>CM076584.1:799909915-800399438 GCA_034641835.2 Pinus albicaulis | reverse complement strand
CAAGCAAAGTAAAATCCCTAGGATTAATCAAAGGTTTATGTGTAACACTAGTTCAATATCCTGGTAAGAGCATACTTATGGACATTGTAGTAACTGATATCCCACCCAAATATAGAATGTTATTATCTCGCTCATGGGGAGCAAAGTTACATGGATATCTACAATTGGATATGTCTTATGCTACTATATCAGTTTTTGGTCAACCTAAACAGTTATATAGAAAAACATTAATGAAATACATGGTAAGTAATGCAACAAGATCAATAAATTACCCAATTTATGCTACACATACTGACCTAGATTCATTCATCCTATAATATTGAAATTATAATGAAACCTAAGATTAACCAAGAGAAGAAAAGAAAACAATTATACTGATAATATCTCTTAAGAATATTTATGGAATTTAGTATTCGATGGTTCAGTAGCAACTAGAGAAGGAGCAGGAGTATGGATACTAATATAGAGAAAAACTGCTATGTCTTAAGGATTTAGACCCATTTTAAATGCACAAACACAATACTATAAAGTCTTCACTTAACTTATAACTTAAATTTAGGAGGTAAAAGAATAGCAATAATGGGAGATTCAGAGTTGATTGTAAATCAAATTAAAGGTGAATATTTTGTTTACAATCATAGACTTGGCCGATATAGAGAGACTGTTTTAGATTTGATTAATGATTTAGTGGAATGTAATTTCACTGGAATACCAAGAAGGCAAAACTTACAAGAACATTCTTTAGAAACCTTTGCTAGTACTTGTAATTTACCTTTTCAGCCTAATCATATGTATACTGTAGAAGTAAAACATAGGCCAATAATTCCAGAAAACCTCAAATATTGGAAGATTTTCTCACAGGACCAACAAATTTATCGTTTTTTGAATAATGAAGGTGAATTTCAGAACAATAAGATAGATAATGATTGTAACATAGATCAAGATTTAGATAGTGAAATAGATTTAAATAATGTAGATGTAAATAAATTAAAGTTTGCTTAACCCACTAGATTTATTCAATCAGATATAGATAAATTAGAGAGAGTAGAAATTGATGAGATAATTGATGAAGAATCTGAAATATTAAATCTCAAAGACAATTTCTTACCAAAAGGTTTAACTCCTTTAGAAGATCTATTTGACTCAAATGATGTTGCTAGAAAACCCAAAATGGAGCCAGTTAGATCTGATATTGAGGAATGCAATGTTGGTACAGATTCAAAACCCAAAATGATCAAACTTTCAAAATCTTTACCTCAACAAGAAAAGGAAAAATATATTTATCTTTTTAAGAAATTCCAAGATGTTTTTTCTTGGAGTTATGAGGACCTTAAATCCTATGACATCAGCATAATTCAACATCAAATCCCTATAAAATAAGATCAAAATCCCTTTAAACAAAATTCAAGAAGGATCAATCCTGTGTTGATGCCTTTGATAGAAAAGGAAGTGAAAAGAATGTATGATGCACAAATCATTGCACCAATCAGGTATTTTGATTGGGTTTCTAATCTAGTTCCAACAAGAAAGAAAATAGGAGAGATTAGGTTATGTGTCTACTTTAGGAATATAAAAAAATTATCCTTAAAAGATAATTACCCTTTACCAAAAATGGATCACATCTTACAAAGGGTAGTTGTTTTTTCTAGGATTTCATTGTTAGATGGTTTTTAAGGATACAGCCAGATCCTAGTCCAACCAGAGGATCAACCCAAAACAACTTTTACGACTCCTTGGGGCACTTTTATGTATGTAAAATTTCCTTTCGGTTTAATGAATGCAGGGGCAACCTTTCAAAAAGCTATCGATATATCCTTTAGATCATCTCAGACAAGTTTTTATAAAATGCAGAAAGTTTGGAATCTCATTAAATCCTAAGAAAACCTTATTTGGATTAGAAGAAGGAAAATTACTAGGACACATAACATCAAAAGAAGGAATCAGAATAGATCTTGCTAGGATAGAAGAAATTCTTAACATCAGTCCACCAAGAAACATAAAATAGTTACAAGCCTTTCTAGGTAAGATTAACTTTTTAAGAAGATTTATATCCAACTTAGATGAGATAATTAGAGAACTAAATAGCATGCTCAAAAAACATTCAGTTCTTAAATGGACTATTGAGGCTAAACAGTCATTTGAATCCATCAAACAGGGCTTAACCAAAATTCCAGTCCTTATAAGTCCCGACTTTAAAAAGGATTTCATCATTTTTTCATTTGCTTCAGAACACACCATTGTTGGAGCTTTACTGCAGAAAAATGACTAGGGTTATGAACATCCCATAGCTTTCCTTAGCAGAACACTTAGAGTTGCATCTTTGAAGTAAAATATCATTGAGAAACAAGCCTTAGCTTTGGTAAAGGCTATCAAAGACTTCAGAGTTTACATTCTCTATTCTCACATCATTGCCGATGTCCCAAATGTCGTAGTAAAAGACATTCTTACTCAGGATGGTCCTTATGGAAGAAGAGGTAATTCGATTGCCACTATCTTAGAATATGACATAGAGATAAAACCCACCAAGTTAATAAAAGGTCAAGGTTTAGCCGGACTCCTGGCTGAATCAAATTGTAATGCCCTAGACATAAATTTTATTGCCCAAGTAGATGATCAGGAAGAGATGGTGACTCCAGATATCAGTGCAACCTTTTTAGAGTCACCATGGTATGCAGATATCATATTTTTATTACTAAACTTACAAGCTCCTCCTGAACTATCAAGAACTAAAGCTATATTTTTAAAGCTTAAGGTAGTAAGATTTTGTATTCTAGGCAATGTACTTTTTTGGAGAGATCATAATGGGATTTTATTAAATTGTTTGTTAAAATAAGAAGCTGACAAAATATTAGAATAATTTCATGCAGGTGACTATGCAGGACATCTATACTAGAAAACTACTGCAGACAATATTCTCAGAGCTAGTTTTTACAGACCTACTTTGTTTTCTGATGTAAAAAGATATGTGACCTCCTGTCACAAGTGCCAAATCTTTGAGGGTAAGAAAAATTTGTTACCCCTACCCTTAAAGCCCATCTGTACAGAAATTCCATTTTAGCAATGGGGTCTTGAATTCATTGGAGAAATTCACCCCCCATCATCAGCCCAACATAAGTGGATTCTGATAGCCACTGACTATTTTACCAAGTGGATTGAAGCCATGCCCTCTAGGAAAGCCACAGATACTGTCATTATCTCTTTCCTAGAAAGTAACATTCTTTCAAGATTTGGATGTCCCCAAAAGATAATTACTAACAATGCAGCAACAGTCAATTCCAAAAAGATGATTGGCTTTTGCCATAAATACCATATTACCCTAGGCCACTCTACTGCATATTACCCTCAGGGTAATGGTCAAGTTGAACCTTAAAATAAGAGCCTTGTAAACATCATCAGAAAGTTACTTGAAGATAACAAAAAGACTTGGAATAAGAAGTTAGTCAATGCCTTATGGGAAGATAGACTTACAACTAAAAAATCTATTGGTACCTCCCCTTACCAACTTGTCTATGGAATGGATGTTGTTTTTCCATCCTGCCTAGGAATACCAGTGATGAAGCTTATCCAAGAGTTACAAGTTGAAAGAAATGACATTCAAAGAAGGATTAATCAAACTATTCACTTACAAAAAACAAGGGAAGAAGTTTATATCAAGTCTCAAGTCATCCAGGATAAGATCAAGAAAATTTTTGATAAAAAGAGTAAAGTAGATGATTTCTACATTGGAGATAAAGTGTTAAAATGGGATTCAAGAAGGGAAGACAAAGGTAAACATGGAAAATTCGATTTTCTATGGAAAGGACCTTATGTCATTTATGGTTATAGAGGTAACAATGCTTTATTTATAAAATAAATAGATGAGTCAGAGATGTCAAAAGGAGAAGTAAATGGCAGAATGTTGAAGCACTACTACTCTCCTGAGATAACAAATAGTTAGCTTCATTTATTTTAATCATTGTACATATACATTAAAGATTTTAGATTGGATTGGATATTTTCCTAACAAAGTTGAAGCCCGGAGAGAAGTCCCTAAGCTTTGAAAGGAAAATATCATAAGTAAGAAAATTTGCAGAAATCAGAAAGATACTTACAGGGTCATCACAGTCAAATTTCAGAGGCTACTGGTCTTAAAGTTCTTGAAATTTCACCAGGAAATTCCATCCCCAAGTGGAGCCACTGTTAGGGTCCTATAATAATAGGATTCATAATTTTTGAATTGGCTACGATAGTCTTGTAAATATGTACATACCTTGCTTTCTGCAAGTTGTTTTCCCATATTTTTGAAAAAAGTGAAAAATAATAAAAAATAAAAGAGGGTAAAAATTCCTAAAAGAATGATCAAAGGACTTAGAAAAAGATACACCCCAAAAGAAAAAGAGATGAAAATAAGACCTGAAAGTGAGCAAGTCAAAATGCCACTACTATTTACTTTATTGCAAGAATAATGATTATGTGCAAATTGTAAATAAATGCCATAATCCATGATCAGTTAAACAATTTAATCTTAACTTTTCATGCTTTAAATTTCATGTTTTAGATAAAGAATAAAGATATTTCAAACAATATAAACTTGACAAATCAGTAGATTAAATAAAGAATAAATGAGGAGCTCAATAGTTTAATCTGAGCCCTTGGATGAAATAAGGTTAGACTTAGATAGTTTTTATGCTTTGAAAGAAAATGGATTTAGGGTTGCAAACTTAAATTCACCCATGAAAATGAAGTAAAAATGTTAGAAATAAATATGGGTAGGTAGAAAGCAGTTGTGCAAGCATGTAATAAAGAATCATCGGGAAAAAATCATTAATTTCCCCTCCCCTACAATTATTCAGTATTCTAAAATATCAGTTAAAAAGGCTCAGAGCATTCCTCTGACTTCTGTTGGGACCAGACCTAAGGCTCGATGTCTGTTTGGTTAAAAATATTGAATTCCTACACAAAACCTACATTCATCAGCATTTATCCTTCATTCATAATCATAATCCCTTTTTCCTAAGTAAAAACCCATTTTTACTTAGTAAAAATGAAACCCTAAATAACTAATTCCATTCCCTTTCAAAAATTATTCATAAACCCTCAAAATGCATTTATCCTAAGTTAAAGTGTGAAGTAATACAAACAAAGACAAATCTATGTTTATTTGCACTTTAAATTAGAGTTAAAACATGTAATTTATTCATTGTATACATTATCCCTTTATTTTCCTATTAATTTCTAATTTTTTTATTAATTCCCTAAAACTATTCCCTCCCGTATAGTATTAAACCCTTTATATGTAAAATAACCCTCAAACCCTCTATTTTACATTTAAACCAATGTTCAAATACCCCATGTGCGAAATATTAAATCCCGCCCTATCCCATTGGTTTAAAAAATAAAACAAATATCCTGCCCCCTATAGTTTTAAACAACAACTGTCAAATGTTGAAAAACTATATAATATTAAACCCGCTCATATGTATGATTGAAATATGGGTAAATGTTTAATTTAACACATAAACCTTACCCCGCCGCATATCATTTAAACCTAAGGTTTTAAACTTATTAAAACGCTTATTTCTAAAGGTTTAAAACCCATCCTCGCATATAAATATATCTCGGCCCCACTACCAAACCTCGATGTAACTTCCCCAATAAATCTGGGCCATTCAAAATTGAACCCCAAGATCTGATGGCGTAAACCCAATATCGCAAATAAACTTGCGCGAAATTCTTCATTTCATTTCTATGCGAAATGGGCGGTATTGGGATTTTCTCTTTCCTCTACATGGTCAATACTCATTGGATCGTGTTGGTTTACTCCAAAACCACTTACCATCGAAATGGAACACGATAACCACTTTTTGTTTAGACCCTTTGAGCCTGAAAACCACCAATTTTCATGACTTGACCTCCATTAATTGTTGGCGCCGATTAACCTAATATGCCTAAAAAACATTGGAAATGCATTCATTTTCTCTCTTTCTGCGCGTTAACCCTGTTTGAGCCACCCCGACTGTGAAGTAAGTGTTGTTCTGCCATTTTTATACCAAAAACTGAAAATTTCAAACCTGTTACCATTAAATATTGCAGAGGAGCTTTGAATTGTTCCAGAGATCAAAAAGAAGCAATTCAACCCGTTCAAAACCTTCAGAAATCATCTTCAAAGCCCAATACCTGCATATAATAGGTGTTCTTCAAGAAAATTAAGCGTGTTTCAATCTGAAAAGACTTGTTAAAAGAAAAATTACATGCAAAGTTCGAATTTAACCACAAAACCCTATCAAAAAGTCCAAAATGCAGGCCAAACCTTGTCAAAATTTCCTAAAGATCCTTGTTTATGCTGCACCTTGTTTTAAAACACCAAATTGAGCCCAGAAACCTTCTGAAGTTATCCTAAGCCACTATGCCCAATCTCAAAAGACGTTTTCATCCAATCATTCACTGAAAAACTTAGGAAACCCTTCTTTCTTGGTTTAAACTAGTAAAAGTCTGTAAAAGCCTATTGAGGATTGAAATTGAAGAATAAATCTAAGAAAGAGACCATAAATTGCCTATTTTTATCCAAGAAACCTCTGCTAAAGTAAAAATTATGTTTGCAAACTGTCTAATCTTGTAGAAGTAGCCCAAATGCCTAAAAAGCAGAGTTCTATAAATCCTGAAGGTTCCAAAGTACCAAAATCAACTCAAGCCATGACTTCTAAGACTACTATTATTGTAAATCCTTTACAACCCCCTGTCATATACATTGAGCACATTAAATTAGTTGATGTTGACTACAAAATAGCAGACCCAATTTTTGAATTGAATCTGCTAGACATTCATAACTGGAGCTATGAAAAATCCTTAGATAATGAATAATAAGTCCATATTTGGGAATCATACTTTCCCAAATATGTTATCCCAATAACTCATCCATGTCAAGAGGTCATTAGGTTATGTCAACAATATTATGTGCCTAATCAGAGAGCCATAGTAAATGCCAACAAAAAATTTCTTTTCACCATTACTGCTGAATCTATCAACCAAATGCTACAACTTCAACCTAATCCTCAAGTAGTCCCTTTGTCCATAGAGGCCCTTACCAAGCTATATATTGGCCTATATTTTCCCAAGAGATTCCTAATATTCCAAACATTTAGGCCTTTACATGTAGAAATTCCTCAAATTAATCCTCCATATTTCACTTCAAAATTTCGAGAGGGTTCAAGGCATGTAATTTCCATGCTTTCATTCATTCTAGGGTATTTCACTGATGAATACATAGATGAATCCATTTTGGGTTTCTTATCTACATCTACCCCAGGACAACGTCCATCTATTACTTTTTATTATGTTGGATATATTGCAGACAATATCCATGACCAATTGGTTAAATTGCCAATTGAAGGAGTGCTCAGATACACCTCTTTCCTCCTGCAAATGTTCCTATATTTTCAAGCAGATAAATTTCCATTTGCTCTTGAAATTCATGATGTAGAGGGAAATCCTCTTTCAGTTATTTTCTGGACCTCTTTGATCAGGAAAGAGTCCATAGAGTTGACATATGTAGTGTTTTCAGATTCATTCATCCATCCATTGATCAAAATATTAACAAATACAGAGTAGCCAAGGATAAGTGATGAGATGAAGAATATTTTACAGTTGTCAGAGAAAACCAAGATAGGTGATTGGTAGCTATATGAAAAAAATATTGAGATTAGAGCAATGGATCCAATTTGTTTCCTTATAATCTGCCCAAACATGTATCAATGAGAGTTTTTGCCTTGGAGTATATCAGGAAAATATTAAAATCTGATTCTATCAATTTTTTAGTAGCACAGAAGAAAACACAATTCAAATTGAAGAATCAAGCAGGACCATTCATTTGCAATCATAGAGATGTAGAGGTAGAAGCAACTAAACAATTATTGGATTGAAGATTTGAAGAAAGATTTCCTTGGAATTATGATCCACAAGGGATTCTAAGTAAAATGAGGGTTAAATATAAGTTAACACCCTTCATTCATGAAAAAAAACTAGAGATAGAAAAATATACCAATCAGACTGAGTGGACAGAGAATACTTTAATAGATGCAGTGAAGAAAAGTGATACTAGTCACACTTTAGAGACTACTGATCAAACAGAGAAAGCCACTAAGAGAGTAAGAGAAGAAGGTACCTATGTTTCTGAAACCACTACTAAAAAAAATCTTCTAAATCAAATATAATAAAAGTCTCAAAATAGATTCAATAGGTTAAAAAAAGGTAACCATTGATGTTAAAGAAACATATCTTCCAGATACAAACACAAATGTTGCCACTGTCATCATTAATGAGCCAGTTACTGAAAATCAAAATGAAGAACAAGTTGACTATGAAAATGCAAAGTTGATAGAAGTGCAACAGAGCATGGAAGCTTCATCCTCATAGGCAGCTGAGGAGAAATATCTAGACATAGAAGAAAATTATAAAAATATCAAGTTAAAGAATGAAGAAATAAAAAACAATATCAATTCTCAATATCTGAAACAAACACCAAGTGTCCAAAATAGACTTCTGTATGCATTTGATTATTCAAACAAAAAGATAATCATGTCAGTATTGTAGCCTATAGTGAAATCTCCAAAGATAGTGGTAGATTATAATAAGGTTGATTTGGAATTCCAAATAGAAAAAATCCATGCTCTTGATCAGATTGAATTCCACAGACAAACTTCAAAAATGTTGTACTCTACTGTTACAACTAAAGCCATGAGTGCTCAGAAACTCCAGAACACCATCTCAAATATGAAGGATCAGATGAAATTGGATAAAAAATCCTTGTATGCTAAGGACCTAAGAATCAAATATTTGGAATAATTGGTCATACAGATTGGATTTGACCCAGAAAATGTCAAGGCAACTAAACAATTAATAAAGAAAAAGAATGAGGATATTGCAGATTTGAGGAAACAACTTAAACTTCCTCAAACCAAGGAAATAATAGAAGGACAAAATGAGAAAGATGATATGATGAACACAACATTTCAGCTTACCGCGCAGATAAAAGAAATGGAGATTCAGATGGACAAGCTTTTCAAGGAAAAAGAAACACCAAAAACACAGGACAATCATCCCTATGGTTACTATAGTTGTGCCATCAACTCTAGTTGAAGATTTGGCACCTAAAGTTCCACTGG
This sequence comes from Pinus albicaulis, assembly GCA_034641835.2. Lineage (NCBI taxonomy): Eukaryota > Viridiplantae > Streptophyta > Pinopsida > Pinales > Pinaceae > Pinus > Pinus albicaulis. The sequence continues at coordinate 800,390,298 of CM076584.1, read as the reverse complement.
CTATTGCAGTGCCAGTGACATCATCCACAACATCAACTATAGAGTCATGTACAACAACAGTTCACCCTACAGATGAGGCCAGCAAACTGGTAAACTCCATGGAAGAAATGTCTCTTAAGACAAGTGAAATTAACAAGTTAAAACAGATGATTGAAAATCCTGAAGATAAAAAGAAGTTGGCTCAAATTAATGCAAAAACTCATGAGAAAAAGACCATCAGACTAAATGAAGAATTGAAGAAATTACAGAAGGAATTAACCTTGAAGGAACATATTTCCTATGTGAAAAATCATTTTTGGAACAAGATCATAGAAGCCATAAATGATGTATGGCCTTCCATTCAAGTGATGTTTAAACAAAGAGACCTACTCAAAGCAGCATTAGAAGAGATCCAAAAGACTAAAGAGGAATTGGATAACAAACCAGAACAAGATTTAGAACTGATAAAGTTTCTCAATAGCAAGAACATGGAAGAGTTGGAAGAACTTAAATTACTGATAGAACTAAAACTATTCTTGAGATAAATAAAGTTATAACCAAAAATAACCCGATGAAGCAGTTAGAGGAAAAGTGTGAGAACATGAACATTACCATAAGTAGTTTTATGGTCAAATTTGAGAATTTGAGGCAAAGAAGTTTCCCTAATATTTTGGTCATCAATGACAAATTAATGCCTCAGGAGGATTACAATAAAAAGATCATAGAATATGCCACGGAGAAGGTTGAAAAAGTAGGTGGTGGACAAGGCATTCCAACAAGAAAAGTCTTACTCATGAGTTTTGAGGATTTATTTTACTTGCAGCATGAGATAAGACACTTGTTTGTCATTAAACCAAATTTTTCCAGGTAAACAGAAGCTGATGAAAACTTCAGGAAGCTGAAGAAAATACAAATTCCAAGTGAGGAAGATTGGCAGTCATTAACAGATTTACTGTGAAAGGTACGAAGGCAGAAAGACAACAGTGAAAACAATTTGCTTATTTAACAATCAAAACAGATTTTTTACAGCAGTAAACATGTTTTACAAATGGTCAAAGAGTATCAGAGATTAAAGAGAATCAGTGAAAGTGTATTAGATAAAGCAGATCAGATTTCAAAACAAACTCGAAATATCTAAAGCCAGCAAGGAAGACACCAAGGCAGCCAGGTGCATCTTATCCACAACCAATTTCTATTTTATTTGAATTAATAGGACAACTTGCTGATTTGTTGAGCGACTGTCTCTATTATTGTTGTAAGGATATTTTTATTTCCCTTAGATAATTCCTAGAAACATTCTAGGATATTTTGTAAAAAATTATGTATAAATACTTCATCTTTAGAAGTATTATTGTGGAATAAATATCTAAAGATTTCTATAGTCATTTTTGTAGACTTGAAGGCTTTTTTGTGTTTCAAATTTCGAGTAGCAGACTGGATCAGATCAACTAGCATCATATTTCAGGATTCATGTGATGAGCTATTTGGAGTGATGTATTTTCTACTTGTCGTTATCTTTCTTTGTTACATGCAATCCATTATGTGTTCTAAATTTGAATGAATCAATAGAAGGATTACTTCAGGATTTGTTAAAAGCACCCTGTCTTAACTATTTGTCATTTCTATGTTCTCTGTTGATTTTCAGAGTACGGAACCCTTAATTTCTCCCTCTTTCGCTTGACCTCTGCCTACTACTTCCCTTTTCCGGATCAAAGAACCCTTCATTTCTCTTTATCCCGATCATATCACCTCAGAAAACAACTTTCCAAGATCTTCAAGGGTTATCTATCTTGCCCTGAAAACATTTGACTTTTTGGCCTTGATCCTAGTTCTATCTGCTTGACTTTTGACTCCTCAGCCCAATGGACAAATAGATTTCCCACTATCCATCTCTTCAAGTTATTTTTCCCACCAAACCAATCAAAACAAAACCAATTGAAAAATCATTATTAGCCTAATATCTTATAAAAAAAACAAAGTTAAAATTTATAGAAAGATCCATCTCTGAACCCTAGGAAGGCTAGATCCTAGAGTTTAAAAGTTGGTCTGTGGTTACCTCTATTTTTCTCAACTAAAAACCAAAAATCTCACAACTAGAGAATTACTAGAGTGATAACATACTAGCGACCATACTGGGGACCTAACCAATCCTTAGTTGCTAAATAAACCTTAAAGGAAATCATTTCTATCATCTTTTTGCCTTTAAGATTGTTTAACTAGTTGTTAGTATAAAAATTTGTAATTCTAGCTTCTAGGAAATTTTATTATACCAAGTCTAATCTAGACCCTAAACCTGATATTATAGTGGACAACCCAAATAGAATTGTAAAAAAGAAAAAACAAAGAGAAGATTTATATGCTAAAGTTTCATTAATAAGAGTCAATTCATTACCCCAAGAATTAATAAGTTTGCAGGATATAGAGTTTGATTTAGAATTTGAACATTCTTTATTCAGGACCAAATCTAAAAGTAATTTAAGTACTACTGTTTTAGACCCTATTTTTATTTCTTTTTTGGAATCAAAACATAAAAGTATTGTAGCAAACTCTGAATTAAATAAAGTTAAAAATCAAGGCAGACTTGACTAAATTAACGCTACTAGTTTCTATAGTTTCTACTACCATTCAATCCACAGATCCTTTTAGTCCTAGATTACCCTTACAGCCTCGAAATTTATTTCCTTCATCCCCTACATCCACTTCATCTACTAGCTTCATCACTACTTCTTCAAACACATCATTTTTATTTGCTAGTAGTTTCATATATATTCCAGTTTCACTTCCCAGTACCTCAACTTCTGCCTTTAGTTCTTCAACTACTTTTTCTAGTTCATCACCTTCTAATCCAGTTTCATCAGTAGCTACTTCCAGTTTAGCACCAAGTACCTCTACTTTACCTCCTAGCCAAGCTAGAATTCAAACTATGGCCGCTAGGTATGCTCCCCTTGTTCTTCCAGGACAACTTCATGACATGCCCCAAGATTACCAAAGCAAAATAACAAATTTTGATGCTACTATACATTATACAACACAACAACACATAAGCAAAATGATAGATTACTTTGAGCTCCATGAGATAGATGAACCAGATGTACAAATTAAGTTATTTGCACAAACATTAATAGGAGAAGTAAAGAAATGGTTCAAAAGTCTTAATGCAGGTAGTATAGCTGATTTAGCTATTTTCCATATGTTAGGGCCTAAATCTACCTCAGGATGAGAAAGGCAGAATCTAGGGTAACATCAAACCACGCTTAACCTGGTAGCTAGCCCTACCAGATCGGGAGATGGCTCTCTCCTTGTCAATCTCAGCAAAAAATGATCAATGAGGCTTGAGATGACTTAACTGAAAATTGATTTTAGGCTAGGTATATATGCAAAAGATTCTTGATTTGAATTTAATGAATATTTTGTTGGCTCAAGAGGAAAGGCAAATTTGGGTCTGGGGAATGAGGCAAGGTAGGCAATCGATTTGACACTTCAAATTTGAAATAAATGGAGAGTTGAGAGAGGTGAGGAGCTAAAGAGGGCAAGAAAATTTCAGGGATCCTCTCCAAACAACTGAAAACATAGAAAATTATACAAACCCTAGGTAGAGCACTGCAAATTTTAACGAATTCTACCTTTATCCTTGTTTGTTTAATTTAAGAAGAAATAAGAGAGAAAATGGTCCACTTCAAACACCAGTAGACTTACATTTACAGAGAGAAACACATTATCAAAACAAAATGCCACATGAATCCCATAGAGTGCTGCAAACCCTGATCTATTCCTTTTCCAAAAATGCAGAGATGAATGTACAATGATGCTCAAAGAATTCCCAAGAGTCCAACCATGCTACTGACTAAAAAACCACAAGATATAGACAAAAAATAACTCATCCCAACCTCTAGGGGTCAAGATCACAAGTTTAGGAGTTGTTCCAACAAGATCTAAACTGAGAACTAGAAAGTAGGTAGTGGAACAACTTGCCTCTATAAAATATGAAACTGATTCATTCAGTTGAAAATCACCTTTTGATGGATGAATCTACCACCATGAGTAAAAATTTAACAAAATTACATCAAGATCCATAAAATTACATCAAATTACATCATGAGTTTAACATTTGGAAGTAAGAAAGTCAAAATGTCAAAAACTATGCGAAAAACAGAGTTTCTGGGTCAAAAATGAGCAAAAACCTCCAATGCGTCGTGCCTGATTTCCCTATGCGTTGCACCAGTTTGGAGCTGATTTCGGAGGCCTTCCCAGTGTCCAAATTTTCTCCAAGTGGGCTTGTATGTTTGTCTACTATCCAAAAAAAGTTTAATTTCTGAATTTGGTCTCCATCTGCCCCTCCAAAACTGATTTCTCCCAACACTGCTTCCTGTGTGTCAAAAAAGGGGCAGAAAGGTCATTTTTGGAGTGTTTTTGACCCTTATGGAAGCCCAAAACCTGTGAAAATCTCTTGTCCATAGATAGGCATGCATATTTTTCCATTAAAAATCCAAAAATGTAGAGTTTTCATCAAAAGGAGCCCCCCATCAAAAGCACGCGCCAAGTGGCGCAGTGCATAGAGCTGAAAAGTCTGTTTTTAGGCCAAAAATTCAAAATTTGCAAAAAGTGTCCCAAATTTTTTGAAATTTGGGCTGATTTTCCTCCATTATGTCCTATGCTAGGCCCAGGAAGCTTCAGCCAAAATCTGAAGTCTATCATGTCTTTTCCGACGCTTTGAGGCCTTCTTCAACTTAGCCTTCAAGATCTTGATCATTGCTTTGCAAACATGGTTTCTCGTCCAATAATGGTTGGCCATGTACCTCAACATGTTCTTTTCTTTTTTGGCTTTCTCCAACAACTTCTCCAAATGCATATTTACCCTTTCAAGCCAAGTTTCGCGATCAGCTTCGATTTCTTGCTCAAGTGATGTCATCTTGATTTTGCTCTTTTTAGCGACTTGCCAGTTCTCTCGTATGTTTTGCAGCTTCATGATGGTTTGTTGATCCTCTAGCTGCTTGTTTCTTTTCTCAAGGTATTTTATTATCCAGTTGGCTCTTTGTAGGCTGAGGGACAAAGTATTTATCTCCACCCGTTGATCCCGAATGATCTCTCTAAGCTTTGAGCTTGGTGAGCCCAAATCGGTGTCCTCATCCTGAATGAGGATGAAATCAGTCTCCTGTCCTCCTGAAGGCCCCTCATCATGCATTGGCCTCTTTCCTTTGTCTTATACCTGCACTGCTAATGAAGGAAGTGAGACCCCTTCCACCTCGGGTGGAGATAATACTCGCTTGACCGCTGCAAATAACCTTCTAGTGCCCCTCTGATAGGTGACAAACACTGGTACACTAGCGGTCTGTGTCTCATGATCCTCCTGCAACTGTGAAGGTTCACCTGTCTCATGAAAATCTTCCGGAGGTACTTGAGGAGTTGTGAAGAACTCATGAGAAATGAAATCCTCCCATGAAATGTCCTGCAAACCAAGTTGATGCATAACCACAATTTTGATGAGTGCAAAATGATAGATACTGTTATACTGCTGCTAAGGAGTTTTACTTTGCACTAGGGTAGTCATCTTCTCAATATTTCGGCACATGAAGTAGGGGAGGTTCATCATTCTTACCCTAGTAAAGTGCATCAAAAATCTAATGTGATAGGCATATAGATGAGAAAACTAATCCTCACAGCTGAAATATTTGATTATGAGCTTCATCAAAGGAGCGTATGAATCTTTCAGGTACCGAAAGGGAAACAATCTGCTGAGTTGTCTCAAAAAACCAGGCTTGATGTATGGCTCATAGTGTTCCCTGTCAACTTGCTGCCTTTTATTCCATTGCTCTCCAACATTTGGAATGCCGGTTGCTAGAGAGAGAGATTCAGGTGTCAAGGTGAATGTCACACCTGCAAGAGTGACTTGGCCATTATGTAAATGAAGCACAAACAATCTGGCCAGCTCATGATGGTGGTGGAATCTAGCAACCATCTCAAAAATTTGATAACAAGACTGCTGTTGAAAACATGTAATAGCAAGAGGGTAGCCCTGCAGCTCAGCAAGTGAAATAGGCTCTTCCCTTACATGTTTGCCACTCTTGTGAGGTCTCCTTGGTGCATGCAATTCAGTTGTAAATTCATTGTCTTGGTCATAAGAGGAATCTGTCTCCATGTTTGCCAAAGTCTGTGTTGTCTTAGATGAGTATGAAGAGTTTAGGTGTCTTTGGTTTTTTTTGCCAAATGTATAAAAATGTGTGAGGGACTATGGAGGGAGAGGGTAAGGGGAATGTTGGCAATATTGCAAATTGGAATTTGGGGAATTGAAGGGTTTTAGGGACAGTCTCTAGGATTTTGGGATAGCAATTGGGGTTTGGGAATTTTGTAGCTAGGATTTGGGATAATGGGAATATGGGACAGGGGTAGATGAATTTTAGGGATATGGGGAAATAGGGGAAAGGGTTGATGAAACTAGAAAAACAGTGAAGGAATAAAAGATAAGGGAGTGAAGACCACAAAAACCAGTTTACAAACCCTAGGCTATGATGTCTTGAGCAAGGAATTAGGGTTTGAAAATTTTCAATTATATCCTCATAAAAATCACAAGACACATGTTTATGGCATTGGAGAGATTGCTTGACTTACTTTGGACCGGAGGCAGCTGAGAAAATTTGAGTTTTGAATGAAATCGTGGTTAAAAATAGGTGGCAACTCTATGCACCGCTCCACTAACCCAACGCGCCGTGCCGGTTATGTGCGTCATGCCTGTGTTTTTTCACCGTTGTGGAGACCGACCCAATGCATCGCGCTGGCTCTATGCACCGCACCTCTCAGCCTATGCGCCGCGCCCACAAACTTGCACGACTTTTATGCAATTTCACTCCCTTTGTTCAACATGACCTTTTGTTACTCACTCTCTCTTCTTGGAATGCAAATAAGCCCTTTGAAACATGAAAAATGACTTATATACCAAAGGCCTTTCATTTTCCACTCCAAAAAACCCACTTTGTAATGTTTTACGTTTGATACTTTTTTTAAACTCTGTTTTAGGTAGTTTGCTTCATTTTGCCTCTGATTAACTGAATGATTTGCTTTTTGTTTGCCTTGCAGGAGATGGATTTGCTGAAGTTTGACATGGTGACCAGGGTTGCCATTTGAAATTATTTACAAATGAGAGAACTTGAAATTACATTAAATTTATACATAAAAGATAAAATACTCTATGTTTCTTCAAAACAGAGTTTTGAGGAAAAATACATTTCTAGGCATATGATTATGAAATTTTTAGTACTGGAACTTTAGTCAAACTCCTCATGCACCTGCTGACCATTGTTGGGAATTTTTAAGACCTTATTGATGAAACCCTAGACCTAATGGGACTGAAAACCTAAATAATGACTCTTACAAGCTGAAGGACAAAAAGTGAGTGCAGATGATCTTGATGAAAGGAAATGGACCAACAGGTAAAGGACATGAGAGAAAATGTATAAAAATCCACTACCGTCAGATGATCCATGCTCCTAATGGAATGCAGCTGATGAGCGAGACACCTAACATGCAATGCAACAAGAGAATTTTGATCACTGATGAAGGGATGAAGATACATACACTAACATTGGCTCCAATGGGGATGGTAGCTCCTTGGAGGTGCCAAGAACTACAAATCTCTAGGAAAGCAGGCAGTGCCTTTCATCCATTGGGCTATGGAATCAATAACTTTGACAAACCAAAACCAGGCTCTTGACTCATTTTCAGAACTGAAAACTGACTCAAAAATGGTTCAATTCCAAGACTGAAAATGACTGGAAGACCTGACTCAAACAAACCAAACCAAAACTGAAATCAACCCTCAATTTTATAGCCTTCACCTCGGGCCCCAAACTGAAAGAATGATGACAACATATGCTTGCAATGAAACTTAAACAAACCGGTATGTACAGTGATACATATGATAGCAGAAAACATTTCAAAAATAGTACCGTTTGAGTAGCCGACCATTGACCGACCCACCTGGACAATCTTCTCCATTCATTTCTTTCAAAAGGAAAGCATTTTGGCCTCGATATGCAGCAATTCTGAAAGGTCCTTTCCAAATATTCTCAAACTTGCCATGCTTACCTTTATCTTCGTTTCTCGTGTCCCATTTTAGCACCACTTCTTCTATTTAAAACTTGTCCGCCTTTGCCTTTAGATCATATATCTTTTTGATTCTCTCTTGCAGCTTGAAAGCGTTCTGAAAAACCTCCTCTCTAGTTTGTTGTAAATGGATCATTTGATTAATTCTTCGCTGCAAATGATCGTCCTTGCTGCCAGCTTCCTACAGAAGTTTAACCACTGGAACTGCGAGAGAGGTCGGGAATACGGTGTCAACACCATACACGAGCTCAAAAGGGGACATGCCTATATATTTCTTTTGACTCACTCTGTCTACCCAAAGTGCATTAACCAGTTTCTTATGCCAAATTTTCTTATTTATTTCCAGCAGCTTTTTGATAATATTGAACAAGGATTTATTTGAGGATTCAGCCAATCCATTGCCTTGTGGATGATATGCGGTTGAGTGCCCCAAATTAATTTGATACTTATCACAAAATTCAATCATTATTTTAGATTTAACGGCTACTGCATTATCAGTGATCAGCTTGTTTGGATAGCCAAAATGAGACAAAATATTGTTTTCAAGAAATGAAATGATTACCAAATCTGTGGCCTGCCTAGTGGGAATCGCCTCAATCCATTTGGTAAAATAGTCTGTCGCTGTAAGGATACATTTATGTTGCACCGAAAAATTAGGACGGATCTCGCCAATGAAATCCAAACCCCATTGCTGAAATGGAGCACTTACTTCAATGGGCTTGAGCGGTAAAGGCTGCAATTTTCTCCTACCTTGAAAAATTTGAAATTCATGACAGCTTTTGATAGCTTTGTACACATCAGCAAAAAGAGTTGGCTAGTAATATCTTGCTCTCAAAATTTTGTTGGCCGTCGTCTTCTAGAAAAGGTGACCTCCGCAATCTCCCTTATGAAAATCTTCCATAACCTGTTTTGCCTCTTCTTCAACCAAACAATTGAGCAAGACAACACCGAGATCTTTCCAATAGAGTGCATTATTCATGATACAAAACTTGGCAACTTTCAATTTCAGTGTCCTACTTTTGTTTTTAGCCATTCCTGGCAGTGGTAATAGATTTTGGAGCACATAAATAATGTCCATATACCATGGAGAAAGAACAAAGATTTCTGATACCTGAGCTAGCGAAATTTCTTCATTTTCCTCGGACATAGCAGCAATGAGATTAATGTCCAAGGCATGCAAATTTGACTCAGCCATTAGCTTGGCCAGCCCCTGTCCTTTGATGAGCTTTGTAGGTTTGATCTCCACGTCATATTCCAACAAGGCCGCAATCCATTTGCCTCGTCTCCCTTCTGGATTTGTTTACACTAAGACATCTTTAACAGCAACATTAGGAACATAAGCAAGAATGTGAGAATGCAGAATATATACTCGAAAATATTTCAATGATTTTACCAAAGCAAGAGCTTGCTTTTCAATAATATTATACTTTAAAGCTGCATATATTATGGTTCTGCTGAAAAATTCAATTGGTTTCTCAAGCTGATCTCTTTTCTGCATCAAGACTGCTGCCATAGTATGATTTGAGGCAAAAGAAAACAAAATAAAATCCTGAGTATAGTCCGGGCTGATCAAAACTGGAGCTGAAGAAAGGGAAAATTTCACCAAATTGAAATACTTTATTGCTTCTTCAGTCCAATTCACTACACTATCTTTCTTGAGCATGTTTGTGATTTCCCTTAAATGTTCTACAAGATTGGGTACAAAGCAACGTAAGAAATTCATCTTACCGTTGAATGATTGGATCTCCTTTTTGTTTTGGGGAAGATCAATTTGTTGAATGGATTCTACTCGAGCTGGATCAATGTAAATGCCATCCTTTGATATAATATGACTAAGAAACTTGCTTTCATCCATGGAAAACAAACTCTTCTTTGGATTGAGAGATACACCATATTTTCTACACCGCTGAAATACAATCTTCAAATGATAAAGGTGCTCTTCATTTGAATTAGAAAAAACTGTCAAGTCATCCAGATAAATAACTAGAAATACATCTTTTTCATTTTCAAATGCCATATCCATTGCTCTTTGAAAATTCGCACTAGAATTCTTCAATCCGAAAGGCATTTTAGCATAATGAAAAGTTCCCCATGGAGTGGTGAATGTTGTTTTGTCTCTATCATCCTCATGGACCAGAATTTGGTTATAACTGGAATAACCATCAAGTAGCGACATGCGGGATGCTCCAACTACTCACTGAAGTATGTGATCCATTTTTGGAAATGGATAGTTGTCTTTCAAAGATACTTTATTCAGATTCCGAAAATCAATACATAAATGGATCTCACTTGTTTTCTTGTGCACGGGCACCAAATTAGAAATCCAATCTGAAAATATTATGGGGACAATGATACCAGCTTTGTACAACCGATTCACTTCCTTCTCTATTGAGGGCAGTAGCTTTGGATTTATTCTTCTCAACTTTTGTCAAAAGGGCTTTTGATTTGGTTTGATCGGGATGGTATGCTGAATTATGTTTGTGTCATATGTCTTCAAATATAAATAGTCCCAAGAAAATACATCGGTAAAGGAAGATAATAAACTGATATAATTTGCTGTTACATGTGGGGGAAATGCCTTGGACAATTTCACCATTTTAGGATTTTCTGTTGATCCAATGTTCACATCCTCAACTCCTTTCTCGGTTGACAGCAAGCTCGGTTTCTGAGCTACATCATCTTGGTCGAAAAGTTCCTCTAAAGGTATTATAACTTTAGGAATGACATTGTCCTTGAGCTGCAAAACTTCCATCTGATTGACTTCTATATCCGCCTCACCATTATCATGCTCCCCATCAATAGAAGTGTCTTTGAATTTACCTTCATTTTGAAAAAAAATCGTCGATTTCTTTATCATCTTGAAACACTTGCCAATACCTTTGATTTTTAGGGACAGTCGGACGATGCTTCACATGAATTTCAAATTTGTTGTTTGAATTCATTAGAATTTTCAAGTTACTTGCTACTGTTTCAAGTGCATCTGCAATACCATTCTGAATGCGAGGGACACATGTCAAAGTATAATCTGAAAACAATCTCAAGATATCTAGTACCGCATTGCGGTAGGCTCACATTCGAGGATGGTTAGCTTGATATTCACCTTTCACTTGCTTGATAACTAACTCAGAGTCGCCATACACTGCAATCCTTTTGGCATTTAACTTTCTAAGAATTTTCAAACCATCAATTAAAGCTTCATATTCAGCCTCATTATTTGAACAATCAAAAGCCAATTTATAAGAACAGACACTTATATTACTTGGCACTTTGTTTGGGGAGAAAACAAGGCTACGTATCCAAATGCCAATTCCAACACCTTCCCTTCCTACAGCGCCATCAAAATCCATGGTCCACAAACCAGCTTCTTCCTCTTCCAAATGCTGAAATTCTGTTTTCTCTTTTGCTTCTCCTTGCTGTCCATCAATATTTTGCCGATGTCAGGGGGCTGCTTGCTCAGTGGTGTTATCCCGTCTTTGCCTTTCTTTCTTCAAGACCTCTCTGAAATTTTCAGTGATTTCTGGAATGTCTTCTAATTCAATTACTTCGCTATCTACATCGTTAAAGCTATCTGAGTATAAAAAAAATGATTCTAAATCAGTATGTACATAGTTGATTGGATGATTTACCGGTTTCTCCTTGCTAGTGATCATATGTTTCATCTTTTTCTTCTGGTATAATTTTCTCATCTAACCAAACACGGGAATAGTAGCATAGGAAAAATCAAGCTACAATGTCCCTTTAAGTTTCGCTCCCCAAGATCTGGAAAGAAGCATGCCAAATCTAGGAGGAATATCCACCATAACCACATCCATCAAAACATTTTTAGTCAGAATCTGACCCAAACTGACCACCAAATCATTGGTAAGCCCAATGCATCTTACTCTACCAGAATCGAAAGAATAAAGGTCATGATACTTTCTGGTGATATCCAATCCCAATTTCTCCATGATTGCCTTAGGGATGAGATTATGAGAGGCTCCAGAATCAAACATAGCATTATGTAACACATAGTCATGCAACCTAAGGCTGATGTAAAAAGGAGGTACATCACTATCTTGAGACTAACCATCCAATGCTGGACCAAAAATCAACTTAGGTCGATCATCTTCCACGTTTACCATATCAGATAATGGATCTAAACTCAAAATCTTAGACACCTGACCCTTATAGCTGCTATTCTTCATCAATTCATTCAAAGGAATGGATACTTTTAACTTAGCAATTTCACTTTCTAAGTTAAAAACTGAAGTTTTCTCTACCTCTTTAGCTAGAACATCCTTCTTTTCAGTTTTCTCCTTTGATATATTTGGCTGATTGGATCTTTCATTTGTTGATGGTGGTTTTCTAGTGGTGGGATCAGCTGTCTCTTTCCCCTTTTTCTGCATAACGAGTGGATCATTCTTTGGTGCTGTCGCTTTCTTTCTTTTTTGAATTGGATTAATGGGTACATCTCTACTTCTGAGTGAATATTGTCGCTGCTGGCTGTCAAAGCATTCATGTACCCCCTCTGATATTCATCAGACTCTTCTTCAAGAACTGTTTCATTTGCCAAGATGAAATTCTCGTCCCTTTGTATAGTTGAGTTCTTGGAATACTCCTCATCTTCAGTAATAAAAATTCTCATATCATCAGGTGTAAAGAAATTATTCTCTTCTCCGATTAAATTCTCCTCGTCATTTGATTCCGGACCATGTACAAAATTCTGTTGTAAGGGTTTCTTCACCTGCTGCTGTACTACTTGGTCTTGTACTCGATGCTCTCTTTGTTTGATTCTAAATTGCGGTTGCTGCTGGCCATGGAAATTAGGATTTCTAACTTGCAGTTCAGACTTGTCAATCGTCAATCTATCAAACATATGTTCCATCTTACGAAGCACTTGATATGAAGTGGAAACGTCTTCCTTTACTGTTACCTTCTTTTCAGCTCTCGTTCTAGCTCTCTTGGCAAGCAGATTTGCTTCAACGCTAACTGCAATTTTCTGCATTTCTTCCAAATTGTCTGGATCCCTCTCTCTTAATTGATAGGCCATATCAAGATCGAAGCCATCTGAAAACTTAATCAAATCCAACCCCATAGGTGGCTTTATATCAGCAGGAATTGCATTGTAAATAGAATTGAATCTAATACAAAAATCTTGAACAAACTCACCAATGTTCCGCTTGATATTCTCATATTCAGAAAGGATCTGAAGAGGATTTTTCTTCACTTCCCATCGATCCAAGAATTATCTCTGAAGATTAGCCAATGTAGTAATACTACCAGCCGGCAAAGCTTTGAACCACTTCCTTGCTTCACCTCCAAAATTTGGTACAAAGAGTCTCATGGTCACATTCTCCGCATCAATCTCGTGAAGGTCAAAGAAATCTGTCATCCTATCCACATGTTGTTGATCTATGACACTTTGAGGAGTGCCATCGAACAATGGAATTTTGATTTGATAATCAGCGGGCATGTTATCCAAATTTTGAGGCAACACGAGGGGTGCAAATCGGGCAGCCATTGCTCTAGGTGGATTTACAACCGATCTTGGGGATATAGGAGGAGTTGGAGCAACTGATGTATGAGGTGTGTGTGGTGTGGATGGAGGTGATACCACTGCAGATTTTTGATTAGAGATAGAAGGTTGCACGAGACTGGTGGGAATGAAAGGAGGCTCAGTAGGGATTTCTGAACTAGATGCAATTGCGGATGACCCAAGAGTTGTAGATGCAGACTCTATAAATTCGGGAATGTTTGTTGCCACAATGGAATTTTGAATATTTAAGATGTAACTGTAAATTGATCTATTGGCTTTTTCAATTTCAAGATCTTTGAAAAACTCTGGATTTAGGACAGTAGAATCAATAGCACTTTCGGACTTATTCTCAAACAATGACAACTCAAATTGTTCGTCAAACTCAAGATCTTCAAGATACTCAAAAACATCAAGACATGAATGAGATTTGAACACAGGAATCACAAGACTTTCTCAACGAAGGATTCTCGAAATAATATTTGGATTTTCATGTGACAGGAGGTGGATCAGGATCCAGATTTTCCTTGGTGTGTCGTCTGGAAGCCAGTGTGTTGAATTATTCCCAAAAATCAAACGGACAAAATCAACTTGTTCAACCTATCAAATTCTAAACTCATCACCCAAAAGTCTAGAATTTTCTGATGTACTGGGGAAATTTGCAAGTTAGGTGTTACGTTTATAAGACTAAATCGGAGATTGACTGAAGCAGCATTCATTTACTTTTGCTAATGCAAAGAAAGAGCATTTCGAAGGCTACTTGGCTAACTTTAGGCTCCGTCTGTAGTTTATAAAATGAATAACACTAACAAACAAACAATCTTTGTTCCCCAGTATGGTCGCCACTATGTTATGGCCTAAATCTACCTCAGGTTGAGAAAGGCAGAATTTAGGGTAACATCAAACCACGCTTAACCTGGTAGCTAGCCCTACCAGATCAGGAGAGGGCTCTCTCCTTGTCAATCTCAGCGAAAAATTATCAATGTGGCTTGAGATGACTTAACTGAAAACTGATTTTAGGCTAGGTATATATGAAAAAGAGTCTTGATTTGAATTTAATGAATATTTTTTTGGCTCAAGAGGAAAGGAAAATTTGGGTCTAGGGAATGAGGCTCAGTTCTGCAGATATTTGAATGGGGCAAGGTAGGAAATCGATTTGACACTTCCAATTTAAAATAAATGGAGAGTTGAGAGAGGTGAGGAGTTGAAGAGGGCAAGAAACTTTCAGGGATCCTCTCCAAACAGCTGAAAACATAGAAAATTAAACAAAACCTAGGTAGAGCACTGCAAATTTTAATGAATTCTACCTTTATCCTTGTTTGTTTAATTTAAGAAGAAATAAGAGAGAAAATGGTCTACATCAAACACTAGTAGAATTAAATTTACAGAGAGAAACACATCATCAAAACAAAATTCCACATGAATCCCATAGAGTGCTGCAAACCCTGGTCTATTCCTTTGCCAAAAATGCAGAGATGAATGTACAATGATGCTCAAAGAATTCCTAAGAGTCCAACCATGCTAATGACTGAAAAACCACAAGATATAGACAAACAATAACTCATCCCAGCCTCTAGGGGTCTAGCTCACAATTTTAGGAGCTGTTCCAACAAGATCTAAACTGAGAACT
Source organism: Pinus albicaulis (assembly GCA_034641835.2). NCBI lineage: Eukaryota > Viridiplantae > Streptophyta > Pinopsida > Pinales > Pinaceae > Pinus > Pinus albicaulis. The sequence continues at coordinate 800,375,080 of CM076584.1, read as the reverse complement.
AGAAAGTAGGCAGTGGAACAACTTGCCTCTATAAAATAGAAAACTGATTCATTCAGTTGCAAATCACCTTTTGATGGATGAATCTACCACCATGAGTAAAAATTTAACAAAATTACATCAATATCCATCAAATTACATCATTATTTTAACATTTGGAAGTAAGAAATTCAAAATGTCAAAAAATAGGCGAAAAACAGAGTTTCTAGGTAAAAAATGAGCAAAAACCTCCAATGCACCGCGCCTGATTTCCCTATGCGTCGCGCCAGTTTGGAGCTGATTTTGGAGGCCTTCCTGGTGTCCAAATTTTCTCCAAGTGGGCTTTTTGGAAAGGTCTATCTGTCTACCTTCAACCACAAGTGGAATTTATAAATTTGTCCTCCATATACCCATCCAAAACTGATTTCTCCCAACACTGCTTCCTGTGTGTCAAAAAAGGGGCAGAAAAGTAATTTTGTGGAGTGTTTTTGACCCTTATGGAAGCCCAAAACCTGTCAAAATATCTTGGCCATAGGTAGGCATGCATATTTTTCCATGAAAAATTCAAAAATCTAGAGTTTTCATCAAAAGGAGGCCCCCATAAAAAGCGCGCGCCAAGTGGCACGACGTATAGAGTTGAAAACTCTGTTTTTAGGCCAAAAATTCAAATTTTGCAAAAAGTGTCCCAAATTTTTTGAAATTTGGGCTGAGTGTCCTCCATTATGTGATTTTCTAGGCCAAGGAAGCCTCGGCCAAAATCTGAAGTCTATCATGCATTTTCTGACGCTTTGAGGCCTTCTTCAACTTAGCCTTCAAGATCTTGATCCTTGCTTTGCAAACATGGTTTCTCGCCCAATAATGATTGACCATGTGCCTCAACATGTTCTTTTCTTTGTTGGATTTCTCCAAATGCATATTTACCCTTTCAAGCCAAGTTTCGTGATCAGCTTCGATTTCTTGCTCAAGTGATGTCATCTTGATTTTACTCTTTTTAGCGGCTTGCCATTTCTCTCGTATGTTTTGCAGCTCCATGATGGTTTGATGATCCTATAGCTTCTTGTTTCTTTGCTCAAGGTATTTTATTATCCACTTGAATCTTTTTAGGCTGAGGGACAAATTATTTATCTCCACCCATTGATCCCGAATGATCTCTCTAAGCTTTGAGCTTGGTGAGCCCAAATCGGTGTCCTCATCCTGAATGAGGATGAAATCAGTCTCCTGTCCTCCTGAAGGCCCCTCATCATGCATTGGCCTCTTTCCTTTGTCTTTTAATTGCACTGTTGATGAAGGAAGTGAGACCCCTTCTACCCCGAGTGGAGATAATACTCGCTTGAATGCTGCAAATAACCTTCTAGTTCCCCTCTGATAGGTGACAAACACCGGCACACTAGCGGTCTGTGTCTCATGACCCTCCTACAACTGTGAAGGTTTACTTGTCTCATGAAAAGCTTCCGGAGGTACCTGAGGAGCTGTGAATAACTCATGAGAAATGAAATCGTCCCATGAAATGTCCTGCAAACCAAGTTGATGCATAACCACAATTTTGATGAGTGAAAAATGATAGATACTGTTATATTACTGCTCAGGAGTTTTCTTTTACACCAGGGTGGTCATCTTCTCAATATTTCGGCACATGAAGTAGGGGAGGTTCATCATTCTCTCCCTGGTAAAGTGCATCAACAATCTAATGTGATAGGCATATAGACGAGAAAACCGACCCTCGCAGCTGAAATATTTGATTATGAGCTTCATCAAAGGAGTGTATGAATCTTTCAGGTACTGAAAGGGAAAAACTCTACTGAGTTGTCTCAAAAAACCATACTTCATGTATGGCTCATAGTGTTCCCTGTCAACTTGCTGCCTTTTATTCCATTGCTCTCCAACATTTGGAATACCGGTTGCTAGAGAGATAGAATCAGGTGTCAAGGTGAATGTCACACCTGCAAGAGTGACTTGGCCATTATGTAAATGAAGCACAAACAATCTGGCCAGCTCATGATGGTGGTCGAATCTAGCAACCATCTCACAAAACTGATAACAAGACTGCTGTTGAAAACATGTAATAGAAAGAGGGCAGGCCTGCAGCTCAGCAAGTGAAGTAGGCTCTTCCCTTACATGTTTGCCACTCTTGTGAGGTCTCCTTGGTGCATGCAATTGAGTTGTAGAGTCACTGTCTCGGTCATAAGAGGAATCTATCTCCATGTTTGCCAAAGTCTGTGTTTTCTTAGATGAGTATGAAGAGTTTAGGTGTCTTTGGTTTTTGTTGCCAAATGTATGAAAATGTGTGAGGGACTATGGAGGGAGAGGGTAAGGGGAATGTTGGGAATATTGCAAATTGGAATTTGGGGAATTGAAGGGTTTTAGGGACAGTCTCTAGGCTTTTGGGATAGCAATTGGGGTTTGGGAATTTTGTAGCTAGGATTTGGGATAGTGGGAATATGGGATAGGGGCAGATGAATTTTAGGGATATGGGGAAATAGGGAAAAGGGTTGATGAAACTAGAAAAACAGTGAAGGAATAAAAGATAAGGGAGTGAAGACCACAAAAACCAGTTTACAAACCCTATGCTATGATGTCTTGAGCAAGGAAGTAGGGTTTGGAAATTTTCAATTATATCCTCATAAAAATCATAAGACACACGTTTATGGTATTGGAGAGATTGCTTGACTTTCTTTGGACCGGAGGCAGCTGAGAAAATTTGAGTTTTGAATGAAATCGTGGTTAAAAACAGGTGGCAACTCTACGTGCCGCGCCACTAACCCAATGCGTCACGCTGGTTATGTGCGTCACGCCTGTGTGTTTTCACCACTATGGAGACCGACCCAATGCGTTGTGCTGGCTCTATGCGCTGTGCCTCTCAGCCTATGCGCTGTGCCAACAGACTTGCGCGACTTTTCTGCAATTTCACTCCCTTTGTTCAACACGGCTTTTTCTTACTCAGTCTCTCTTCTTGGAATGCAAATAAGCCCTTTGAAACATGGAAAATGACTTATATACCAAAGGCCTTTAATTTTCCACTCCAAAAAACCCACTTTGTAATGTTTTACCTTTGACATTTCTTTTAAACTCTGTTTTAGTATGTTTTCTTCATTTTGCCTCTGATTAACTAAATGATTTTCTTTTTGTTTTCCTTGTAGGAGATGGATTTGCTGAAGTTTGACAAGGTGACCAGGGTTTCCATTTGAAATTATTTACAAATGAGAGAACTTGAAATTACATTAAATTTATACATAAAAGATAAAATACTCTATTTTTCTTCAAAATAGAGTTTTGAGGAAAAATACATTTCTAGGCATATGATGATGAAATTTTTAGTACTGGAAATTTATTCAAACTCCTCATGCGCCTACTGACCATTGTTTGGCATTTTTAAGACCTTATTGATGAAACCCTAGACCTAATGGCACTGAAAACCTAAACAATGACTCTTACAAACTTAAGGGCAAAAAGTGAGTGCATATGATCTTGATGAAATGAAATGGGCAAACAGGTAAAGGACATGAGGGAAAATGTATAAAAATCCACTACCGTCAGATGATCCATGCTCCTAATGGAATGCAGCTGACGAGCGAGACACCTAATATGCAATGCAACAAGAGAATTTTGACCACTAACGAAGGGATGAAGATACCGACACTAACACCATAGATTATTTTTAAATAAATGGGAAAAGAAGAAAAATCCCTTACAAATATTGTCTGAATTTGATGCAATGAAAAGAGCTCCAAATGAATCTGTACAAGACTACTGCACTAGATATAACAATGTTTACAATTAAATTCCTGCAAATCTAAAGCCCACTCCTGACTCTGTCTTACTCAAATTCCCAGATGGATTTGAAACTAACATCGCATATCATTTAAGAGAAAGTAAGGCAAAAACATTAGAAAGAATGCAAACAGATGATGTAGGTGTAGAAGTAAACATTCTAGCTAAAAAAGCAAGATTAAGAAATGAGAGGAGAGTGACCATGAAAGAAGAAGCCTCTAGTTCAGACACAAAAATAGATATGTTAGCTAAAACCTTAGAGATGATGATGGATAGATTAGATAAAATAGAAAGAAGAACTCAATGGGATAAACAACAACAAATCAGAAATCCCAATTTTAGAAAAAACACAAATTCAGGAACATCAAAAGACTCAACCCCAGACCAAACAATAAGACGTCCCTTTTATGAGAACTATGCTGAGAGTTCTCAAAACAATGATGACGATGAGGATACCATAAAATTATTGGGAATAGATGATAATAACACTATATTTCTCACACAGGAAGATCAAGAGTTATTTGAACTCCAACAACTCCAATTAGATTCAGGGGAATCCTTTGATTACAAACAAGGTTATGAATTTTCCATTAACGAAGTACACAATCAGCATAACCTAAGAAGTAAGAAAAAAAATGAGTCTTCTACTAAGAAAACATCTCAAACACCAAATACGAAAACAATAGAAGCTCCCAAAACAAAAGTTCTGCAAATTCTCCCCTGGGAAAATAAGCAAAACTCGGGTTCTTCCGAAAGGGTTTCCAACCCAAATATTTCACAAAGCCTTAAGATTGTGGACATAACTGATGAAGTTGCTCAAGCTGCAAAATATTCACAAATATCTGCTGCTCCTAAATCATCTAATTCTAATAAAAAAACAACCTTAGATATTGAAATGCTCAATGCTGATCCTAAATCAACAGATCCAAAAGTTGCCACTGCAAAAGCAGCTTTTGACAACTCTCAATATGAACAAACATCTACTGCTTCACAAACCACTCGTGAAAAGAAAACAAAAAGTAGTAAGACTCAAGACACTCAAACTGAAACTGAAAAGATAACTGTAGAAATACAAGATAAACCAACACAAACTACAGTTACCAAAGAAGAATTGATTCAAATAAGTAAATCACAACCTTCATTCAACATACAATCTAAAATTTCCAAGCTAAAAATACCAATTGCTCTGACGTAATTGGAAAACATGACTTGTATAAATCAACTATAACTGAAACATTAAACATAAATGATGGAGAAGATTCCATAAATCTGAATGATGATCAACCAGAGTTGATTTTTGGCCCATATGTGAATGGAAAGCATTTAGATGGAGAAGTTCCTCCATTTTACATTAGTTTAACTATTCATGATCAAATCCTACACAATGCGATGCTAGATTCAGGAGCTTCACATAATGTAATTCCCAAAGCTATAATGGACATCTTGAACTTAGACATCATAAGGCCCTATAAGGATTTATTCTCATTTGACTCAAGAAAAGTAAAATGCCTAGGTTTAATCAAAGATATGTGTGTAACTTTAGTTAATTATCCTGGTAAGAGTATATTAATGGACATTGTAGTATCTGATATCCCACCTAAATATGGAATGTTATTATCTCACTCATAGGGAGCAAAGTTACAGGGATATCTACAACTGGACGTGTCTTATGCTACTATATCAGTTTTTGGTCAACCTAAGAAGTTATATAGGGAAAAATTAATGAAATATATGGTAAGTAGTGTTGAAAGGTCAATAAATTACCCAATTTATACCACACCTACTGATCTAGATTCTTTCATCCTATGTAACTCTGAAACTGATTATGAAATCAAGACTGAACTAAGAGAAGAAAAGAAAACATTAGATAATGATAATATCTCTCATGAATATTTATGGCATTTAGAATTTGATGGTTCAGTAAATAAATTAGGAGCAGGAGCAGGAATATGGATAACGAATATAGAGAAAAATCATGCAGAAGGCCTTGCTTTTAGACTAAATTTCAAATGCACAAATAATATGGTTGAGTATGAAGCCCTCATCCTAGGACTCTAGATATTCAGAAATTTAGGAGTTAAAAGAATAGCAATAATGGGCGATTCAGAATTGATTGTTAAACAAATTAAAGGTGATTATTCTATTTACAATGCTATACTTGGCTGATATAGAGAGACTATTGTACATTTGATTAATGATTTACTCGAATGTAATTTCTCTGCAATACCAAGGAGGAAAAACTTACAAGCACATTCTTTAGAAACTTTTGCTAGTACTTGTAATTTACCTTTTCAACCCAATCATATGTATACTTCAGAAGTAAAACAGAGGCCAATAATTTCTGACAACCTCAAATATTGGCAAATTTTCTCACAAGACCAACAAATTTATTATTTTTTGAATAATGAAGGTGAATTTTAGAATTGTAAGATAGACACTAATTGTACCATAGATCAATATTTAGATGCTGAAATTGATTTAATTAATGTAGATGTAAATAAAGTAAATTTTGCTAAACCCACTAGATTTATTCAATCAGATATAGATAAATTAGAGAGAGTAGAAATTGATGAAGAATCTGAAATATTAAATCTCAAAGACAATTTCTTACCAAAAGGTTTAACTCCTTTAGAAGATCTATTTGACTTCAATGATGTTGCTAGAAAATCCAAAATGGAGCAAGTTAAATCTGTTATTGAATAATATAATATTGGCACATAATCAAAATCCAAAATGATCAAACTTTCAAAAGCCTTACCTCAACAAGAAAAGGAAAAATATATTGCTCTTTTTAAGGAATTCCAAGATGTTTTTTCTTGGAGTTATGAGGACCTTAAATCATATGACACCAGCATAATTCAACACCAAATACCTATAAAACAAGATCAAAAGCCCTTTAAAAAAAAGTTAAGAGGATCAATCCTGTGTTGATGCCTTTGATAGAAAAGGAAGTGAAAAGAATGTAGGATGCATAGATCATTGCACTAATCAGGTATTCTGATTGGGTTTCTAACCTAGTTCCAACAAGAAAGAAAACATGAGAGATTAGATTATGTGTCGACTTTAGGAATCTAGACAAAGTATCCTTAAAAGATAATTAACTTTTACCCAAAATGGATCACATCTTACAAAGGGTAGTTGGTTCTTCTAGGATTTCACTGTTAGATGGTTTTTCAAGATACAACCAGATCTTATTCCAACAAGAGTATCAACCCAAAACAACTTTTTCTACTCCTTGGGGCACTTTTATGTATGTAAAAATGCCCTTTGGTTTAATTAATGCAGGGGGGACCTTTCAAAGATCTATGGATATAGCCTTTGCAAAGGAAATTCAAGAATTCTTAGTAATTTAATTAGATGACATAACTGTATTTTATAAAACTGATTATGAACACTTAGATCATCTCAAACAAGTTTTTATAAAATGCAGAATGTTTGGCATCTCATTAAATCCTAAGAAAAACTTATCTAGATTAGAAGAAGGAAAGTTACTAGGACACATAATATTAAAATAAGGAATCAGAATAGATCCTGCTAGGATATAATCAATTCTTAACATCAGTCCACCAAGAAACATAAAAGAGTTACAAGCCTTTCTAGGTAATATTAATTTCTTAAGAAGATTTATATCCAACTTAGCTGAGATAATTAGAGAACTAAATAACATGCTAAAAAAATATTTAGTTCTTAAATGGACTATTAAGGCCAAAATGTCATTTGAATCCATCAAACAGGCTTTAACCAAAACTCCAGTCCTTATAAGTCCTGAATTTACAAAGGATTTCATCATTTTTTCATTTTCTTTACAACACAATATTGCTGCAGTTTTATTGTAGAAAAATGACCAGGGTTGTGAACAGCCCATAGCTTTCTTTAGCATAACACTTAGAGATGCATCTTTGAAGTATAATATCATGGAGAAACAAGCCTTAGCTTTGGTAAAGGCTATCTAAGACTTCAGAGTTTACATCCTCTATTCTCACTTCATTGCCTATGTCCCAAACGCTGTAGTTGAAAATAGTTTTTTCTTTTTTCCCTCTAGAATTTGATGATGTCATCAAATATTATTTTGTTATTTCCACTATTAATTTATAATTTCCTTAGGAGGCCCATTTTAGACCTCAAAATTCCCCTAATGTTTATGGTTACAAAGATAACAATGCTTTCTACCTAAAAGAAATAGATGGGTCAGAGATGTTAGAAGGATTAGTAAATGGCAGAATGTTGAAGCACTACTACTCTCCCGAGATAAAAAAAATATTTAGTTTTATTTATTTTGATCATTGTAAATAAACATTGAAAACTTTAGATTGGACTGGATGTTTTCCTAACAAAGTTGAAGCCCAGAGAGAAGGCAATAAGCTTTGAGAGGTAAAATATCATTAGTATGAATAATTGCAGATGTCAGAAGATACTTATAGATTCATCACAGTCAAATTACAAAGGCTACTGATATTAAATTTCTTGACATTTTACCAGGAAATGCCATCCCCAAGTGGAGCCACTGTTAGGGTCCTATAATAATAGGATTCATAATTTTTGAATTGATTATGATAGTATTGTAAATATGTACATACCTTGCTTTTTGCAAGTTGTTTTCCCAGATTTTGAAAAATGAAAAATAATAAAAAATAAAAGAGGGCAAAAATTCCTAAAAGAATGATCGAAGGACTTAGAAAAAGATAGACCCCAAAAGAAAAAGAGATGAAAATAAAACCTAAAAGTGAGCAAGTCAAAATGCCACTACTATTTACTTTTATTGAAAGAATAATGATTATGTGCAGATTGTCAATAAATGCCATAATCCATGATTAGTTAAACAGTTTAATATTAACCTTTCATGCTTTTAATTTCATGTTTTAGATAGAGAATAAAGATATGTCAAACAATATAAACTTGAAAAATCAGTAGATAGTTAGAGAATAAATGAGGAGCTCAATAGTTTAATCTAAACCCTCAGATGAAATAAGGTTAGACTTAGATAGTTTTTATGATTTAAAATAAAATGGATTTAGGGTTGCAAGATTAAATGCACCCATGAAAATGAAGTAAAAAATGTTAGAAATAAAGATGGGTAAGTAGAAAGCAGTTGTGTAAGCATGTAGTAAAGTATCATCGGGAAAAAATCACTAATTTCCCCTCCCCTACAATTATTCAGTATTCTAAACTATCAGTTAAAAAGGCTCAGAGAATTTCTCTGACTTCTGTTAGGACCGGACCCAAGGCTCAATGACTGATTGGTTAAAAATATTGAATTCCTACACAAAACCCACATTCATCAACATTTATCCTTCATTCATAATCATAATCCCGTTTTCCTAAGTAAAAACCCATTTTTACTTAGTAAAAGTTAAACCCTAAATAACTAATTCCATTCCCTTTCAAAAATCATTCATAAACCCTCAAAATGCATTTATCCTAAGTTAAAGTGTGAAATAATGCAAACAAAGACAAGCTATGTTTATTTGCAATTTAAATTAGAGTTAAAACATGTATTTTATTTATTGTATAGACTATCCGTTTATTTTCATATTAATTTCTAATTTATTTATTAATTCCCTAAAACTATTCCCTCCCATACATTATTAAACCCTTTATATTTAAAATAACCCTCAAACCCTCTATTTTACATTTTAACCAATGTTCAAATACCCCATGTGCAAAATATTAATCCTGTCGTATCCCATTGGTTTAAAAACATATCAATAAAACAAATATCCCGCCCCCTATAATTTTTAACAACTGCAAAACATTGAAAAACTATATAATATTAAACCTACTCATATATATGATTGAAACATTGGTAATTGTTTAATTTATCACATAAACCTTACCTCGTCGCATATCATTTAAAAATAAGGTTTAAATTTTTTTTTAAACACTTATTTCTAAGGTTTAAAACCCATCCCCGCATATAAATATACCCTAGCCCCACTACCAAACCCCGATGCAACATCCCCAAAAAATTTTGGCCATTCACAATCGAACCCCAAGGTTTGACGGCATAAACCTAATATCACAAATAAACTTGTGCGAAATTCCCTGTTTCATTTCTACCCGAAATGGGCAGTATTGGGATTTTCCCTCTCCTCCATGTGTTTCAATTTTATTGGATCGCGTTCATTTCCTCCGAAACGTTTTACCACCGAAATGGCACACGATAATTGCTTATAGTTTAGACCCTTTGAACTTGAAAACCACCAGTTTCATGAATTAACCTCCATTAATTATTGGCGTCGTTTAAAATAAAATTCCCAATAAACATTTTAAATGCATTCATTTCCTATCTCTTTCTATGCATAAACCCTATATAAGTGACCCCAACTATAAAACAAGCGTTTTTACGCCATTTTTATACCAAAGACTACAAATTTCAAACATGTTACCATTAAATATTGCAGAGGAGCTTCACATTGTCCAAAGATCAGAAAGAAGCCATTCAACCTATTCAAAACCTTTAGAAACTATCTTCAAAGCCCAACACCTACATATAACATGTATTATTCAAGAAAATTAAGCTTGTTCCAATCTAAAAAGACTTGTTAAAAGAAAAATTACATTCAAAGTTCAAATTTAACCACATAAACCTATCAAAAAGTCCAAAAAATAGGCCAAACCCTGTCAAAATTTCCTAAAAGATCCATGTTTATGCTGCGCCCTATTTTGAAACACAAAATTGAACCTAGAAACCTTTTGAAGCTATCCTAAGCCTCTATGCAAAGAATTTTTAGTCCAATCATTTAGTGAAAAACTCAGGAAACCCATGTTTCTTGTTTTAAACCAGTAAAAGTCTGTTAGAGCCTATTAAAGATTGAAATTGAAGAATAAATCTAAGAAAGAGACCATACTTTGCCTATTTTTATCCAAGAAACCTCTACTAAAAAAAATTTACTTCTGCAGACTATCTAATCTTGCAGAAGTAGCCCAAATTCCTAAAAAGTAGAGCTCTAGCAATCCCGAAGGTTCCAAAGTGCCAAAATCAACTCCAACCATGACTTATAAAACTGCTATTGTTGTAAATCCTTTACAACCCCCTATCAAAAACATTGAGAACATTCCATTAGCTAATGTTGACTACAAAATAGGAGACCCAATTATTGAATTTAATTTTCTAGACATTCATAACTGGAGCTATGAAAAATCCTTAGATAATGAAGAAGAAGTCCATATTTGGGAATCACACTTGCCCAAATATGTTTTCCTAGTAACTCATCGATGTCAGGAGGTCATTAGGTTATGTCAATAGTATTATGTGCCTATGAAGAGAGCTATAGTAAATGCCAATAAAGAAGTTCTTTTTACCATTACTGTTGAATCCATCAACCAAATGTTACAACTCTAACCTAATCCTCAAGTAGTCCCTTTGTCCATAGAGGCCCTTACCAAGCTATATATTGGCCTTGATTTTCCACTTCAAAATTTCCAGAGGGTTCAAATCATGTAGTTTCCATGCTTTCATTCATTCTAGGGTATTTCACTAATGAATACACAGATGAATCCATTTTATGTTTCTTATATACATTTACCCCAGGACAACCTCCATCTGTTATTTTTTACTATGTTGATATATTGCAGACAATATCCATGACCAATTGGTTAAATTTCCAATTAGAGTGTTCAGATACACCTCTTTCCTCCTCCACATGTTCTTATATTTTCAAGTAGATAAATTTCCATTTTCTCTTCAAAAGCTTGATGAAGAGGGAAATCATCTTTCAGTTATTTTCTAGACCTCTTTGATTAGGAAAGAGTCCACAGAGTTCACATATGCAGAGTTCTCATATTCATTCATCCATCCATTGATCAAAATATTAACAAATACAGAGCAGCCAAGGATAAGTGATGTGATGAAGAATATTTTACAGTTGTTAGAGAAAACCAAGATTGGTGATTGGTACCTATATGAAAAACATACTAATATTAGAGTGTCTGGATCCAATTTGTTGCCCTATAAGCTACCAAAACATGTATCCATGAGATTTTTTGCCTTGGAGTATATCGGGAAAATATTAAACTCCGATTCTATCAATTTATTTGAAACAAAGAATAAAACATAGTTCAAATTGAAGAATCAAGTAGGACCATTCATTTTCAATCATAGGGATGCAGAGGCAGAAGTAGCTAAAAAATTATTCGAGTGCAGATTTGAAGAAAAATTTTCTTGGAATTATGATCCACAAGGGATTCTAAGTAAAATGAGGGTTAAATGTAAGTTAACACCCTTCATTCATTAGACAAAACCATAGATAGAAAAATATGCCAATCAAACTGAATGGACAAAGAATACTTTAATAGATGCGGTGAAGAGAAGTGATACTAGTCACACTTTAGAGACTTCTGATCAAACAGAGAAAGCCACTAAGAGAGTAAGAGAAGAAGATACCTATGTTGCTGAAACTACGACTGAAACAAGGTTCAAGATCAGATATAATAAAAGGCCCAAAACAGATTCAGTAGATAAAGAAAAAGTAACCATTGATGTTGAAGAAACATATATTTTAGATACCAACACTGATTTTGCCATTGTCATCATAAATGAGCCAGTTACTAAGAATCAGGATGAGAAACAATTTAACAATGAAAGTGCATAGTTAATAGAAAAGAAACAGAGCATGGAAGCTTCATCCTCATAGGTAGTTGAGGAAAAAGATCTAGACATCAAAGAAAAGTATAAACAGATCAAATTAAAGAATGAAGAAATAAAAAACAATGTGTACTCTCAATATCTAAAACAAACACCAAGTGTGCAAAATAGACTTATGTCTAAATTTGATTATTCAAACAAAAAATTAATCATGTCAATATTGCAGCCTACAGTGAAATCTCCAAAGACAGTTGCAAATTATAAGAAGGTTGATTTGGAAGTCCAAACATAAAAAATTCATGCTCTTGATTAGATTGAATTCTACAGAAAGAGTTCAAAAATGTTGTACTCTACTGTTACAACTAAAGCCACGAGTGCTCAGAAACTCCAGAACACCATCTCCAATATGAAATATCAAATGAAATTTGAAAAATCATGTTTGTATGCTAAGGATGTAAGAATCAAATCTTTGGAAGAATTAGTCATACAGAGTGGATTTGACCTAGCAAATGTCAAGGCAGTAGAACAATTAATAAAGAAAAAGAATGAGGATATTGCAGCTTTAAGGAAACAACTCAAAATTCCTCCAAGTCAACATCCTCAAACCAAGGAAATAATAGAAGGACAAAATGAGAAAGAAGATATGATGAACATAATATTTCAGCTTATAGGACAGATAAAAGAAATGGAGATTCAGATGGAAAAGCTTCTCTAGGAAAAAGAAACACCAAAAACACATGAAGCAGATACAGTCATCCCTATGGTTACTATAGATGTGCCATCAACTCTAGCTAAAGAGTTAGCATCTAAACTTCCAATGGCTATTGCAGTGCCAGTGACATCATCCACAACATCAGCTATAGAGTCATCCACAACAGCAGTTCATCCTACAGATGAGGCCAGCAAACTGGTAAAGGCCATGGAAGAAATGTCTCTCAAGACAAGTGAAATTAACAAGTTGAAACAGATGATTAAAATTCTTGAAGATCAAAAGAAGTTGGCTCAAATTAATGTAAAAACTTATGAGAAAAAGGGAATTAGACTAAATGAAGAATTGAAGAAATTACATAAGGAATTGACCTTGAGGGAACATATTTCCTATGTGAAAAAAAAATTGTGGAACAAGATCATAGAAGCCATAAATGATGTATTCCCCCCCGTTCAAATGATTTTTGAGCAAAGAGACCTACTCAAAGTAGCATTAGAAGAGATCCAAAAGACTAAAGAGGAATTGGATAAAACCGGAACAAGTTTTAGAACTGATAAAGTTTCTCAACACCAAGAACATCCAAGAGTTGGAAGAACTTGAAATTATTGATAGAACTGAAACAATCCTTGAGATAAAGAAGGTTATAACCAAAAAGAACCTGATGAAGATGTTAGAGGAAAAGAGTGAGAACATGAACATTACCATAACTAGGTTTATGGTCAAATTTGAGAATTTGAGGCAAAGAACTTTGCCTAATATTTTGGACATCAATGACAAATTAATGCCTTAGGAGGATTGTAATAAAAATATCAGAGAATATGACAAGGATAAAGTTGAAAAAGCAGGTGGTGGACAAGGCATTCCAACAGGAAAAGCCTTACTCATGAGTTTTGAAGACTTATTTTACTTACAACATGAGAAAAGATACTTGTTTGTCATTAAACCAACTTTTTCCAGGTACACAGAAGCAGATGAAAACTTCAGGAAGCTAAAGAAAATACAAATTCCAAGTGAGGAAGATTGGCAGTCATTAATAGACTTACTATGAAATTTAAGAAGGCAGAAAGATAACAGTGAAAACAGTTTGCTAATTTACAGTCAAAACAGATTTTTTATAGCAGTAAACATGTTTTACAAATGGTCAAAGAGTATCAGAGATTAGAGAGAATTAGTGAAAGAGTATCAGATAAAGCAGATTAGATTTCAAAAAAAACTTAAAATATCTAAAGCCAGCAAGGAATATAGCGAGGAAACCAGCTGCATCTTATCCACAATCAATTTCTATTTTATTTTAATTAATAGGACATATTGTTGATTTGTTGAGCATCTGCCTCTATTATTTTGTAAAGATATTTTTATTTACCTAAGATAATTCCTAGAAGCATTCTAGGATATTTTGTAAACATTTATGTATAAATATTTCATCTTTAGAAGTATTATTGTGGAATAAAATTTTGAAGCTTTCTATAGTCATTTTTGTGGACTTGAAGGCTTTGTGTGTTTCAAATTTTGAGTAGCAGACTAGATCAGATCAACTAGCATCATATTTCAGGACTCATGTGATGAGATATTTGGAGTGAAGCATTTTATACCTGTCATTGTTTGTATTTCTTTGTTACATGCAATCCATTACGTGTTCTAAATTTGAATGAATAAATACGAGGATTACTTCAGGATTTGTTAAAATCACCCTGTCTTAACTATTCATCATTTCTATGTTTTCTATTGATTTCCAGAGTAGGGAACCCTTAATTTCTCCCTCTTTTGTTTGAATTATGCCTACTACTTCCCTTTTCTGGATCAAAGAACCCTTCTTTGCTCTTTATCCCAATCATATCACCTCAAAAAAAAACTTTCCAAGATCTCCAAGGGTTATCTATCTTTCCCTGAAAGCATTTGACTTTTTGGCCTTGATCCTACTTCTGTCTGCTTGACTTTTGACTGCTCAGCCCAATGGACAAATATATTTCCCACTATCCATTTCTTTGAGTGATTTTTCCCACCAAACCAATCAAAACCAAAGACAATTGCACAATCTTAACTAGCCTAATATTTCATAAAACAAAACAAAGTTAAATCTTATAGAGAGAACCCTCTCTGAACCCTAGGAAGGCTAGATCTTAGAGTTTAAAAGTCAGTCTATGGTTACCTCTAGTTTTATCAACTAAAAACCAAAAATCTCACAACTAGAGAATTACTGGAATGATAACATACTGGAAACCATACTGAGGATCTAACCAATCCTTAGTTGTTAAATAAACCTTAAAGGAAATCATTTTTATCATCTTTTTTCCTTTAAGATTGTTTAACTAGTTGTGAGTATAAAAGTTTGTAATCATGGCTTATAGGAAAGTTTATTATACCAGGTCTAATCTGGACCCTAAACCTGTTGTTATAGTGGACAACCCATACAACATAGGAAAAAAGAAAAAACATAGAGAAGATTTAGATGCTAAAGTTTCATTAATAAGATTCAATTCATTACCCCAAGAATTAGTAAGTTTGCAGGATATAGAGTTTGATTTAGAATTTGAACATTATTTATTCAGGACCAAATCTGAAATTAATTTAAGTACAATCGTTTTAGACCCTGTTTTTATTTCTTTTTTGGAATCAAAACAGAAAAATATTGCAGCAAACTCTGAATTAAATAAAGTTAAAAATCAAGATAGACTTGAACAAACTAATGCTACTATTGTTAAAGAAATTGATGAAGCCATAGAATTAGCTCAAATGTTAGCTTATACATCTAAACCTTCTATTCCTCATTTAGAAACCACTGCATCATCTATAGTTTATACTACCATTCAATCCAAAGATCCTTTTAGTCCTAGATTACCCTTACAACCTAGAAATTTCTTTGCTTTATCCCCTACATCCACTTCATCCACTAGCTTCACCACTTCTTTTCCAAGCACATCATTTTCATTTCCTAGTAGTTCCATATATATTTCAGTTTCACTTCCCAGTACCTCAACTTCAGCCTTTAGTTCTGCAACTTCTTTTTCTATTTCAACACTTTATAATTCAGTTTCATCAGCCACTACACCCAGTTAAACACCAAGTACCTCTACTTTACCTCCTAGCCAAGCTAGAATTCAAGATATGGCTATTAGGTATGATCCCCTGGTCCTTCCAGTACAACTTCATGACATGCCCCAAGATTACCAAAGTAAAATACCACAGTTTGATGCTACTAAACATTATATTGCACAAAAACACATAAACAAAATGACATATTACTTTGAACTCCATGAGATAGATGAATTAGATGTACAAATGAGGTTATTTGCACAAACATTAACAGGAGAAGTAAAAAAATGGTTCAAAAGTCTTAATGTAGGTAGTATAACTGATTTAGCTATTTTCCATAGATTATTTTTAAATAAATGGGAAAAGAAGAAAAACCCCTTACAAATATTGTTTGAATTTGATGCAATGAAGAGAGCTCCGAATGAATTAGTACAAGAGTACTCCACTAGATATAACACTGTTTACAATTCCATTCCTTCAAATATAAAACCCACTCCTGACTCTTTCTTGCTTGAATTCCCAGATGGATTTGGCACTAACATGGCATGTCAGTTAAGAGAAATAAATGCAAAAACCTTGGAAAGAATGCAAACAACTGTTGTACGTGTAGAAGTAAACATACTAGCTTGAGAAATGAAAGGAGAGTAACTATTAAAGAATAAGCCTCTAGTTTAGACACAAAAATAGATATGTTAGCTGAAACCTTAGAGAGGATTATGGATAGGTTAGATAACATAGAAAGAAGACCTCAATGGGATAATAAAAAACAAATCAGAAATCCCAATATTAGAAAAAACACAAATTCAGGAAAATCAAAAGACTTAGCCCCAAACCAAGCAATAAGACCTCCCTTTCAGGAGAACTATGTTGAGAGTTCTCAAAACAATGATGATAATGAGGATACCATAAATTTAATGGGAATAGATGATAATAACACTATATTTATCACACAGGAAGATCAAGAGTTATTTG
Source organism: Pinus albicaulis (assembly GCA_034641835.2). Classification (NCBI taxonomy): domain Eukaryota; kingdom Viridiplantae; phylum Streptophyta; class Pinopsida; order Pinales; family Pinaceae; genus Pinus; species Pinus albicaulis. Next base: position 800,358,038 of record CM076584.1, on the reverse strand, counting down.
AACTCCAACAACTCCAATTAGATTCAGGGGAATCCTTTGATTACAAACAAGGTGATTACTTTTCCATTAACGAAGTACACAGTCAGTATAAACTAAGAAGTAATTAAAGCAATGAGTCTTCTACTAAGAAAACATCTCAAACACAAAATAAGAAAATATTAGAAGCTCCCAAAACTAAAGTTCTGAAAATTCTCCCTAGGGAAAATAAGTAAAACTCTGGTTCTTCCCAAATTGTTTCCAGCCCAAAGATTTCACCGATCCCTAATATTGTGGACATAACTGATGAAGTTCCTCAAGCTGCAAAATATTTAAAAAATTATGCTGCTCCTAAAGCATCTAATTCTAATAAAACAACAACCTTAGATACTGAAATGCTCAATGATGATCCTAAAACAGCAGATCCAAAAGCTGCCACTGCAAAAACAAATTTTCACAACTCTAAATCTGAACAAACATCTACTGCTTCACAAACCACTCCTCAAAAGAAAACAAAAAACAGTAAGACTCAAGACACTCAAACTGAAACTAAAAATATAACTATACAAAGACAAGATAAACCAAAACAAACTAGAGTTACCAAAGAAGAATTGATTCAGATAAGTGAATCACAACCTTCATTGAACATACAATCTAAAATTGCTAAGCTAAAAATACCAATTCCTCTGACAGAATTGATAAAACATGACTTGTATAAATCAACTATAACTGAAACATTGAACATAAATGATGGAGAAGATTCCATAAATCTAAATGATGATCAGCCAGAGTTGACTTTTGGCCCAGATGTGAATGGAAAGAATCTAGATGGAGCAGTTCCTCCATTTTACATTAGTTTAACTATTCATGATCAAATCCTACACTATGCTTTGCTAGATTCAGGAGCTTAACATAATTTAATGGCCAGAGCTATAATGGAAACCCTGAACTTAGACATCACAAGGCCCTATAAGGATTTATTCTCATTTTACTCAAGAAAAGTAAAATGCCTAGGGTTATTCAAAGACCTGTGTGTAACTTTAGTTCAATATCCTGGTAAGAGTATATTGACGCACATTGTAGTAGCTGATATCCCACCTAAATATGGAATGTTATTATCTCTCTCATGGGGAGAAAAGTTTCATGGATCTCTACAATTGGACATGCCTTATGCTACTATATCAGTTTTGGTCAACCTAAGAAGTTATATAGGGAAACATTAATGAAATATATGGCAATTAGTGTTGAAAGGTCAATAAATTACCCAATTTACACCACACCTATTGATCTAGATTCTTTCATCATATGTAATGCTAAAACTGATAATGAAATCAAGACTGAACTAAGAGAAGAAAAGAAAACACCTGACAACGATAATATCTCTCATGAATCTTTACGGAATTTAGACTTTGATGGTTCAGTAAATAAATTGGAAGCAGGAGCAGGAGTAGGGATAACTAATATAGAGAAAAATCATGCAGAAGGCCATGCATTTACACTGAATTTCAAATTCACAAACAATATGGCTGATTATGAAGCCCTTATTCTAGGACTCCAAATAATCAGAAATTTAGGAGGTAAAAGAATAACAATAATGGAAGATTCAGAGTTAATTTTTAAAAAAATTAAAGGTGATTATTTTGTTTACAATCCTAGACATGGCTGATATAGAGAGATTGTTTTACATTAAAAATGATATACTAGAATGTAATTTCTCTGCAATACCAAGAAGGCAAAAATTACAAGCACATTCTTTAGCAACCTTTTTTAATACTTGTAATTTATCGTTTCAACCCAATCATATGTATACTGAAAAATTAAAACATAGGCCAATAATTCTAGACAACCTCAAATATTGGCAAATTTTCTCACAAGACCAACAAATTTTTCATTTTTTGAATAATGAAGGTAAGGTTCAGAACTATAAAATATACACTGATTATACCATAGATCAAGATTTAGACGCTGAAATTGATTTAAATGATGTAAATGTAAATAAAGTAAAGTTTGCTAAACCTACTAGATTTAGTCAATTAGATATAGATAAATTAGAGAGAGTAGAAATTGATGAGATAATTGATGAAGAATCTGAAATATTAAATCTCAAAGACAATTTCTTACCAAAATTTTTAACTCCTTTAGAAGATCTATTTGAATCCAATGATGTTGCTAGAAAACCCAAAATGGAACCAGTTAGATCTAATATTGAGGAATGCAATATTGGCACAAAATCAAAACCCAAAATGATCAAACTTTTCAAAGCCTTACCTCAACAAGAAAAGGAAAAATATATTGCTCTTTTTAAGGAATTCCAAGATGTTTTTGCTTGGAGTTATGAGGACCTTAAATCCTATGACACCAAATGCTATCGTAAATTTGTCACCGTCCCTGCAATTCCCCATCCCACACATTGGAGGGCTCTTTCTCTGACCTGTGAGCAGTGACATAACTTGAAAACACTTTCATGGCATTCCCCTAGACATGTACTTCTATTTCCCTGAAGACAACTCCTTGTGAAAAACCCTAAAAATAGCCTTTTCATCCTTGGCGCGACTAGCCTGTGTTATACCCACGCCAATGGGGGAAATTCTTCAAAGAGGGCGTGCCAATTGGCACTCTGTCTCAGATTCGCACTCGTGCCAGGCTTAATAAAGGATTTTTTTTTTAAATAAATTGCGGAAGATTGGCTTTAACCAACTCCTGAACTGGTCTCTAAATTGAGTTGGGACGTTTGGCTCCGAATTTCCATGTAGAGGAAGTAGTTTGCCACCTCCCATGGAAGCTTATTTGAGGATAGGCCAAATCCCATGATTGTAGGGATCCCAACTCCCCTTCCACCATCTATATAAGCTTGCCATTTCCCTTTGCAAGATAATCTCCAAGAGCCTTCATAGCCTAAAGAATGCTACAAGAGCTTTGATAGTCCTCATAGTGCCAAATCCATAGAAAGGAGATTGACGATCAAAGAGAGAGGCTTGTCCCTATTCCCAACAAGCTTTACTGAGACGTATTCCACTGACGACCCACCGAAGGAGGATTTTAGCGCCAGATCTAGGTTGTATCATCCTTTGTTTCATTAATATAAGCGACTACGATTATATTTCCACTCATATTTTTCATGCTTGTTTATGAGTTGTGTCCTCTCTGACTAACACATAATTACAATTATATGGTTTTACGCTAGTATGTTCGTCGTGTTTCTTTTATGTGCATGTGTTCGATTGCGTCAAGTGGTGGAATTGTGACCTGTCGGAGCAAGGGATCAAGAGCACTATCCTCTCCGCAACGACAACAGCGTTGGACTTGAGGTTGGCCTTCTATCGCACTTTGATTTTTGCAATTAGTAGCTTGCGTTGTAGCATGTTTGATTGTTGCTAGACCCGATCTGGGCTAGTAGGGATCGCCTCTATCCGCAGAGGGGATTTACCTCTACAACAAATTTTCGACTCCGCTGGGGAGTTAGCTTGTTGTTTGCTTTATAAACTACAGACGGAGCCTGAAGTTGGCCAGATAGCCTTCAAAACACTCTTGCTCTGAATTAGCGAAGTAGATCAATGCTACTTTAGTCAATCTCCGGTTTACTTTATGAACTGAACACTTGGAGTATTGTATTATATGTCGGTCAATTCTTGACTTTGCTTGCTTGATCAGCTCTTTTGGCTAGCTATTTTCGTGAGTTTGGCTCTTGGTTTAAGCTCCACCATCACTGGTCTACTTCTTGGATTGCTTATTTTATTTTTTCCTTAGTAAACTCGGCCGATGTGCTTTTCAGTGTGACAGTTGCGCCCACTGGTGCATGTTATTAGTGTATTACTGGCACCAATTCCATTCTGGCGCTAGTTTCAGCCTTACAATTGTGCCAATCTTGTAAGGTGCTAGGGTTTACTAGGTTTTGAGCCTTCTGAGACTGATCTGAGTGTTTGGTCTTATTTTTACGACTGCTTGAGTGTTCTGGAGCCTTGTTCGACTGACTGTGAACTTCTTCCTTTGGTTGTTTGCCCATTTCTATCGATTTTACATTTTAGCCCTAGGGCATCTAGGTGCTATTGTGCGTCGAGCCTCCCTTGGGAGTTTTGGTTTCTGTCTGTTCGGTCAGCTTTGTGATTGCTTCTCTGCACTCGTTTGGTGGTTTTCTATCATTTTATTGCATTATTTGAGTGATTGACTTCTTCTTCATTCGAATTCCGCTTTGTCTCGTTTTGGGCCTAGATTACATGGTTCAATTGAGTCTTTGGGTGTCTTTTGATTTGAGGGACTTTTTATCGATTTGAGATCTGATTGTAGGCTTGCATTGAGTGAAATTTGATTGTTTTTCTCTTTTTATTTTGCTTCTCAATTGCTTGTCTCATTAGTTTTCATCTTGTTTAGTGCTCTTGCTCTTAAACATTGAAAATACAAAAAAAAAAAATCTCTTTTGCATTGAATTAGTTGGTGTGAATTAGATCTTTTCGGTGTTATTAGTGATTTGTAACTTTGAACGAAAAGATTTTTGTTTCCATTAGCTGCATTAGAGATATCATTGGTTGTTGTCTAATCATTTTGTTGTTGTGTGAAAAGCTCTTAACTCTCCTGTAACTAGCTTTCATCGAATGAAATGATATATTGTGGCATGTAGTGTGCATTTAGGAGATTTTGAGACATTACATTCGCTAGGGCCTGAAAACTGAAACATAATTGAAGATAAACATTAAAAATTTATTCAATTTACACTAAGGCAGCATTGAAACATTAACGAAATATTTAGAGGTCTAGGCTAGAGATGTGTTCCGGCGTCTTTAAACCTAGTAGTTGTCATTCGCCTCTTGGCTTTAGACAACGCTAGTATGGACTTGTGCTCCCGTACCGTCGCGTATATAAAGGGAGACCCCACTAGGTTTCTATCCTTTATCCATAGGAAGCTGAGTCTGCCACCCTATACCCGTGATACACCAGACACAGCATTCGGGGAGATTGCCTGCACATACGTCAAGTCCTTGGTTGATTTCTCTTTCATTTTGAAACCAAGGTGTATATTGCAGTTCACGGTTATTTGGTACTCCCTTTGCCTAGTATTCCTGAGCAGTCATTTTGATCTTATCTAACTCTTTAAATTTGAAAATATCACCAAGCACTTGTCCTTTCATGCTTGCTTCAAAACTGAAAGAGATAGAGTCATCTTTCATCCGTTTCTCGACTCTTAAAACATGAAACGGTGAAGTTTCTAAGTTTCAATGTCGTAAAATAAATCACCCGCGATCACACTCCCTGTTAGATTTTGCTTGTTGGCTGTTTGATGGTGTGCCTTGGTTCTTTTTCAGCCCGTGTGTGTGTTTGATCTTTCTCTCTTGTCATTACTACCACAATGGCGGAACCCTCAGTTTCGTCTACTGGTAGTCCATATACGGACGATTCATCAGAGGTTTCTCAATCCTCTGCTGAACCTCAGCAACCCATCGTTTCCGAGTTTCCCGACGGGGGACCGGTTCTGTCTGAGCTTCCCTTTGGAGGACTAGTTGAGTTCAATTGGCCCTTTCCCGACCCTTGGTCTGGATTTGGAGTAGGGGAACATTTCCCTCCTCTTACATCGGGTTCGCCTTTTTTAGCTGCTGTTATTCCTCCTAGCCCTCGCCGTCTGTTACGAGATCTAGCGGCAGGTTCAAATATGAGTGAATCCAGTCATTCTGCTAGCGAGGAAATCCCCACGTCTGGTGAAGATTACCAACTATTCCCAGAAGTAACTCGGAAGTTATTCCCAGAAGACAACGCTGAATCATCTGTTATGTCTTCGCCTGGTCCCTCACTACTAGCAGGGTATAGATCCTTAGGTCAGATTATTGCCGCCGCTGCCTCTATGGGGGTATCAGCTCCTTCTACGAGGCCGGTTGTTCCTTCATTGGGGATGTCTCCACGGACACCTGTCACGTCATCCCCTCAGGTCACTTCTGTACCCGTCAGGCCCACTGTTTGTGTGGCTGCATCTACACCTGCTGTTACCACTCAGTCCGTAAGGACCACATCACTTCCCGAAGACGTTTATATAGCTTCTGCTATGCCAGAGAACATCTCTCCTAAGGAGTATCGATTGTCCTTACAACAATCGAACCCCGAGGTCGGACAACCCTCTCAAGATCCCAACCGCTCGTATTTTTCGCATTATGCACAGGATGGTACACCCGTGTACGTTTTTCCATATTAGTACGATGAGCACGAGAACCCTTTACGTTTACTCGCTCCTGAGGCTATACTTCATGCTCAGGGTTTACCGTATAACCAGGCTGGGCAGCCTTATAACCCGCAAGGACAACCTTTTCAAGGCCAACCTTCGGGCCAGCCTGGCTATCCTTAAGACCCGCAAGGTTACCCTGCGGGCCAACAAGGGCCGCTATACGGTCCGCAAGGACAGTATTACAACCCTTCAGGTCAACTCGTGCAGCCTCTTCCTAGAGTCCAACCGGGGCAACCTCAAGGACTCACAAGTCAACCGGGATACCAACCCAGGCCGGTATACGGTCTTAGGGGGCAAGTCCAACGGTCGCAACCCATGCAACCTCAGTATCCTGTTGCTCCAAATGTTGCACATCAGCCAAGACCATCTTATGGTCCTGCTGCAGGTCAAACCGGTTACCAGCCACCACCTGGCTCCATTCCTCCACCAGGCCAACCGGTTCATCCGGCACAACCCGGTGTTCCACCACCAGGCCAACCGGCCCATCTGGTACAACCTGGTGCTCCTCAATAGCCAGGTCAACCTGTGCAACTGGCACAACTTGTTTATCCGGGTCAACCTGTTCAAACAGGGCAGTTCGTTCAGCCAGGTCAGCCTGTCCAACCATGCCAGCCTGCACACTCTATCAACCCTGCCCAACAGCCGATTTATTCGATGCCACAACCGAATCAACCAGTGCACCCTAATTATCAGGCTCAGCAGGGTCCCACCTATTAGCAGCTCGCTCAACCTCAAGGCAGTTATTACCATCACGGTCAATCTCGACCGACTTATAACCCGCCCCAAGGTTCCCATTATTACACTCAACAACCCGGCTACACCTATACTCAGCAGCCAAATCCACAGGCTGCCCAAACGGGGCCAACACACAATCAGGCTCCGTACTCTGGTTATCAAGCCCCGTACACTGGTTACCAGCAACCGAATCAGACTGGTTATACGACCTATACCCCCTACGGTCAGAATCCTGCCGGACAGAACCCATGGGGGCAAGGATATTCTCAACCAGCGTGGAGTACAGGTACCGATCCTTATCGAGGACCTGGCATGCCGTTCAATCCGCAATTTCCATTCTTGGCTACCTTGGAATTACCGGACGTTTCTAAATTAACCAATTATCCGATTCTTCATAATCCTTATTGGCCTCCGGCTCCAACCAAGGTACCCGGAAACTGCCAAAAGTTTGAAGGTAAAGCTGGTGAAGACCCCCAAGCTCATGTAATGACTTACCATTTGTGGTGTTCGTCTAATTCTTGGGTCGATGATTCAATTCATCTACATCTCTTCTAGCGCACTCTTACTGGTGTTGCTGCTAAGTGGTATATTTAACTACCCCGTGGCATCCTTCAAGATTTCAATACTTTAGCAATGGCTTTTCTGACTCACTTTCAGTTACCGGTTCGCTATGAAGCTGGGACACATCTCCTGACTTCGTTGAAGCAGGATAAAGCCACCCACATATCAGATCACATACATGAGTGGCAACGTCGTCGTAGACTGATCAAGTTTGATATACCTGATCAACTACTAACTCATTGGTTCACCATGTCCTTCGTTAACAAAATCGCGCAAGATAGTGCTATGGGGGCATGTGTGACTGAAGAACAGGCTATTGTGTGTGCCCAGTATCTCGATCTGGTATACTCACATTCCGGCACACTATATGATATTTTGACTGATGCTCCACGCCCAGGAACCTCTAAAGCCCCACCTACCCCAGCGGTGGATGGTGTTATTGGTTCTGTGTCTCAAAATTCTCGAAAATCTTCGAATGGGAAGCAAAAGTCTAATTCGTCCAATAATTATGCTCTTCCCGCCCCTCCAGATTCTGGCAAAACTGCGGAGGTTAATGCCGTTCAGGCTAATCCTACGGAAAAAGCCTCCAAAGGGAAAAACAAGGGCAAAGGAAAATCCAAACCCGATGCCCCAAAGCCAGACTCTTCTAAACCTCGTACTGAGGACGGTTCTCAACATAAACCGAAGTACCCCTGCCTTATTTGTGAAGGAGATCATTATACCAAGGATTTTCCACGACGATCCGAAATTAGTCAACTTCTCAAAGGCTCCAAAGGGACTCCGGCAGTTCTTAAAGAACCGTTCTCGTCTCAGTAGACCCAGATGGTTGAACAGCCTTCACCATCTGTACCATTTGGGTCCCAGGTCTTTATGATGAATGGTACTTCACCTGTCTCCGTCGCTACGCGTTCGAAGGATTATACTGGATCGCGTCAGGCAGCTGGAAAGGAAGTTGTGGATGGCCCACCTCCTCCACCTGTCTCCAATTCTTTAGAAATTGAGAAGCCTACGGCTGAACCTGTTGTGAGGCCGCCTTCTAAAGGTGTTCTACGAAGGTCTTCCTACAATCCAAATGCCCGTGCCGCTCAACATTACAGTATTGTTGAGGATTTGGCTCAGGTGCCTTCTGCTATGTCCGCATTGGAAGTCCTTCAAAGTTTCCCTTCGCAACGGAAAGCTTTGTTATCTGCAATCGGTGGAATTGATCCCACTGATTCTAATCTTCTCACCTTCGACTTAGAAAATTTTACCCCCCGGCTTCCACATCAAATCGCTCTTGTTATTCAAGTCGGGATCAACGGTCTTAACATCCATAGGGCCGTGGTGGATGAGGGTGCTTCTACCTGTGTCATGTCGTCCACCTGCTGGAAGGCCATTGGCTCTCCGGCCCTGTCATCATCCCCCAATGCCTTAGAGGCATTCGATGGTCGGGAATCCAAACCCCTGGGTGTTCTCGAGAGTTTTCCAATTACATTACAGGGGAAGACAGTCAACGTAGAAGTGGAAGTGGTTGACGCCAAGCTTAACTACAACCTGCTTCTCGACCGTAGTTGGACTCACGCTATGCTATGCGTGACATCCACCCTCTTTCAACTTCTTAAGTTCCCTCATGAGGGAAAAATTGTTACTGTGGATCAGTTGTCTTTCTTCACCTCCACCTCTGAGAACAACGTTCCTTACGTGGATAAGATCCCCAATCCCCCTGACAGTGTAGGACTCGGTCTCTTCAAGGACCCTATCCTCATGGGTATTTTTCCCGCACCACCACCGCACACCGTTCAAGTTAATATGATCTCTAGGTCTAACGACCCATGGATTATCCCTTCGCCTGAATAGGTGACTGATTTTGGAGAATCGATGCCCTTAACTCTAGTAGAGATTAATTACTGTGAAATCGTTGCCGCATCCGATCCTCCCCCTCCTCAACATGCTCCCTCGAGCATGGCTTTAGATATCTATTCTCAATCCCCCTGGCTCGGCGAGGCCAACTAGCCTGGTCCTCTTAAAGAGACTTTTCCTTCTGACAAAGCCATTGTTGAAACCATGTCTCTTGAGGAGCTGCCTTGGAGCGATACGCATCATCGTTCCTCCTTTATGCCTAGCCTGGGGGCAATGTCAGATTGTCTAGAGCGTTTTGCATCTCAGGTTCCCACTCCACCTCTCCAAACGCCCATATTGACACATGAGGTGTTCTCGGTGAGGGAAACCCGAGCAACATTACTCAAACCACTCCGATTGACATCTCCTTTTAACCTAGGATAGTTGAAAACATACATGTGGAGTAACCTTGTCTCCCCGATCACTCCACCCCATCTCATTCCGAGGATCATATCCTGGACGAAACACTCTTCCTCATCAGCACTCGCGACCCATGGTACGGCGACATTATTGTCTATCTTCAAACATCAACGTTCTGGTCTGAGTTGACCAAAGATGCCCGACGTCGGATTCGGCATTAGTCTCAACCCTACCGCATTGTAGGAGATACATTATACCGGGTTGGGGTAGATTCGGTGCTCCGCCGGTGCTTGGCCCTGGAAGAGGCTGAAAGAGTCTTGAATGACTGTCACAGTGGCGCCTGTGGCAGTCACATGTCCGGATATGCCACTGCCCAGAAGATTCTGCGTGCAGGTTACTTCTGGCCGTCGATATTCAAAGACTGTATTGTTGCAATCCGCAAATGTCATGCGCGCTAGGTTTTTCAGCGCAAGATGCGCGCCCCTCCTCTCCCTCTGCACCCTGTCATTACTGTCGGCCCTTTTGCAAAATGGGGCATAGATTTTATGACGTGTAACCCTCATTCGGCTGGGGGGCATGCATATATAATCGTCGCTGTCGACTACTTTACTAAGTGGGCCGAAGCGACGCCTACACTAACCGCCGACAGTAAGACAGCTACCCAGTTTATTTTCAACCACATTATCGCACGTTTCGAGGTCCCTCAGGCCATTGTAACCGATCATGGCACTCACTTTCGAGATTACATGATGGTTGAGCTGACATCAAGATTGAGCTTACGACACGATAGCTCAACGCCATATTACCCCCAGGCAAATGGCCAGGTTGAGGCTGTGAACAAAGTTTTGGTCACAATGCTTCAACGAACAGTTGGTATTCATAAGTCCAATTGGCACCTCCAATTGTTCTCAGCTCTATGGGCCTACCGGACGTCAGCAAAGAGTGCGACTGGATTCACACCATTCCAATTGGTGTATGGTCTGGAAGCAACTCTTCCGGTTGAGTGCGAAATTCCTTCCTTAAAGTTGGCTGTGGAACTTTTGCCCGATACTTCTCCCGAAGAAGAGCGTCTCTTGTATTTGGAACGGTTGGATGAAACTCGCCGCTTGGCTGCTTTAGTCATTGAGGCACAAAAGAAGCGGGTCAAAGCTCACTTTGATCAATCAGTCTCTCCACATTCCTTTGTCGAAGGGGATCTTGTCCTCCTATACGACCAAGCGCACGACCAACTTGGAGCAGGAAAGTTCCAACCCATGTGGCATGGGCCCTACATAGTAAAACGAATATTGAAAAATGGGGCTTATGAGCTCATTGATTATGAAGGAGTTCCGTTGGCGTAGCCTAGAAATGGGTTGTACCTTAAAAAATACTACGCTTGAAGTTATTTTTGGTGTGGTGTGTGTACATAGGTGTGTATATTCATTTGTGTGCATGTGTGGTGTGGTGTGCGATGTAAGCATCTTTCTGCTGATCGGGTCTTCCTGATTGTGCAGATGTCTATTACTCCGTTTGTGGGTTTCGCGGATGGTGCCTCCCGTAGTACCATGAATCTGTCTTCGGCAGCCTAGGTAATCTATGATCCTGCTGGTGAATTGGTTAACCTGCAAGGTGTGTGTCTGGGTCCTACTACAAATAATATCGCAGAATATAGTGCCGTGTTTGAATTACTAACCGAGGTTGTGGACCTCGGCATTCGTGAATTACTTGTGTATCTAGACTCGCAACTTGTAGTATTACAACTTAATGGTCACTATTCAGTTAGAAACCCATCCATTTTACGTCTGTATCTGCGTATTCATCTACTGGAAAGGAATTTTGATTATATCACATATCAACATATACCCAGGCATATGAATACATTAATAGATGCAGTAGCGAATATGGTTTTAGATATACATTTGCGCAATTTATAAAACAAAAACATCATCACATGTAAAGAGATACATCTAGAAATAGGTATATATATATATGTGTGTGTGTGTCGAAATGTTTACATAGTGTGCATCACATAAGATCAAAAAATATACATGTTCATCTTAATACAGCCGGAGACGACATGTCTCTCAAAAAATATGCAGGCAAAGCCCTAATGTCTAATCTGCATGGTGCTCATGGTAACAAGCCACCGCACGCACTAAGCGTCTCAGTAGTCGGTGGAGGCGACTGGGCACCCCCACAGTGTGTCGCTGGTATGCTAGCGGAACATCTGCTAGCCATGCATAGTCCGAGATCCCCTGGGCAATGCCCTCCAGGTTCTGAATCAGTTCACCTCCCTCACCACCCTCAGCCTGAGGGTCATGTTCAGCATGGGTTCTCCGTGCAATGGGCGACATGCCCGCGGGCCTCTCTAGGCCAACATCTGAATACACATAAAACTATTATTAGAATGAACATGTATTACCAAAAAAATCATAAATACATAAAAATAAAAAAGAGAGTATCATACCCAACTCCTCATCCCAATCCTCCCCCTCCGGGAGCGGAAGGTCGGGATCTCCGGTGAAATCAGTCCCAGCATAGGGCCAATATTCGACCACGATCAACTATCGCCGTAACCACCCAAAAAACTCGGGCCTACAAGACATCTGTTGGCCTCCTCCTGACCTGGGCATAAGTGCTGCCCAGCGAGCCATCCTCGGCTCTCGTGGTACCGGCTCAGCAACTATGGCCCCTTGGCCCTGGAAAATAGGTATTCATTCCAGGATGAACGACACCAAAATGGAACCATAGACAAACTGCTTTAGTTTGACTTGCTTGCATCTTGTCAGCTGCCTCTTGATATTGACCGTCACTGCAGTAGCCCAATCGAACAATGTGGGGTTCATACACTCGGAGGCTAGTATGAGTTGGGCTTTGGTCGCTTCATGCGGTGCCTGCAATCCTGCAGCCCGCGTAATGGTGTGTAGCACTACTCTGAGTGCTAGATCACGGACAGTGTGGATATCCACCTTCCCACTTCCCAATCTGGTTCATGCCCCTGGGCACACCCTCACCATTACTTGTTCCATATTTTCTCTGGAAGGTCTGCTGCCTGTCAAAATGGGTACTGGGCCTCTCTGCGACAGCCCGGTGATGAAATATACATCGGAAACCTCAAATTCCAACACTTGGTCCCGAAGTTTAAATACTTCTTCATTTTCGTCCCATATGCTGACCAAGTATTGTAGTAGCTCAGGTTGAGCTCGTAAACATGGAGTAAGAAAGAATTTTTTGAGTCCATGATTCTTTAGTGCATTCATACAGGCTTCATTCTCCATAGCCATTTCATCTTCCTCCCCATGTTCCCTCTCCTTCCATTCAATAACCATTGTGCTTGGTTACCTGCATCAACATGATCAAAAACCCTTGTTAGATCTATGTCATGATTAAAAATCCATATGGATGGCTCACTGTTTAAAAACTTAAAGCGGAAAATTATGTCGCGCCATTGGCGCGACCCCTTTGTGAGAAAAATTCCATTAGCACGGGTCCGTGCCCGATACCCGCGCCAATAGCGGAGCCCTAAAATTTTAAAATGTCTCCTCCAGAGATCGACTGCACAATGGAAACTCATAAAAAATGGATTAAAATGGAGCTTAAGGGAACACCTTTTACCTGGAACAAACGAGGAGCTGAATGACGTCCCGGATCAGTCGCAATCACCGCCGCGAGTTTGCACACAAACAGACCATTGTTGCTCTCCAAGTAAGGTAAAAAGTAAAAGTAAATTTGTTTTACCATTTGAAGCCTATTGATAACTTTTTAAGTCAAAAATTAGGTTTTAAGTGTCATTTTTCCCAATATTTTAATAGATTTTGTTGAAAATGGATTTTTCACTTGCTTCTGTGTGCAGCGATAGGTTTTTTGCGCGACTTGGACAGTGATACGATTTGTATTTTATACTTTTTCGGACTCGGTAAAAACACGAAAAAGTCATTTTGGAGTCATCTTTCAGCTCTTTTCTGACTCTCTAAACATGAAAAGATTGCCGAGTCCCTTGTCGTTTCGATCTCATTAAAGTGGTCGCAAGACTACATCTACCCAGTATACGTTTACCCCTTTTTCAGGCTGGGATAGGTTACTTACGAAAAATGAATACCCTAGCCTATCGCGACTAGGAGATTTTCTCAGATATTGTTTTCTACCTTTTCGGGTCCGAGGAACTATTTACGAAAAGGGACCGTTGGATTTTACTTTTCCACTGTCTTTTCAAACTCTGTAAACATGAAAAGACGTCGAGTTCTTCCTTTGTCAGACTCGTTAAACCCTGATGACATCGGATCCAGTCGTAATGACGATATTTGAATTTCTCCTTCATAGGGCTCATTAAATGTACTAGGATGGACTTATATGACAAGAATATGGCATCCTCTTCAATATTGTATAAAAATAAAGAGGTACTCGCCAGAAATGGTGGGGAAAATGGAACCAGCATCATTGTCATGTTGGAAGTATGTCGCTCTTGAACATGGCACTTGTCCGTATTCGTGTCGGGTTTGGGACATCTCATCTCGTTTGTCACTTTCCTCCATGGGTTTGGGTGATCTCTTTTGACCTCTCATCTTCTCTTTGCCTCTTCATGACCTCTGATCTTTTGATGTCAAATACTACCAAACCCACTATCGTGCTGCCGATATGTTCAATAGAAGTTGACCTCTGCAGATTTCAACCTTCCTCTGATTCTCATCTAATCTTGATTCACAGAGACATTACAATCCTCTGTCTCGCGTCGATGATGTGGGAAACACTATGTCCCACCTTCGATCAAGGTCACTTCCTGTTGACTTCAGCTCATTATCCGGGAAGCTGACCTAGAGACTCCCTTCTGGTACCTTGGAGCCCGCATGCCTCAATGGCAGGCTCTTCACGTTCAACGTGAGGTTTTCATCATTAGCCTCTGATCGAGTGATTCTATGGGTGTTCGACACTAGCTCACTGATTCACATACCGTAGATTGTACCTGTAGTACCTTGAGGACCATTGTCATTAATGGTGGTACCTCTCGCGTCTGTTAACAGCTTTCATCATTGACTGGTAATCAGACGATGTTCTTGCATGTTCGACTTTAGCTCACGTATTCACATGCTTGAACTTGTACTTTTTTCGGGTCGATATGGAGCGCAAGACCCTGGATTCCTGTTTGTTATAATCGAGGCTGCGATTTTGTGGATTATCATGATTGGTTACATGACTCGTTGATTGGATGGATGCGACCATACCTAAGTCTATTTATCGATCCTTATTCAATGGCTGTGTCCATGCCGTGGGTCTCCATTATTGTATTGGATGACTGTGCCCATACCACGTATATATCATGTATCTGAGATATCAGTTGTACTTCTTTACACAGGTTTTCTGACAGTGGTGTTTTCAATTGGACACGTTCTCGTAAAGAATTTCACCCCTCTCTCTCTTTCGGGCCTCATGCTTTAGGGGGCATCTGTTACACAGCAATTTTTCACCATCCCTGCCATTCCCCATCCTGCACATTGGAGGGCTCATTCCGTGACCTGTGAGCAGTGACATAACTTGAAAACAATTTCATGGCATTCCCCTAGACATGTACTTTCATTGCCCTGAAGACAACTCCTTGTGAAAAACCCTAAAAATAGCCTTTTTGCATTGGCATGGGTACACAGTTCAGCCCTCGTGCCAAGGGGGAAAATCCTCCAAAGAGGGCGCGCCAATTGGCGCTCTGTCTTAGAGCCGCACCCATGCCAGTCTTAATAAAGGGTGTTTTTTAAAAATAAATGGCGGAAGATTGACCCCAACCAATTCCTAAACTAGTCTCTAATTTGAGTTGGGAGGTTGGCTTCGAATCTCCATGTAGGGGAAGTAGTTTTCCACCTCTCATGGAAGCTTCGTTGAGGATAGGGCCAATCCCATGATTGTAGGGATCCCAGCTTCCCTTCCTCCATCTATATAAGCTTAACATTTCCCTTTGCAAGCTAATCTCCAAGAAATCTCCAAGAGCCTTCATAGCCTAAGAATGTTGCAAGAGCTTTGATAGTCTTCATAGTGGAAAATCCATAGCAAGGAGATTGACGATCGAAGAGAGAGGCTTGTCCCCATTCCCGACAAGCTTTACCGAGACATATTCCACTGACGACTCGCCAAAGGAGGATTTCAGTGTCAGAGAGAGGTTGTATCATCCTTTGTTTCATTAATATAAGCGACTACGATTATAGTTCCACTCCTATTGTTCATGCTTGTTTATGAGTTGTGTCCTCTCTGACTGACACATAATTGCAATTATATGGTTTTACGCTCGTATGTTCGTCGTGTTTCTTGTACGTGCAGGTGTTCGATCGCGTCAAGTGGTGGAATTGTGACCTGTCGGAGCAAGGGATCGAGAGCACTATCCTCTCCGCAACGACAATAGCGTTGGACCTGAGGTAGGCCTTCTATCGCGCTTTGATTTTGCAATTAGGAGCTTGCGTTGTAGCGTGTTTGATTGTTGCTAGACCCGATCTGGGCTAGGACGCTCCTGTCCGCAGGGGATTTACCTCCACAACACTATGCATGAGATGATAACTACTTAGTGCACCCGCATAAGGGCAGAATCACTCTCCAAAGCCAACCATTCATTCACCAACCTTTGCATAGGCAAGAGGTTAAATATATAGAAGAGAGGGGTAAGTTGGGAGTTCTTATCCGATTACCATTCTAAGGATTTAGATCCACCTTTGATGGATGGATAGGATCAAAGGATACATGGTGAAAACTCCAAAGTAGGGTAGGATAGGATCCGAATGTCAATCTAGGGTAAGTAGTTGAAAAACATTCTAGAAACTCCTCGAAGGTGAAGCTTCTAGAATCCCGATCATTCTCTCAAAATTATAGAACCAACACACGTATAAAGGAGAGCAACCTTCTAGTGACCAACATTGGCCACAATGGAGCAACCTATTGGTGAACGTACCCTAGTAGGCTTGCAGAGAGCGTTGGTCCTTAAACTGGCTTAGATAGGGAAGTTTAGGATTGAAATTATGAGGGATGAAAGGTACATGCTCGGGGCTTTGTGCAAGATGATGATAAGGGGAATACGATGTTGATTGATCCCATTAGGAGGCTCACTTTGATTGGATGTGACAAAATGGCCTATAAAAACCATGTTTTGTTACATATGCAACATCTAAAGGTTGTGTTTTCATAATCTAGACTTTGTGTCCACTAGAAATTTCCATTTCTCAGTTGGATGTGATCTATCAACCCCTTTATGAGGCTGATTTGAACACAAATGCGGGCCTAAGGGAAAATCCCCTTAGTTATTCTCTCGTTGTGTGTTTTTTTGAATGCTCCCAATGCATTTACGATGTCTTCAAGTACTTAGTGATGTTGAAAGGAAAGTGGGAGGTTTGGAAAACTGACCCAAACAAGCATTTTTGTGACTTCCATGGTGGATGAGTCAAAATATGGAAACCAAGGAGTGGCGAATAACCTAGCTCTTCCCTAGAACCATGGTCCTTCCTCCTATATTTTCTGGTAATCAACTTTTAAGAAAGGGTGTGCTATGAAGAAACCCTTTGAACATAAACACACATCACAGTATTTGGTCTAGTTTGTGTAGGTCCACTGGTAGAGGGCCTCTGTTTTAGTTCGGAAATCATTAAATATACTAATTACAACCTCTTCATGAAAATATGAAAACATATGGTTTACATGTAAGTTCTTGATCTCAATCTGTGGGTATTCATCCTTCTTTTCCACTATGTAAGGCTCAGGAAAATTCTTAGCTGGGGTTTTAGCCTTAGCATGTGTGGAACCTCCTCTGGTTGTGTCTTTGTAGGGGACATATGGCCTAGATCCAGATCTGTTGCACAACCCCGAGACTAAGAAAGAGTGGAGCCTATATTGATATTTTAATCTTTGAGAGTCTACTTGTCTTGGAATAATTTTATTTTGAGATGAGTTTAAACTTAGATGTTGGGATACCCTCATGTTTTTGTATCTCATGTTTGAGACTTTCCATTGTATCATTTTCCTTGAACCAAATCAATAAGAATCTACCATATAATTTTTTTATGAAGATCTGGAAGGTCCTGTATTTTTGGGGGGCATGCTGGTGGTTGGGTCATCTCAATTCTCGGAGGAATGGAGACCCTCCTATGCAAATATTTCATCACCATTGCAAGCTACATAAACATCCTATCCATGTGCATATGAGAAGCAATGTATATGGAGGAAGGAAGATGGCCAAAATCCACAATGACCACTCCCACCATGGTCACGCCAAAATAATGAAGCCTCAGTTGAAGCAAATCTTGAAGTGTTTGGCTGCACTTTGGAAGTGTATGTCATTTTCAAGACTAGTTTTAACAGAAAGGGCTTCCACGCGGCTGCACCATTCATTTTTATTTTTTATTTTTTATAATCTTGAAACAAATAGTAAAGGGTGGGTTGTTGGTTTTCCCCCAAAAAAATCTGAAAAAATCCACGACTGTCTTGATGAATGTAACTGATGAAATCAACTCTATGTCATGGCTCTCCCACATCTCCAAAGATAAACACAAGCTTAACAACATCACTTCGCACATCATTGCATGGTGAAAGAACCCTAACTCTTCTCAACATTTTTTTTTATTAATTAAATATCACAACTAAGATTTAACCTGATATACTTTAACAACTATATAAGAAAATAATAATTAAATTACAAATATTTTAAAACTTTAAAAGTAAACACTTATAATTAATAATTTTTTTGATAGAATATGTAATTTTAAATTATATTACTAATCGTAGAATTATTACCTTATATAATGAATAATAATTGAAAAAATCATATTATTTTTTATAACGATAAAGAAAAAATCAACTATGTGTAAATTTAAAAAAAAATAAAAATTCTCCAACACAAAAAATTAAAATAAAAACACAAAATCCTTTAGGAAAAACATCATGTTAATGAAAATAACTCAACTAAAAGGTAAAATTAATGACATTCACTACAATATTACATATAATTAATATATAAAATAAATTTAATATTTAATAATTTATATAATTTTTTAACTTCTAAATTCCTTAAAATTAATTTTATCTAAGTCAACTAAGATATTACAGATAATTAATATATGGTATAAATTCAATATTTAAATAATTTATGTAAATTAATAAATTTTGAAAAAATACAATTACGTTAAACTAAACAAAACAAAACAAAATCTCTTTATTCTATTAATGTACACTTAAAAACACATTTTTTTTTTTGGGAACTCACAATGCAAAGACTAATTATTTAAGTTTTTTTAGTTTACCCACACGGCAAGGAAACAATTATGTTAAAAATATTTTAAACGTCAAAATTTGAACATATAGATAAAAATGCTAATAACATTTGTAATATTGAATTATATTATAGATTATAAATTTGAAGTAAATTTTAGATTTAAAAATATTGAAATATTAATATTATTTAAATTATAATTTTTAAATAATATTTAAAAAAATACTTATTTGAAAAAATCTTATTTAATAAGAAAATAAGATTAAAACCTATTATTTAAAATTCAAAATCCTTAAAAATGTTTTTAGGGATTTTGCATGGCCTTGTTATATTAAAGATAGGAGTGTTGGTAACTTTTTAACAATTCATAAATCTAGTTTAATAAATAAGATAAGTGGTCTATGAAATATGGTAATAAGTGAACACAAATTTCAAATTTTAGGATTGAATATAATTTTAAAAAACTTTTAATAACACAATTTATCACAAATTTTGAACATATACAATATTAATTAAATTTAAAAAGGTTGAGCGAAAATACCTTCTAATTTTTCTAAAACTAATTTCATATAAATATATGAAAATATTATACATAATTAATATAAAACATAAAATTTAAAAATATGTTATTATTTTTTGAATATAATATATTTAAAATATAATACATTAATTAAATATTTAATTTATTTATAATTTTAAAATTAAATTATAATTATTACAGTTTGACATCACTTTCAACTAAAAGTTATAATGATACTAAACTTATGTCTTTATAACTGTCAACCAAAATTTATAATAACAATATATTATTTTACTCATGACATATTTCTTACCAATTTGTATAACTTTCAAGTAAAAGAAATTATATTTAATCTACTAATATAAAACCTCAACTAAAAATTATAATGATACTAGACTTATCTAAGTGTGTTAAAAAAAAAATTTAAATAAAAAACAAAAAGTATATATAATGCAAAACCAATCTTATTACAAATTCTTCTAATTAAAAAAAAAAATTAAAAATTACTATTTCAAATACCTTTCAAAATTTCACTTATTATTTTACACATATATTTCCATAGAAACTGAAGTAGGTTTTATTATTTCTCACATATAACCCTAGAAACTCACGTTGCTTATTAAGGTTTTAAATGAACCTTCTCTCCGACTAACGATGTTAAAAAGTACAAGTACGGATAGATTGATTGAGAATTAATAGAATAACACTATCCATCCAGTAAGGTGTCATTGTTTGGATGGCGTATCTTGAAATGATCCAACACACTCTTCCCTTTCAATACCTGGTTAAAGAAAAGTAGGGTAAATTCCTTATAATTATACCCTCTGTACAGAGCCGGATGTTGTTCATCCACCATGGAGGGGGCAAGAGCAATGTTGGCGTCCTTTGAAGGTCTAAAACATGTAGGGACCGATATACGCGCAGTGTATGCATTCGTTATTGCTCGGTGCTCCACACTCCTGAATCTGCCATTGCTCACCACCTATTCATCATATTCATATTCACAAATATTAATACCATGACAAAACATAATATTATTGGATGGCTGTAATGTTGAAATATTAATTTCAACTGCAGAGTGTAAGGACTGGATGCGCAGCGTTTTTTTTTAAAACTTGCACACCACCATGAGTTATTTAAAACTCTGCCATTTTTTGTTTTTTGTTTATGGCTGTAGCCATACCTCTGTACACGATTGTGTTTGAACTCATGCCATCACCTACAACGTAAATTTTCGCCATGTCGCCTCTTAATACCTGCATTTACCATCAGCTTTGAATTTTTGAATTTGCCAAGTCAACCGGAGACAAGTGGACCAATCACGTTTTATCGCGCAGAATTTATCAATGATTTTTTTATGAAATTCGGCATATAATTTGTTTGAAATCCGCGGGCCCAACAATCAGCGAATCACAGGTCGATCGCATGGAGAAAGGTCTGCTAACGTAGGGCTCATTTGGAACGCGAAATCCATTGCAAAATGGTTTAATATCTCTTGAGGTCTGAGTCTAAAGGTTCATAGAACTTTGGTTAAAGTTTTATATTACGAGTGGAAGTATTAAGGTTCCAAGTCTTATCGTAATGTTTGTTTTATTATTATGTGACCGCATGACAAAGTCTTTGACTTTTTTAGATATATATGTAAATGATTTATAAAATATATATTATAAATATTTTCAATATTTATGAAATACATATAAAGATAGTTTGTTTTATTTAGTTTGTAATGAAAGCTGCATATGCTGAAAACATAAAGGAAAGTGTGAGCGTAATGTTTTTTACTATGTGTAAAAATAACAGAGAGCAGTGAAAATCTTTTTTTTACTGTGTGTTCATTTTTAATGTGAGACTCTGTATGAAAAATTTAGAGAGCATTTTATATGCAGTCACTGTGTTGTAAATGCTAGAAGGCAATAAGCACTGTAGGTGCATTCTTTTTAAAAAAGACAGAGAAAGAGTTTTGGACCCTGTGTGTTGTAGTAGTTCCATCTTTTGTAATCTCCCAGCAGTGGAAAGTTATCAGATTGTAATAGTTTTTCATTTTAATGAGATAGAACTAGTTTGTGAATCTTTGTCAAACAATTTTTTCTTATTCTCTGTGTTAAGAGGAGAATTTTTTTATTCCCTTTGTATGTGTTTTGGAATAATCAGAAATTCCAACATGGTATCAAAGCTAGTCTAGGCACTTTGAATGATAGTCAAAGAAGCTAAAGGAAGGAGTTTGTTTCGGTAGTTCTCCAGCAGAGTGAAGGTTCATCAAAAGTCTAGGTATTTCTCAAAAATAGAGTTTTGAGTTTGATTAAAAAAGGTGCAGTGCAGAGAAGTATTTTTGAACACAGAGTTTGTCTCTTAGCCAAAGAGATAGTTTATTTAAAAACACAGTGAAGTTATTTGAACATAGTTCAGAGTGCTAGCCATCGCAGGAGCCAGCACAAGCCTGAGTATTGGAAATACTCAGCCCCCACAGTTCAATGGGAAGAAATATAATTATTGGGCAATCACCATGAGAGCCCTGTTTGCCTCTCAAGACTTATGGGAGCTTGCTGAAGATGGTTTTGAAGAACCAACAGATGAAAATGTCTTTAATGCCTTGACACAAGCAAAGAAGGATTTGTTGAAGAGCAATAGGAAGAAAGACTCAAAAGCCCTCTTCTATCTCTATCAAGCAGTTCATGAAAGTGTGTTTCTAAGGATAGCAGCGGCTAAGAGGTCCAACGATGCATGAGATACCCTCCAGATTGCCTATCAAGGTATGGAGAAGGTGAAGATATCAAAGCTACAATTGCTGAGGAGATACTTTGAAACTCTCTGTATGAAAGAATCTGATAACATAGACTCATTCTTCACACATGTGATTGGGTTGGTTACCCAGATCAGTGTTATGGAGAGACACTTGAAGAAAGAAGAATAGTGGAGAAAGTATTGAGGATTTTCCCCTCAAGGTTTGATGTGATAGTCACAACCCTTGAAGAGACAAAGGATCTCTCAAATTTTTTAGTTGATGAACTTCATGTATCACTGATGACACATGAACAAAGATTGGGTATAAATGCACACTCATCTTTGGAGTATGCCTTCAAGACTCAAATGTCCTTTGGAAGAGGAAGAGGTCAAGGCAGAGGAAACTATAGAGGAAAAGGAAGAGGCAAAAGCTAAAACAGAGAAGGAAGAAACAACCCTGCAAGTGGAAGGGGCAGCAATCAAAATAAAAAACAAGGCCAAGGCAGCAGTCAGTGAGGTGGAAAAAATCAAGCTCATGGACAAAGATATGATAAATCCCAAGTCCAATGTGATTACTGTAAGAAGTATGGTCATTATGCAAATAAATGTAGGAAGAAACAGAGTGACATGGGTAATAGACCCAGTGCTAATTTTACAAAAGAAATATCAGTTAAGATAAGTTGTTTTTAGAATGTAATATGGCTGAAGAAGAGAAGAATGAAGATATATGGTTTCTAGATTCAGGATGTAGTAACCATATGACTGGAAACATTGCCATGTTTTCCATGTTAGACGAAAATGTAAAGTCTCAAGTAACATTGGGGACAGACAGTAAGGTCTCTGTCATGGGAAAAAACATAGTAAGTGTTTTGACAAAGAAATGAGAAGGAAAATCCATATCGGATATTCACTATGTCCCTGGTATGAAGTGTAACCTCTTGAGCATTGGACAACTCGTTCAAAAGGGGTACAATGTTTTCGTTGAAGATGATGTATGAACCGTCATGGATAAACCACCAAGCAAGCAATGCATTGCACAAGTGAAGATGACAAGGAACAGAATGTTCCCTCTCAAGATGAGAGCAGATTTGAAGCAATGAGCTGAAATGATAGCAGTGACACAAGAGACATTCCAAAGAGAAGCAAAAGATGAAAATTGGTTATGGCATTTGAGATTTGGACATCTCAACTTTGGAGGACTAAATTTGTTGCATAGGAAAGGAATGGTAAAGGAATTACCATTGATTGAGAAACCAGACAGCCTATGTGAAGGCTGCATCTTGGGAAAACAACACAGAGAAAGCTTTCCATCAGGAAAGAGCATAAGGGCAAAGGCACCCTTAGAAATTGTCCATTCAGATTTGTGTGAACCAATGCAAACACCTTCACTAGCAAGCAGCCACTATATGCTGACTTTTATTGATGATTACACAAGGAAAACTTGGGTTTATTTCTTGAAATATAAAAGTGAAGTGTTTAAGAAATTCTGCCACTTTAAGGCTCTTGCAGAGAAACAAAGTGGGCATCATATTAAGGTATTAAGCATTGATAGAGGAGGTGAGTATATCTCAAAATAATTTCTACATTTTTGCAGAGAAAATGGCATATACAATCAATTTAAAACAATGTACACACCGCAGCGAAATGGAGTTGCTGAAAGGAAAAATAGAACAATCATGGACATGGTAAGAAGTATGTTGAAGGCAAAACATTTGCCAAATGATTATTGGGTTGACGCTGTACACTGTGCAGCATACATATTGAATAAATTCCCAACCAAAGCAGTAATGAACAGAGTTCCTAAAGAAGCATGGAGTGGCATAAAACAAGGTGTCACCCACATGAGAGTTTTTGGTTGTATGGCTTATGCGCACATTCTAGATCAGCTAAGGAAGAAGTTGGACAGTAAGGGGGAGAAGTGAATTTTTATTGGATATAATGAAGAATCCAATGCATATAGATTGTATAACCCATCCACCAAGAAATTTGTTATAAGCAGAGATCTTCAGTTCATTAAGGAAGAAGCTTGGGATGGAAGCAATGAGAAAATAGTCAATGTGAAGAGTTGTTTGTCTCATGATGATAATGAGGATGAAATGGCTGAAATACATCCGTCATTAACAACACCACCTCCACCAACACAAGGAAAACAAGGGACACCACAAGAAGGAATGAGGACACCCTTGAGAAGTAATGATAGTGCTTCTTCAAGCACACCACAAGGAGCAGATTTGAGTGCTTCTTCAAGCACAAGTATACCAAATGAAAGAGGAACCAGATTCAGGAATTTGAATGATATTTATGAGAAAAAGGCGGCAAATGAAGGTATGAACTCTTTATTTGC
The DNA here is from genome assembly GCA_034641835.2 of Pinus albicaulis. Taxonomy (NCBI): domain Eukaryota; kingdom Viridiplantae; phylum Streptophyta; class Pinopsida; order Pinales; family Pinaceae; genus Pinus; species Pinus albicaulis. The sequence goes on along the minus strand of CM076584.1, from coordinate 800,333,530 downwards.
ACTGTATTGTCATGTAGATGATCCTATTCATTTTGAAGAAGCAGTGAAAGATAAGAAATGGATAGATGCTATGGATGAAGAAATGAATGCAATAGAGAAAAATAAAACATGGGAATTGGTTGATCTCCCAAAAGGTAAGGAAGTCATTGGAGTAAAATGGGTTTATAAAACCAAAAGCAATGTTGAAGGTAATATTGAAAGGCACAAGGCCAGACTTGTTGCCAAAAGCTATAAGCAGCAACATGGAAAAGATTATGAAGAAACTTTTGCACCGGTTGCAAGAATGGAAACAGTGAGAGCAGTGTTGTCCATAGCAGCACAACACAAATGGAAGGTTTACCAAATGGATGTAAAATCAACGTTCCTAAATGGAGTATTGATGGAAGAGGTTTATGTTGAACAACCTCTGGGCTATGAGAAAGCAGACCAAAAGCACGAAGTTTGCAGATTGAAGAAAGCTCTTTATGGGCTAAAACAAGCACCAAGAGCATGGTACAGTAGGATAGATGCCTATTTACTGGAAAATGGTTTTGAAAAATGTGAAGAAGAACCCACATTATACATCAAGGAGAAAGATGGTAAGATGTTGATTGTTGTTTTATATGTTGATGATGTGATCTTTACAGGTAATGATGCTTACCTCATTGAGAATTTTAAATAAGTCATGAAGGATGAATTTGAGATGACTGATATGGAATTGCTGAAATGCTTCTTAGGAATAGAAGTAGAGAAAAATGAAATAAAATTTTTATTTCTCAAGCTAAATATGTAAATGAAGTTTTGGAAAGATTTAACATGCAGGATTGCAAGGCAGCAATTACTCCCACAGTGATGGGATTGAAACTCAACAAGGGTGACAGCAGCAGAGATTTTGATCCTAGTTTGTGCAAGAGCATAGTTGGCAGCCTTATGTATTTGACTGCAACTAGGTCGGATATTATGCATGTTGTCAGCTTAATTTTCAGGTTTATGGAAAGGCCAAAAGAGGCACATTGGAAAGCAGCAAAAGGATTTCTAAGGTATGTGAAAGGAATTAAAAGGTATGGAATTCTATATACCACTTCAGAAAATTCTCAATTGATTGGATATACTGACAGTGATTGGGCTGGAAATATAGATGATCGGAAAAGTACATTTGGTTATGTATTTCATATGAGTTCAGGAGTCATTTCATGGACTTCTAAGAAACAATCAATTGTGGCTTTATCTACAATAGAAACAGAGTGTGTGGCAGCTACAACAGTAGCATATCAAGTAGTTTGGATGAGAAGAATGATTGGAAGTTTATGTCAGGAATAGGTAAAGGGCAGAGTAATTTATTGTAACAATAACTCAGCTATAACATTGTTAAAGAATTTTTTGTTTCACAAGAGAACGAAACACATTGATGCCAAGTATTACTACATCAGGGAGCTAGTGAACAATGGTGAAATTATTTTGAAACATTGCAGAACAGAGGGGCAGTTTGCAGACATTTTGACAAAACCATTGGGGCAGAAAAGTTTTAATTATTTGAGAAAGTGTTTGGGTATGGAAGAAAACCCAACAGTTGAATTTAAGGGGGAGTGTTGAAATATCAATTTCAACTGCAGAGTGCAAGGACTTGATGCACAACCTTTTTTTTGGTTAACTTTCACACCACTATGAGTTATTTAAAACTCTGCAATTTCAAGTTTTTTGTTTATGGCCATAGCCATACCTCTGTATAGAATTGTGTTTGAACACACGCCATCACCTGCAACGTAAATTTTCGCCATGTCGCCTCTTAATACCTGCAACCACCACCATTAAAACTTCAACAAACAGTTCTGCATTTACCGCTAGATTTAAATTTTTGAATTTGCCAAGTCAATCGGAGACACGTGGACCAATCATGTTTTATTGTGCAGAAATTACCAATGACATCACAGAGCCAAAGTGGAATGCATTTTTTTTATGAAATCTGGCATATAATTTGTTTGAAGTCCGCAGGCGCCAGTAATCAGCCAATCATAGGCCGATCGTGCGGAGAAAGGTTCTGCTGATGTAGGGCTCATTTGGAACGCGAAATCCATTGAAAAATGGTTTAATATCTCTTGAGGTCCGAGTCTGAAGGTTCATAGAACTTTGGTTAAAGTTTTATATTACGAGTGGAAGTATTAAGGTTCCAAGCCTTATCGTAATGTTTGTTTTATTATTATGTTATCGCATGACAAAGTCTTTGAATTTTTTAGATATATATGTAAATGATTTAATAAATATATATTATAAATATTTTTCAATATTTATAATATATATATAAAGATAGTTTGTTTTATTTAGTTTTTCAATGCAATATGCATATGCCCGAAAGCATAAAGGAAAGTGTGACTGCGTAATTTTTTTTACTATGTGTAAAAAAAAAAAACAGAGAGCAGTAAAAATATTTTTTACTGTGTGTTCATTTTTAATGTGAGACTCTGTATGAAAAATTTAGAGAGAATTTTATATGTAGTGACTGTGTTGTAAATGCTAGAAGCCAGTAAGCACTATAGGTGCGTTCTTTTTAAAAAAGACAGAGAAAAATTTTTGGACACTATGTGTTGCAACAGTTCCATATTTTGTAATCTCCCAGCAGTGGAAACTTATCAGATTGTAATAGTTTTTCATTTTAATGAGATAGAACCAGTTTGTGAATCTCTGTCAAGCAATTTTTTTCTTATTCTCTGTGTTAAGAGGAGAATTTTTTTATTCCCTTTGTATGTGTTCTGGAATACTCAAAAATTCCAACAAGTAACTCTAATTAGTAATTACCTCGAGTTGGTCTTCGAGATTGATAACGAAGGCATTAGCAATGGGTTCTACATACACCCACTTCCCTTTTCTAACTTCTTGCAAACCGCTCACATCGCCCTGCATCAGAACTGTGATGCCACCTGCGTCTAAATGGCTTCTTAAACCAAGGGTCACATCTGGGTTTGGGCATGGTGGGTAGTAATTTAGAAGTAACAGCTGTCTGTGTTCCCCAAATATATTATTCAAATAATCACAGTGCAGTCCTAGGGCTTCAGAAATTGCAGCCAGCAGCCTTAAACACAGTGCCCTCACCTCCACATCATACTTGCCTGCAATCTCCCTGTTACAACCAAAGCTTCAATATTATATATTAAGCCAAACAAGTTATTTAGCAGGTACATTAAGAATTTAAGGCAAAGCCAAATTGATCTGAATAGAATTTTTTATCCTTTTAAATGCTAGAGAGCTCATAAATGGTATAAATAGGGGAAAAAAAGAAAAAATGTGGTAAGTGGGTACCTATAGGTTGCAGGTTTTTTAGGCCAAGAGTTGATGACTTCATCTAATGGAAAACAAGGGTGCCTCAGATAGTCCCTCCAGTTAAGGACTTCATCTTTGTGAACATTGAAGCTTGTAGCAAGCCTAGTGAGTTGATTTGGATCATCTGAGTAAAGGCATGCTCGATCTTCCATCAACATTTCGAAGAATTCTTTCGCAATTCCCATCATATTTTTCATCACCTTCTCTAGTACGCCATGGTTCACTACCTGATCATATATATTGTGCTTCAACCTCATTCAGATTCATATTGAACTTAAACTTGAAGAGAAAAATTATAAAGAATTAATGTACATAAGAGTCTAAGAATTAAAATTATTAGACTTATGGGCATCTTCTTTGGGATTCAAAGTTCAAATCTTTATTAGATTTATGGGTAATTTATTTAGATTCAAAGTTCAAATATTTAGTACAAAAATTCATAATTTGGGTATTGAATTTAAATTTGAAGAGAAAAATGATTAAAAATTAATGTATAAAGAATGAATGTATAAGAGTTCAAGAATTAAAATTATTAGAGCTATCGAAAATTTATTTGATGATAATATGAGATTCAAAGTTCAAATATCCATAAATACAAGTGAGAAAACACAAAAAGAATTCATAACTTAGAGAGTGGAGATTGAAGGTTGTACCTGGAAAAAACCATCCTCCTCACATGCACATTGGATCTGTTGGATGACAGTGGTTCTATTAGGGCCATCGAGGTGTTTCAGATCCACCACTGGAATGGTGTTGCTGAAAGATACGTGAGACATGTTGGGTTGTTCCTAGGGAGGCACAATATATTTGTTCTGCACCTCAACATTGTTTATTCCATTGCATAGCAGTTTCTCAACACCATTACCTGCATTTTTCTCAGTCTCAGTCTCAGTCTCAGTCTGAAGATCCACTCTTGACGACATGCATCCTTCTTTCCGTTTGATGTTATAGCGAATAGAATATTTTTTCCAAACGCATCTTGCAAGACTTCTAAATGAAGTTGGAAATTGCAAGTTTGCACTAATGCACAAATTGGAATCTGTAGAGCCCCCAATGGAAACAGAGGCGAGGTGACCCAAATGGTTGAAATAGAGCCGATGAATCCATCTGAAACAACAAATTTTTTTGTGAATTAGAATAAAAAAACATAGAAAAGGGAGGCAACCTTTTATTGTCAAAATCCAGATTTTTCGTCCCCAAAGGAAGTTGAAGGTTGCCGTAATAGTAGACGCCTCGTACAACACACAGGCGCAAATGCTTGTTCTTCTGCAATACGAAAATGACGGGTGGATTTTTTTCATAGAAAGGATTGCAAATTTGGCGGCGAGAAAGCGAGTTTGATACAGATTTTTAAGCGCACATGGAACAATTTTTTATACAAGAGATTGGTGTAATTGTGTCAGATGGCTTGACTTGTTAGAGTCGGAGTGAGCATTTCATGGGATTCAAGAGGATGAGTCATCAACGCATGGTTATACTTTTTTTGTTTTGTTTGAACATGAAAACATATTATTATTATTATTCTTGTTCAAGAAGTCTAATCATCGATACAAACATATTCTTCTTCTTGCCTCACGAAGAAAGCCTACAGATTTTTGTATTTTGAATGGTATGGCCAAATTCAACTGGCGGATAGAGATCGCCTACCTAAATCTATTTCTTTGCTCGCTAACATATTCTATTATAAAATAAAAATATATTTAATTATTATATAATATCTTAAAAAAATATGTTAATATACAAATTATTCAATGAACATCGAGTGTAAAATTGACCAATTATTTGGAATTTTTTATGCAAAATGTTGGAAGTGCACTAAGGTTATGTATTTCAAAGCAGATTGCAATATTTTAAAAAAATAAAGATGTGTATGAGTGTGAAAGTTTTTTTTAATGGGGGATGGTGGAGATGTTTTTATTTCAGCTTTAATATTTTTTTTATAGTTTATAATAAATTAAAGTTTGGAATAACTTTTCAAAGTTTTTTATATTTTTTACTAAATTTTATTAATATTTGTCAATTTTTTTTAAAATAATTATGTTGATAAAGATGTTTTATTTTTGGAAAAAGAATTTTCAAAATTTTTAATTTAATTATTAATAATTATTAAGCATGGTAGAGATTTAATCTTCATAAAATATTCTAAAATATTTTTAGTAATATGTACAAATTAAAAACTATGATTTATTTTCAAAGTAGTTATGTAATTAAATCATTAATTAAAAAATATCATATGAACAAGTGTCATATGAAATGAGTTATGATTTTTTGAGGCATGTGGTAATGATAAACAAGGATATTGGCCCATGGCATTAGAGAAAAGTTTATTTAAAGATTAAGAATCTCCATAATAAAGTGAGGGTGAATCTCCATGGTTAACGATCTAGTTACAAGTTTAATTTTTCAAGTGTATATATGTTTAAATTCTATATTAAATTTTTCATTTGTACGTCAAGTTGTCTTTAATCCATCAAGCTTGACATATGGCCTAAGAAGCTAGCGACCTAGGGGCATCTAAGCCAAAGATCAAAGTCACTCAGGATAGCACTTCAGACTACAGCACTTACCCGACCCTTATCTTGTACGGGAGTTTATGCATGTTTCCTCCCCTAGCACGAGGTATAACCACCCCTTGTGAGGTTTGATCCCGAGTCACCTTGCTGACGAGGCCCATCCTACTTGGTTGTGCTACGAGATTTTGACTATTAATTTTTTTTGTTAATAATAATAATAATTTTTTAAATAAAGTTATAATTTAATTAATTCTTATGATTTTTTTTGTATTTTAGCAATTTCGAAATAGAAATGTATGATGAAATAAATATTTTGATACTTATGAACATTTAGTGGCATTAGTTATATTCTTTATTTAAAAGAATTGTATATATATATATATATATATTAACATCCACTAAGACCAATATGGTGTATGAGACTTTACGAAAGTAAAGAGATTAATTGTGATTCTTTAATATTTTATTTCTATAATTGAAAATAAATGAGAGAAGTGTTCCTAGATCTCCATAGTTTTTTCCAACTTAACAAGTCAAGAAGGTTGGTAGTGTGAAAAATATTTTGAAAATTAGAATGGATGTGAATAAGAGTTGGAAAATACAAGAGAAGGTGTTTCTCATCTTCTCAAGTGTTTTCGTGAAATCTCCAACTACCCATTTCACTTTGAAGCTTATGAGAATTACTTCTTATCTTGGTAATGTTTATTTTCTTCTTAGCATGGGTCAAAGGCAGAAATATAATTCAGTTATTAAGATTAGGGGTCTATCAACACCTTATAATACCTTAGCTTCATTTTTTCCCTCACGATTCCTTATCATCCCACAACTTATGCTTAAATTTGGAAGTAATAATATTTTTAATATTATCCTTATTCTCCAAGATGATCTCCTTTTTTTCCCCAATGGTCTAGCCAAGTCTAGGAACCCTTATTATAGCCTCGCTTGAGCGCAGGTGGGGGATTTTGGCTATTGTTAAAAGAAATTTTGGGGATAACTCTTGGCTTCCATGTTGTATAAATTCTTCGATACATGAGATACCTAATCATAGCCATGTTTTTAATGGGGGAAAGACTAATTTCAATCGAGAGGATATGGCAGGGGAGTATTTCCTTTGATCTTGAGGGTGTGCTATAAACTGATTTTGGATTGATCTTTCTCTACGATTCTCTAGATATATTGCAACCCAAAAACTCAAATCCATCTAAAATAACAAGGGTGATGAGAGTCTCAATGAGGAATTTTTTTTCTCCATACCTAAAGATATGTCGACTTACAATTATTTTTGAAGACCATAAATAAAAATTTCCATCCTTCAATTATCCTTTTCTCAATGTTGTAATCTCGGTTGAGATGATGATGAATCTCAATACCCAAATATTTGTATGAAGAAAATTTCTCCAAGTAGTTATTATCATAAATGAAATTATCATAGTTGACCTTTTAGATTTAATTATCATGACTTAAATAGTCTTGTCGTTATTAACAATCGAGACCCATATTCGAGTAGTAATCTTGGAGGATTTTTAAGATGCTTGTTGAGATCATATTTACTCCTAGCTAGAAGAAAAATATCATCATCATAACGAAGAAGAGTAATAGCCATACAAGTAATCCAAGGGACATCATATCCTCCAACTTTCAAACACTCTTCTAGCTTATCAAATGTAATTCCACAAATTGTAGGGGATAGGGTACACCTTTTCTTAGCTACGATATTACATTTAATTTTTTTGTGACCAACACCCAGGTGGTCCTAAGATTGGAAATAACATTCTTTTATAGCCTAGTCACAACAACCCTCAATTTAGTAGATTAACCATTATCTCTTCTAGTCTCTTACATAGCTTTATCTCAAAAAACTATGTCAAAATTTTTTTCTAAAGTCAACCAAACAATAAAAGAGAACAATTTTAATATGTATAGGTAGATTATTTTGAAAAGAAATAATAATATATTTATTATAAGAAAATATTTTTTTAAAAATTGATTGTTAAAAAAACAAAAGATTAAGTTTTTTTAATAAATCATTATAAAGAAGATGTGTAATTACAATCATATTTAATATGAATTTAACATGTGACATTTAAAAAAAATATTAATAGTAAAAAACAATATTTTTAAAATTTGTCATTAATCAAATATTTCAATGTTTAAGTTGATTAAAAAAATTGTATATTACTTTGTTATATATAAATATAAAGTATTATTAATTGAATTTAACTTAAATGATTAAGTAAAATAATTGTTAGCCTCCCCCTATAAATTAAAATTTTGAAAAAAAAATCTATATAAAACTATTGCTTAACCAATAAATTTTAACTTAAGTTATTAAAATACTAAAACTTTTCTCAAATTTTTTCCAATTAAAAAAATAAAATATTTAAAAAAAATGTTTTAAATTAACCTATAATAAACAAGTTAACTATATTCAATATATTGTTACAACATCCCATGACAAATATAGTTGCGAGATAACTTTATTTTAACTATAAATCAATTATATATCACTAGCAATTTTTACCATATGTTGCAAAAGAAATCTTTGTAAGGAAATAGCATAGGAAAGAGTAGCATAGAAGAAATAAGTTGTTGCTGAGAAGGAGCCATCGTGAAGGAATGAAGGCAAATTTTGCTTACACATGGAACGTGTCATCAAGGTTTCAAAGATATTGATTATAAGAGTTATCAACCGGAAAAATTTTTGTTACTGAGATATTGAAATAGGCAATTGTAGGTGAAACATATATGTAAACCAACATAATGAAATAATTTGTTGCGAGAGAAGGAGCCATCTTGAAGGAGATGAAAGGAAAATTTTGCTTCCATGGAAGTAGGTCATGGAGGTTTCAAAGATATTGATTATAAGAGTTATGAAGCGAGAAAATTTTGTTATAGATATTGAAATAGGAAATTGGGGTGAAATTTTTTTGGTGATTAATAATCTTCTCGAAACAAGCATGAAATGAGCATGTAATTAAAATAAGATATTTTAAATACATTCAAGTACAATCTATCTAGCATAGATGTAAATAAAGAGAATTTTAATTAACAAAAATAGATTTTACTCCAAGTTCATCTACATATCCGAGCGTCAATTGCATGCTTGTGAGAAATTGTATATGAAGAACAATAGTCTTGGTATACGGGGAAAGTGAATGTCATTTTAATATGGAGACATTTTTTGGAAGGAGATATTGTTATTCATGTTATGGTTTATTTTCTTAACTCCAAACTTGGTTTAGTCTTTCTCTATATACACAAGAAAAAAAAAGAAGCAATTTCACAAATTTAAGTTATAGTTTATATTTTATAATGACAAATCTAGTTTCTCATTAAAATATTTTTACCCACATCTATTCATTCAAATAAATTATATTGTGAATATGTTTTATCCTATTATTTGATTACAAAATTGTTGTACTCCCTACTAAATAAAACAACTTTATTAATAAAGAATTGAATGTCAAATTGAAAGATTACTCGAAAGCAATAACTACATATAATATATAGAACTGGTTTTTTTGACGTATAAATTATTTGTTTTATATGTCATTCAATTTCCATTACCTATTATCTTCTAAACCCCCATGGGGAAGTATTGAACATGGGAGCCAAATTTAGTTAAATAAGCATTCACATTGTCAACTTGGACCAAAAAAAATTATAATCCTAAAATTCTCTTACCTAATCATATTTTTAAGTATATAATTGAGTTTCATTTATTAAGGCAATATTAAGAACCTCCTAGAGTTATAAAAGGTAATTGACATGAAAAATAAAAAAAATCTCCTCATGACAACATACAAATGCTAATCTTAAACTGAATCATTAGGATAATAGATTTACTAGTTATATCATTAAAAAAATCTCGCTTTCACAATTGAATTTCTACATTAATTTTTAAAAATATTATTTTATAATTATAACTCTTAAATATATTTTTGAAAGCACAAATATCTAAGAAATATAGTTCAATTATTGGGCATTAGAAATTCCAAAGAGGTGAAGGTAAATGAGTTAGTATCAAGAAATATAACATCAGCCCTTTGGAAAAAATTGCAAAATATCAATCTCAATATGGCACAAGTGCTAGTAGGAATTATTGACAAGTTTTTGTTTGAAAAATAACTACATCAAATTGGTTGATCTCAATGAAAACAATAATCTACAAAACATCAAGCAAAGTTTATGGAGGCATTAAAAAAATTAGGATTAGATAACATGAGAATGATGAACTTGCATGTTGAGGCTAACATATGTAGGAAACCTTATCAAGATAGACTTTCGTATAATGTGAGCAACATTGTGAAAGAGTTTTGGTATCGGAATTTCCATGTGTCACCAAATGAGAAGAATACCATGAGACATTTTATATCTAGAGGGGTGTATTGAGATCATTTCCCCTTTACGTGATTGTAATTATTAAAGAACATTTCTTACTACATAATATGTATAACTTGTATATATACTTATCAAAAAAAAACTTCTGTTGAATCTTATGACAGGTGAGGACAATATAAATAGTCCATTCATACAACTACCACATACTATCAAATCATACAACTACCACATACTATCAATAGGAAAAATGGTTTTCACATGAAACAATCTATGCATATTCAGTCATGCAAATTGAATCTCAACACTAAGGAGTCATCCTAAGATAAAAGGTGATCATAGTAACTTTGATGTTCCAAAAACCATCAATCATTTAATTATATTTCTCTAAATATCAACAATTGGACAACAATCACAATATGGTAATTCTTGGGGTAATGTGTATCCATATCATAGTATCATTTAGTATATACAACAACTTATCCAAATGATATAAAAATATTTCATAAGCAATGCAATCGCTACATGAATTACTCACAATCATAATGATATACTCCAAGTTCTTCCACAATACTAATAAAGTTTCTAAATAATCCATCATCACTCAGTCACCATATAGGTAACACCAGGGGGAAATGTGTTAGAATTGTAGATACAATAGCTTATACGGAGGATATAAAAATGCTGTTATAAGTAATGCAATTGCTACATCAACTACTCACCATATAGCTAACGTCTCGGGAAGTGTGTTAGAAGCTTGTATATACAATAGCTTATAAAAAAGGATATGAAAAATATGTTATAAGAAATGCAAACTGCTACATGAACTACTCACGAGTCCTTAATGATATAATCAAGTTCTTCCACAATACTAATCAAGTTTCTAAAGAAGCCACCATCACTTCCAAAATCACATATTTAAACATACAAGTTGTAAAAAAATGAATTTGTTTCATAAATTTTAGTAGAATCACGTGCTTAGATCTAAGATATAGTTCTTAAGCTTTGAATCCTCTTCTTGATTGAAATCATTACTAAACTAATAATATATAACTAAGGAGAAATAATTTAAAAACTTCTTAGCACAAAGCTTAGTTACATAATAATTTGATGCCCAACTTGTATAGCATTAAATATTAGCTTACAACACGTCCAAATAAAACAAGCTAGAAGTAAATACTATCGGTTGGTTTTCAATACATTTATGTAATTAAAATAGAACTAGTAACTTTTGAAGACTACTTCATTGAAAATTAGAAAGCATCTTCATGCATGGTTTTCCAAGCTGGCCGTGAATACCTCTCTAGATCCTTATAGCATTAGTTATATTTTTCGTGAGCTAATTTGATGTTTTTTGTCACAATGATTTAAAAATCAGTTATTATACCACAATATTAACTTTCTCATTGTACTGTTTTGTTTATAAACCCTTTAAAAATACTAGAGGAACATTTGATTTTACTATCTGTGATCTCCCTAACGAAAGGTGGGGGTTTTCAAAAATTGGAGAGTAAATTGAGCGGTTATTTTTTAGAAATTGTTGTATAAGATGGGAAATTTGGATGTTTGTAGACAATATGGATGCCATAATAGATATATATTTTAAATTTTTTTAGCGTCTCTGGCCACCATGCATCTAATATGATCCATTTCAAATGAGAAATTCAATATCTATTTTGAATTTGTTAGTGTCTCTCGCCACCATGCATCTAATAGGGATCCATTTTAGCAAGGAACTTCAATAAAGCATGTGTTTGAATGATAACTTGTGACATCCCTAGCCATTTTATTTGATTGTGGATAAGGTTACAAACTAATAACTTGTAAAATCCCTAGCCATTTTCTTTGTTTGTGGATCAGGGTTATAAACTAGAATACACTCTCTCTTAGAATACTCTAAAATATATATTGGATTGAGGGAAATGTTATGATAAAACATGTACAAAAGAAATGACGTAAAGCAATAATATAGGAAAGAGTAGCCTAGAAGAAATAAGAAGGCAATAGCATAGGAAAGAGTAGCCTCAGAAAAAAATAAGATGTTACAAAGAAGGAGCCATCATGAAGGAATGCAAGGAAAAATTTTTGCTCCCATGGAAGCGAGGTCGTGGAGGGTTTCAAAGATATTGATGATAAGTGTTATCAAACTGAGAAAATTTTGTTATAGATTTTGAAATAGGCAATTGGGGTGAAAACATATATATAAACCAATATAATCTTTTAACATATATAAAATTTTTGTTATAGATATTGAAATAGGAAATTGGGAGTGAAAAACCTTCGGTGATTAATAATCCTCTGAAACAAGCATGAAATGAGCATGTAACTCAAATAAGATATTTTAAATACATTCAACTACAATATATCTAGCATAGATGTAAATAAAGAGAATTTTTATTAACAAAAAAATAGAGTTTACTCCAAGTTCATCTACATATCTCGAGCACTAATTCCATGCAATTTTGTTATAGATATTGAAATAGGAAATTGGGAGTGAAAATCCTTTGGTGATTAATAATCCTCTTAAACAAGCATGAAATGCATGTCACTCAAATAAGATATTTTAATACATTCAAGTACAATCTATTTAGCATAGATGTAACTAAAGAGAAATTTTTATTAACAAAAATAGAGTTTACTCAAGTTCATCTACATATCTCAACCCCCAATTGCATGCTCATCGAAATTGTATATGAAGAACAATAGTCTTGGTATACAAGAAAGTGAATGTCATTTTAATATGGAGACATTTTTTGGAAGAAGATATTGTTCTTTATGTTATGGTTTATTTTCTTAACTCCAAACTTGGTTTAGTCTTTCTCTATATACATAAGAAAAAAAATACAAAGTAAATTCACAAATTTAAGTTATGGTTTTATATTTTATAATTAAAAATCTAGTTTCTTATTAAAAATATTTTACACATATTAGGTTATTCTAAATTTATCAAGAGTATATAATTTTTAGGGTGGTGCTAGATCTATGTCCATTGATATTCCCATGAGGTCCATCACTATGTATGGGGTTCATTGTAACCTTGGATATATTCACGTGAGTTGTTGTGATTTTTTTCTTGTGGCTACAACTTGAGGTAAATTTAGTGTTATTAAGAAATGAGAATTATGAACATTCATCATTATTACTCAAGATAAATCATGTCGTGTGAAATAATTTGAAAATTTAAAAAAATCACATATTTTTACAAAAATTTCATTATTAATTTAATTTTTTATATATTAAGAAATATTACTCATGAATAATAAAACAATTGTAACATAAATAATATATAACTAAAAAAAACCATGTATTTTTGGAATAATAAAATAGTCGTAACAAAAAAATAATATAGAACAAGAAAAATTATGTATGTTTGGATGTATGAAAACTTAGATACATTTTATTAAGTAAAATTTTAAAAGAATAATGGTTATAAACATTTAAAAAATAATTTTATTAAATAATTAGTTTTAGATCTATATTACGTCGATCATAGGGATCAATGAGGTTTGCATATCAAGACATTTGATCCCTCTAGGCTCTTGTAGATCGAGAGTTAGGCCATCTTAATTTTCCCATTTAGATAAACTACATTTCAATCTTCTAGCATTTGATACATTGGCTCGACATGGACTAGAGTGGCGACTAAGGGGAGTTGTTTCAAATAAGAATGCCTTACGGCATAAATATCCATGAACATTCAACTTTATTAATTTCATTTTTTATATATTAAGAAATACTACCCATGAATAATGAAACGAGTTGTAACATAAATAATATATAACAAAAAAAACCATGTTTTTTTGGAATAATAAAATAGTTGTAACAAAAATAATATAGAACAAGAAAAACTATGTATATTTAGATGTATAAAAATGAAGAATAATACAAATATTTTAAAAAATAAAATAAAATATATTTACTTTAAAACATTTAATTTCTCTTAAATATAATAAATCATATTAACTATAAATACCATTTTAAAACAAATAAAAATTATAACATATTTATACTTGGATATATAATCATTTAAAAACACAATTATAACAATGATATAAAAAAGAAATATCTATCTTGATTGAATCATTCTTTCACACATGTACTCATAGTGATGACTGTGTATCTAATTGGTTGTGTTATTAAAAATTATGTATTAGCCATTACCCCACTCCATAGTTTCAACATCTTCAAACTTCACTTAAATTAACGTGAAAAAGTATACATGTAACATGGACATGTTATAAGAAGAGCTATATGAGGGGATACAAAGTTTTTTTTGGAGGAGCTATAGCATTTTTTAAAGTTATAACAAGAAGTGGTTACAAAAGCGACTAGTCCTGCCTTGAGCCATGAGTATGATGTGAACTAGATAGGGATCACTGAGGACATGTATATAAGTGGCCACAACAAATAGCATTCTGGATTCTAGACTACAAATAGCAATTTTCAAATGAGCCAAATTATAACAATAGCAAAAGCGATTTTTTCTACTAGGCAACTTTAAGATCTTATCATGATAGCAAAGTCTTAATAATATTTTTAATGATAGGCACAATGTTAAGTAGAGTAAAAGATTGAAATTTAGGTGTGCACTTTTATTTCTTCAATTTAATTTTAAAAAATGTCATAAAATAAAATATATATAATAAATGTCATAAAATAAAATATATTTAAAACGCCATAAAACAAAATATATATAAAATCATAATCATTGAGGCGTGACAAAGTCCGGACTACGAAGCTACTAACAATATAGCACAATATCGTAAAAATATAAATCTAAATACGAGCATAAAATCATAATCATTGGGAGACGTGACGAGTCTGAGACTGCGAAAGTCGCAAACAATGTCGCACAAGGCTCGTAAAGTGGGCCGGTACAAACATGGTAAGGCCGGCCTTCTCTTCAAGCACATAAAGGTGTGCATTGGGCTTTTTCCCGTTCAATCGGAACCCCCCCTCATTTGGAATATTGCAAGCAAATAAATGCAATGACTAAATTTTTATAAAGCGATCACTAAAAAACTCTTTGAACCATAGTGAATGATAAAATGGTTGAACCCAAAGAAGTGAGATGTTCTTACAAGTCCAGTAGGTGAGATGGTGAGATTTCCACATCATATTCTCTATATATGAAGCGGTGTCGCTAGTATTTTTAGGAGAGTATATGTTAGGCGTATGCAAACAAACTTAATGGAAATATCGAAATTCATTGAAGCATCAACAAACATAGTTGGACTTCCAAAAATTAAAAAAAATCAGAAACAAAGACAACCTAAGAAGAAATTTGAGATAAAAATAAAAATATTCATAGAAATTAGTTATTTACAACAATGGTGTAAAGCAGATTAAAAAATGAGGGTAAAACGATATATGTCCAATAGTTTGAAGTAGAGAGCATCTCTCTTTTTTTTGCCTTGGGATTGAGAGGGGACTCAGTAAGAAAAAGCTCGGATGATCCTCGGGAGCAACACGGGAGCTCTTTGTTGAAAGTGTGATACAGTTTTTCTCCATGTCATCCTCAGTTGTTAACGATACCATGCTCGACTTGGGTATTTCAAGGTGAGAATGTCCCTCTTGGATTGTGCTCCATCAGCGACATATGCATCCTTTTGTCCCATGAAAACAATGACACCAACATATTCATCCTTATCTGTCCCATGCCAACCATGACAAATACTAAACCCATACCCAACTTAGTACGAGGGAAGAACTTATTTCTTGACATAAATGGTGATACTAACAATACGAGAAAAAAATGAAGCGAAAAATTGTTTTCAAGTATGTTTCTCAGAAAAAAAGTTCAAGAACTAATGCACATAGAAGAATACATCATATAATCATACATAAGTGGGCCAAGGCATGACGCCCTCCTACATAAAAAAATAACCCAATCTTAGTTGAAAACTAGATCGGATAACAAGAAATTTTAGGAACTGCGGAAAATTATTAGACTACTGCTCTTTTGATCATGACGACCAGAAGCTCCTACGGATATATTCATCTTGAATGCATTATTCACATTACAAATTTCTTTAATATCGATCCGGATTTTTTTTGATGATGGTTGGTAGACATCTACTCACCTCATAACTTTCTTATAGTTTATCTTGCAGACAATTTTTTTGTCAATTGATGTTCACATTGCAAATTGTTTTTCGGTCTTGACAAATAATAGCACCAAAAACTTGTATTATTCAGGTATTTTGCAGCCTAAATACCTTCTAAATACGTTGAGCTTCGACCAAATTTAGGATTCGAGTCAAAACTTTAGGAATCAATACTTAATAAGTTACAAACCAAGATTATAAAAATATTACCAATTTGAACTCCTTAGCATGGGATAAGTACAACTTTGGAAGAAATTAAAAAACTGGTTCAGGGCATTACAATCATTAAAACTACAACTAGATATGGGAACCTAAGGTGATAGCTCCACCAACATTTCACCCTCAAATTGTAGGAATACATGATGGTGGCTGCAAGCGGTGGGATGGCAATAGATTTTGGAGCTTTCTTATAGTAACTTTATAGGTTTGTGGTTGTGTCGAGAGACATTTATAGCCATTAGTGGCTCGTAAGTGGTTCGGATATGTTACTACTAATTTTGTAAATTTCTTTTGCTACATAATACAAAATATCAGCGAGTAGCCTTTTGGAATATATTCAATCTGTTATGAAAAAAAATATGTTCTTTAACCATGGAAAATAAACCCATTCTCAGCCAAAAAAAATACAAAGACCTATCCACTATGCATACCCTTCTTTCCCTGTCGGTTTCAAATAAATACTACGAGTGTATTAGATTGTCTCGGTATGGTACATCAACATAGTGCGATGTCCCAGCTCAATAGTAAACATTTAAACACACACACACACACACAGATATATATATATATATATATATATATATATATATATATATATATATATATATATATATATATATATATATATATAACCTTACCTTAGATTATTGTTTTCAATGATCTAAGGGGAGACACTATGGTTTTTGGGAAAAGCATCCATCTTTTCAGTCGAGGTCCTAAGAACAAATTTCAAAGCCGGTGTTGAAAGCTTCCTAATATATCAAACCTAAGTAAATACCTACAAACAAAATTTCGTAAGATACGTGGGTGCTTATGCATACCTTGACGAGTGCGGGATCCATTGTCACACCTGACTCGCTACGAACTTCTTCTCCATATTCCATGACTATATTAGGTATAGATAGCTCACAAAAAGATGTTGCCCCCTACACTTAAGCTCGTAAAAATTACGTCTAATATATACTATATTCTTGCAAGAAATCAAAATCTTTCATACCTCAAGATTTGAAGACCCAATTCAAAAAATCGAAACCTGTCATCGAAGATATATGTTTCGGATGGCTTTAACTTCCGTGCATATGTTGATTCATGCCACTATATGTACAATGATGGAACACATATATAAGCATCAAAATCTCATAAATATAACATGATGTCAAAGGAAAACCATAGAAAGCCGAAAGGCCTTGAACAAATAAAGGAATATTCTCACCAAAATCTAAAGTTGACGGGGCGGTGTCAAAGCGTTCATAGGATGTAATCTAAAGATGTCGGTTATTTTTTTCCAGCCCAAGTAGAGGGTAATTCTACCCTTCGGATTTAGCGAGACAGCCATGTTTCTTTTCTTAAATAAATAATTAATTCACGAGGATTTCGCTAACATCTGCTCAGGGTGTCATCCGGGAATCTTCGAGTAACTGCTCCAATTACGGGAAAATAGTCGATGCTTGTTGATCCTTAAATTGTTTTTCACCAAGATTTTCAAGGCAGGGGAATGTGCGGAATGACATGAAAATGTGCATGTCCATCCTTCACGATCTCAATAGTGCAGGGGATCAAGTTTCTCTACATGATTGGTAGTGAAAACAAAGATTCTCTCACTAGCACAACATGACCAAAGCCCATTTGCGAAATTAAGCAAGCGAGATAGGGTAACATAATTGTTGTTCTCATCACACCAATGCATTGGAGATCCCGCATAAATGTATCTTCCAAGTGGTTAAGAAACAATACCATCATTATAGGTGCCTCAATAGAGAGAAACCTAATATAAAAGCTTAAGATAATAATAATTTAATACAAAATTAGACAAGTAAATTAAAATCAAAATAAATGAAAAAAACTTGTTCTTTGGAAGCTTGCATGAATTTTACGCGTGTACGATTAAGTGCTCCGAACCAATTCGTGTCCCCTCCCTGTTTTCAAAGGTAGAGTAGTAGGGGAAACTGGTGAATGGGATACGAGGCATGAACAGAGTGCCACGAGGCTTTGAATCTTCACTCGCGCTTGGAACTCGATACGCCCCTTGCTTCTCTCATCTTTGGTGCCTCGCCTTAGCCAGCGGTACTTTAATGGGGTCATCCGGATATGGATCCGAACAGTGATGGCTCTCCAAATAGATTACTTTCCTTTGCCAGGGCGGATTCAAAGGATCAGCCAGTTGCCACAATGCAGGTAAGAGCATTCCCTCCACGAACTAGTATCTCTTGGTTAAATCGTTAGAGATCCCTTCTCGGGTTATCATGAATGTTGTTATCACGAATGCTTTCTGACCATCCCCGAACCTCATCTCTTGAGAATTGCAAAAGAGCCCTGAGGTGACCGACCCCAACATTCGATTCTTTTTTCCCTACCCCCTCTTGCCTTTGCCGACCTTTGCCAGGGAGGAGTCAAAGGACTAGCAGTGTCCCGATTGCATAAAGGTCTATTTGGTATCCGGATTCACACATCATAAATCTTGCTCTTAAATGTTGCTTGGACCCAAAACCTTTGTTTTAATGGAGTTAAACACGGTAACTAATTATTGATTATTGTGAAGTATAATTTTTTCGGAATATTTTTACATGGGGCTCAAACACTTAGTTACATGTTTCTCCTTGCTTTCAACTAGATACACTACCTACATATACAATTGAATAGGGGAATGAATCATTACTACCTCCCAACGTTTTAGAAATAGAAAAAAAATTCATATACATATAAGCCAATTCATAGCAATATTGGGTTCTTTGCGGTGAAATTATACTGATAACTAGCAACTCAAAATAGCTTTGTAGGACCTATGCCTAGCTATATGAAAATAGAAGCATTACTGAAGGGTCCGCACGTTTTAATTTACAGTGCATTCAAAAAACCCCAATTTGTGCAATGAAGAAGAATTACATGAAGGGTTTGCGGGTTTGATGATGCAGGGAGCATCTAGACCCTAGCAACAAATGTGATTGGAATGGTCACATGTTGTGGCTAATACAAGTTGAAGGAAGATTTGGTTGTTAATCTTGTATTAATTTCAATTAAATGTAATTAGTTAAGAGTGGCTTAATTCTGAATTGAAATTGGATAAATGGCAAGTGGTCCTCCCTGCGTGGAGATCAAGCCAAGTAATCCAGTTTTTTTTAGATTAGGATAAGGTAGGAATTCTAAATATATATTTTAGATCTCCAAATATGGAGGAGATGGTTAAGTGAGTATATACGCAATCTCTTTTGTGTTAAAAAGGGAGAGAGTGAGAAGCATTAGAAGGAGAATTAGTTAGGGTTGAGTGTGAAGTGTTGGTGTGTGAGGAGGTGGAGCAAAAGCTCATATTAGAAGACTGTGTAGATTAAAAAAATAAATACAGATTTCATTATTTGTAGGATTGGCATGGTGAAACTCTGTCTTTTACTTTGTTATGAATAAAATTCGGGTGTTTATTTTTGTGTGATGCGCATGGGTTTTGAATTGTGATTTATGTGAATTGGGTTGAATTCGTAATAGTCTGGGCATGATTTTGATTTAAATCATAAGAATATCAGTGATCAATTGAAGTTGGGCGCAGCAATTAGCGCCAGGGTTATGCACCTCCGATCCCAATTTGACCTGACGTAAACTTTGGAGTGGAGTTATAATTTTTGTGAAGTTGTTTGAATGAGTGAATGACCTGTGTATGTTTGAAATTGTAAGGATTCTTGGGATTGAGGCAAATCAGTGTGTGAATTTAGTGAAATGGAAAGGTTTGTTTTTACAGTGAAACTGTTTAAAAAGGCATTATAAATCTGGGTGATCGTAATGGACTTACATTATATTCAAGTTTCGGAGTGAATCGGGTCCGAAATCTGTATCGGCGGTAATTAAAACTATGGTGATGATCCGATCTCCGATCAATCGGATCGGAGCTATGAATTATTGACTGTCGGCATTCATTTGTCGTGACCGCCGATTGGCATCATGTCAAGTTACAACGATTGGTGACTTCTGATCGGATCGGATCGGAACAATTGTTTGATCGATATACATATATAAACGTGACTTGTGTTAATCGCCGATCGATTGCATCGGAGGATTTGGTAAGCGATATATATATGTTATATAATTGTAAAGACCGCCGATTGCAATCTGTATGTTTTTTCCATTTGCGAATATATCGCATCAGACTTGGGTCAATCTGAAAATGGTTGGCCAACGCAACATAGAATGCCTGCAAATGTTTTTTTAAACAGTGGTTTAACACTGTTATATGTTTTGAAAAGAATTATATGGGCTGCGCCCTGTATGAAGGAAGAAAGGAATTCAGTTCCCGTGTTTTAGTTTGAAACAAGATTTATATTTGTATTGCTAATATGCTATTGCTTGAAATCTAATTGATTGAGCTCAGCAATTTGTTGCATTAGAACAAACCAGATCTGGGTGCAGTCATGGTTTTAAAAGGCTGCCTTGGGTCAAGGAATCAATGTGTGTGCACAGCTATCAATCGGTTGTCGCATTGAGTTTGGAGGATAAAGATGAAGACCATAAGACAACTGCTTAGTTAATTTTGTATGTGATCGATATTTTGAGGTAATAAAAGCTTCTTCAGAAACTTAAGGATTAAAAGAATTCTTTTAATTTGTAATAAAGGTTTTGCCTCAAGTATCGGATTTTAAAGGGAGATTATGGAAGAAATATTGGATGTCGATGCGAAGAAGAGTGTTGAATGAAAGGGAACTCAGCTTTGGTGTGAGTGCTATCAGTCTGATTGGAAAGGAGGTAAGCTAATTGCCAGGTATTGAAGTTCTGATTTCGGTAAAAGTTTAGATGCATTCTATATGCTATCGAAATAGTATGATTCTGGGTTTGCAGGGATATACCTTGCGTTATTTTGGTATCAGAGCTTGGTTCTGTCGAAATTGAATAAGTTTGTTTTTATGAATAAAGTTTAGTACCAGATTACAGCAGTGAGGAAATCCATTCAAAACACAGGTGACGGCATCAGAAAGAGTGAAGACTGCAACAATATAAATCAAGAGAAGCTGTGAGAGAAGAACCAGATGCGTTCTTAAAAGCAGAAGTGGCAGTGAACCTGTAGAATCCAACAAGAGATTGGACAGAGAGGACAATTGAAGTGTCTTCGAAAGAGAGAGTGAGAGATTGCAGAAGCCTAGAGAGAGCAAAGGTGTTGCTCAGGAGAAGATTCCAGATAGGGGATCGTGCTTACCAAAAGACTAAGTGAGGAGAGCTTAGTGAGGTAAGATTGCAGTAAGGAGGACTTACTGTTGCAGAGGCTTGTTGCAGAGGTGCGAGGAGCTCATGGAAAGAGAGGAGCAGAAAATGACTACAGATAGTCATAGCAGAAGTTCACAAAGAAGCCACAGCAGAAGGGAAGATGCCAAGGCAAAAGGCATGAGGATGAGTCAAGAAGAGTTTGACCGAGAGAAAGCTGAGATAGATTTCCAGATTGGAATATTGATGAAGATGCTGCAGAAAAGTGTTTGGACCATGAGGAAAAGAGTAAAGTGGCCAAGGCTACGAGAAAGGAGAAATCAACAAGTGAAGTCAGAGATAGTAGAAGAATTGAGAAAGATTGAGCAGATATTGAGTGCTCAAGAGGAATCAGAGAAACTCAGAGAAGCAGAGGTAGAATTGGAAGTCTCCATTTGTAGACCAGAACAAGGTGAAATGTTGGGGGAAGAGGATAATGAGAGGTCAGCTGAAGATCTTCTGGACTATTGGCAGAGTTCAGAACAATTCGAAGATATGTTGACAATGGAAGCAGATGAGGCAATGAAGCCTTGTGATTTTGATTCTTACAGTTTGTGTATGTTTGCAGGATATGCAGAGGATGATGGACAGTCGATTGAAATTGTCACAACCAAGAATGAAGCTCTTGAGGTAAAGTATGATGGTGAATCCCTTTTAGAGGAAGAAGGCGTTGATCTATTGAAACAGAAGGAGTTCATAGATGAAATCCTGTTTGGTGTGAAACAGTCAGATGAGGTTGATATAGACCAGCAGTCTGAAGACAATTCCATAGTGGGACTACAAAAAGGTAAACCAATGAATTTGTTTAATGGAATTGATGAAAGATGCTTGCAATATGATGATGTAGAAAACAGGTCAACTCAGGAGGATTGCCAAGAAAAGAATGAAGCTGAGAAGGAAAATTGTGATGATCTGCTGGAGAGATTTCACAAGGAGATAGAATTCTTGGAAAGATTACTCGAGGAACCCAAAGGAGAAACAAAGCTTACAGAACCTGATGGAGGAAAAGGTGTGGAAGACAGCATTAATAAATATGATGCTGAAATCAGAGAAATTGAGCAGCGATTATTTGAAGGTGAGATGAAAGATCAGGAGCAACAAGGGAGTTATGTCCTCAGAGGCATGAAGGAGACAGAAATATTAACTCAGCAAGATGAATATGGAAGTAACTAGAAATTTGGAAGGAATGATCAGCTACATGAGAGTGAATTTGAGGAAGGCATCAAATTGCAGAAGTATAGAAGCTGGCAGCAGAATGAAGAACCAGAAATTGGTCTGGCAGTACAAAGGATGATAAGTGAAGACCGAAGATACAGATGTAAACTGAAGAAAAGGGTGAAGTGGAAGCTATTGCAACAGAGATGGAATGGCAAGCTGATGAATGAGTTCAGGGAACTTGAACAAATTCATATTGATTTGTTGAAGAAGGAAAGACTCAGAGAAATGGGGTCACAGCAAGAAGGATCCGCTGAAATCCAAAAGATCTATGATGGAGGATTGGTGCTTGAAGCATCAAAAGAAAATGGAAGGTATTGTATTTTGAAAACTGAAGGTTGTTGTGTGTTTGCAGGTCATATCGATTTGAGGAAAGACAAACAGTTATTGAAGACTGTTGTATTAACCGATGAAGAGATGACTACTCATAGTCATATGCAGAATAAGGAGGGAAGTTATAACCAAGTGCGGGAAGATGTCCAATCATATGACATTCAAAGAATAAGTCAAAAGGAGGATGGCAAAAGAATTATTGAAATCAAAGGATACACTGAGGTAAGGCGATTGTTTAATGTTGTCATAAGTAAAGGAAACTCACATAATTATGTGATGCAAAGGGAAAAGCAGTTGTTAAACATAACTGTAGTAAATTATGTAGATATTGGACAACTGTTTAAAACTGCAGCTAAAAGAGGACAGCTATTAAAGATTGAGCAGTCATTGAAGATCATTGACCTTGAAGAAAGCCAGAGTAAAAAAGGATTAAGGACAAATATTGCTGACAATGCAGTTAGTGAAGATTGTGCAGAATTTTTGAGAGAACTTCCAGATGAGATAGCAGATTTGTGGTATAAGTCGAATATTTTGATGATGAAGCCAGGTAAAGCATTTGAGTTTATTGAGCTGATTAATTTTGATGAAGGTTTACATACAGGAAAAAGGCAATGTGAATTCAATCTGAAACAAGAAGTTAATTCAGAAGAACAGATCGGATTAATGGAAAGTGAGATCAGAAAGCCTCGGAATGAGGAAATAGTGGTGAATTTATGCTATGAAACTGTTGAACTAAAGTTGAGTTTTCAAGAAATTTGTGGAGATACAGGTATGCTGGAATTTGAAGTGAAGAATGATGAAGTCATGAATGAGAAACCAGAAGAAGAACCTGGGAAAAGGCATTTGTACATTTCAGAAATGTATATGGAAGGATATTGGCACAGAGATTATGATGTTCTAATTCAAGAACACAATCAGTTGCAAGAGAATAGTATTCATCACATAAGAAGTGAAATGGACAAAGAATTGGATGAGTTATGGAAACTCATACTACAGCATTCCAGTAAAACAAATACAGGACAAAAAAAGAAAGGAAGATTTGCTGGAAGAAATGGTACAGGTGAAGGGAATGGAAAATTGCAAATTAAAGTGAGAAAAACAGTAGCAAACTATTTGAAAAGGACAGCAGCAGATAGTGAGGCATTACAGCACAAAGGCGGGAGACTTGAGGGACAAACAACAACAGCAGTAACCAAGGACAGACTATCAAACCAAGTATGGGATCCAGGAGGACACAGAACAGAATTGCATGATCAGGAGATCATGGTTAATTTAAACTTTGGGAGTCTGATGCAGGAGCATCTAGACCTAGCCAGCAATGTGATGGAATGGTCACATGTTGTGGCTAATACAAGTTGAAGGAAGATTTGGTTGTTAATCTTGTATTAATTTCAATTAAATGTAATTACTTAAGAGTGGCTTAATTCTGAATTGAAATTGGATAAATGGCAAGTAGTCCTCCCTGCGTGGAGATCAAGCCAAGTAATCCAGTTTTTTTTAGATTAGGATAAGGTAGGAATTCTAAATATCTATTTTAGATCTCCAAATATGGAGGAGATGGTTAAGTGAGTATATACACAATCTCTTTTGTGTTAAAAAGAGAGAGAGCCAGAAGCATTAAAAGGAGAATTAGTTAGGGTTGAGTGTCAAGTGTTGGTGTGTGAGGAGGTGGAGCGAAAGCTCATATTAGAGGACTGTGTAGATTAAAAAAATAAATACAGATTTCATTATTTGTAGGATTGGCATGGTGAAACTCTGTCTTTTACTCTGTTATGAATAAAATTCGGGTGTTTCTTTTTGTGTGATGCGCATGGGTTTTGAATCGTGATTTATGTGAATTGGGTTGAATTCGTAATAGTCTGGGCATGATTTCGATTTAAATCATAAGAATATCAGTGATCGATTGAAGTTGGGCGTGTTAAATTAGCGCTGAGGGTTGGCAATCTCCGATCCCAATTTGGATCGGATCGAAACTTTGACTTGGGAGTTATACTCAGAAGTTGTTTGAATGAGTGAATGACCTGTGTATGTTTGAAATTGTAAGGATTCTTGGGATTGAGGCAAATCAGCGTGTAAATTTAGTGAAATGGAAAGGTTTTTTTTTACAGTGAAACTGTTTAAAAAGGAATAATAAATCTGGGTGATCGTAATGGACTTACATTATATTTAAGTTTCGGAGTGAATCGGGTCCGAAATCTATATCGGCGGTTATTAAAACTATGGTGATGATCCAATCTCCGATCAATTGGATCGGAGCTATGAATTATTGACTGTCGGCATTCATTTGTCGTGACCGCCGATTGGCATCATGTCAAGTTACAGCAATTGGTGACTTCCGATCGGATCGGATCGGAACAATTTTTTGATCGATATACATATATAAATGTGACTTGTGTTAATCGCCGATCGATTGCATCAGAGGATTTGGTAAGCGATATATATATGTTATATAATTGTAAAGACCGCCGATTGCAATCTGTATGTTTTTTCCATTTGCGAATATATCGCATCAGACTTGGGTCAATCTGAAAATGGTTGGCCAACGCAACATAGAATGCCTGCAAATGTTTTTTTAAACAGTGGTTTAACACTGTTATATGTTTTGAAAAGAATTATATGGGTTGCGCCCTGTATGAAGGAAGAAAGGAATTCAGTTCCCGTGTTTTAGTTTGAAACAAGATTTATATTTGTATTGCTAATATGCTATTGCTTGAAATCTAATTGATTGAGCTCAGCAATTTGTTGCATTAGAACAAACCAGATCTGGGTGCGGTCATGGTTTTAAAAGGCGCTCGATCTTAAGGAATCAATGTGTGTGCAATAGCTATTAATCGGTTGCTGCATTGATTTTGGAGGATAAAGATGAAGACCAAGACACAGCGTTTTAGTTAATTCTGTGTGATCGATATTTTGGAGGTAATAAAGGCTTCTTTTGGGATCGGAAGGGGATTAAAAGAATTCCTTTTAATTTGTAATAAAGGCTTCAGTCCTGCTATCAGAAATTTTAAAGGGAGATTATGGAAGAAATATTGGATGTCGATGCGAAGAAGATTGTTGACTGAAAGGGAACTCATCTTTGGTGCGAGTGCTATCAGTCCGATTGGGAAGGAGGTAAGCTAATTGCCAGGTATTGCAGTTCTGATTTCGGTAAAAGCTCAGATGCATTCTATATGCTATCGAATAGTATGATTTCCGGGTTTGGCAGGATATCCCCGCATCATTTGAATCTCATCACAAGATTAGAAGGAAAAATCCAAGAGGTTGAGGTTCAGATCCACTGCCAAGCATCTTATTTCACAAATGATGCAAAATCCACACAAATAATTTCAGTGTAAGAGGTTAGTTGTGTGAACGTATATGCATTTTGTTTTTTCAATGGAAATATATCTGGCCCCAGGCTCTTCCCTTGAGTAGAAGAATTTGCACTGCACTAACAAGCCAAGAGAAAATGATATTAAAAACACTTGAGAGATCATCTACGGCTAAGAAATCTGAGAGTATAGAAAACTGGACAACTTTGAGAGAGAAAACTTGTTTCATTCCAAAAATAGCTCCATGGTAGCTTTAGAACCATTAATCTTCAAACCAATGGTGTTCGCATTCAAATTTTCAAGATGCTACTGTGGCTTTGAGATTGTTTTGGGCTTCACTGATACGCACCGCCATTGTAGGCACACCGTGCACCGCCATTCTAGACACGACAACACCTGCAACACCTGGCACCACAATAACCTACCACTGGAATAACATGCATTATAGTATTGTGAAGGTGAATTATAGCATTTAGGAATCACTTGAAGTTGCCAAAACATAGCATAATAGCTCCTAAAATATCATCGCAATAACATCACATTAAATATTATAGATTAATGTTGGCATTAATCTAGATTGTGAATATATACAACAAAACGGAACGACTAAAAACAACATAATATATAGTTTGCCTCGGGAAAAGGCCAAATAAGATGACAAAAAATTTTGGGCCTTAAAAACTTTCTTAGTTTTATATTTTTGATTTTATAAGTGATAAAAAGAATAAAAACTTTGGTTAACCTATCTATTGAGAAGAATAATAGGGGCAGGGACTAATGCTAACATCGGTGTACCGATTACAATAGTCATGTGCCTATGGGCAGGGACTAATAACAAATTTGTTGCAATTTCGATAGATTTGTAATTTTTAAAAGTATTTTAGAATTCTGTTTTTTTTAATCGAGTTTGGTTTCATCGAATTTAAAATATATTTTTAAAATATAAAATAAAAATAAAAATATTCAACACAAATTAAAAAATAGAAAATATTGTTATTGAGAGGATTTAACTTCAAATGATTTAGTTTTCTTAGTTTCAGTCTTTACCTAAAAGAATTTGGGAAAATTATGTAAACAATGGTGATGAGTCAACCTAATAACAATCATAAATAGTTATCCTTACTACTAGTTTGATAACTGAGTTATAATAGGTTCCCACCCTTTATTAAAAAAATAAGAAATGCCTTTTAACAAACAACTAACTAATAAATGTCTTTTAGTGTGTCTAAGAGTGATTTGTTCTACTCTCTCATCAAAAAAACTAACACCATCACTTTTCAAATATTTACATTTCCATATCAAAATATTTTTTATAATGATTTTCAATCTAATCATGTTATTAAAAAAAATTAAATTTAAATAAAAAAATATAATAATCATTTGACTTAACCGCTTGAAATAACTCGAATGACAAATCCTTTATAAGTTTCACATCTCACCCTTAACCACGGTAAAATAAAATACTTTCAACTTTAACTATTTCTAACCACAAGTAAAATAGAAAAGCTTTCAGCTTGAAATCGAAAGAACAATAAAAACACATTCATCAAGTGATAATGCATGGAGTCAATGATGAATAACACGCTCAACAAAGGACAATACATCGAGTGTCACAAAACAGAAAAACTTTTACTTTTACTATCATAGATGAACTTATCTATTTTTTTTTAATAATATTTAATTTACACACCATAACAAATGAGTGATTCGAACGAAACTACGGGTTGTAACCCTAACTAAATTTTTTATGGAATATAATAACAGATCAAGTTATAATTGAACCCTTCATAATCTATGGTATTTCTGTTGTTAATGAATCGGTGGCATTTTATTCATATATATGTGTTGCATTAAGGTTTCTGCATGGATTGACCCAAGGTGATAGTTACGGTTTTTGCTATCATTAATTAACTCGGAGTTATGCGACATCCGATGTAAATTTTTAAGCTCAGAGATGCGGTCAAGGGTCATCCAGACTTATTTATGACAACGATACATTCTCTTTTAATTTAAAGTGACAGATTTAAATCTCCTCGGATTTGTTTTGCGTAATTGCATTGATTTACAATAGATCTTCCACCGTTACTCTTCCGAGATCAAGGGCTCACATTTTGGCGGGGAAAACCTTTCCTTGGTCAACTTCGCAAACCCTAGCGACTCCATTCATTTTTCATGTTTTTCTTTGACTAATGGTTTCATCGTGCTCCCGGATATCTCACCTCTTCAAGTTATCGCTTGAGCCTCCACTAGTGTAGAGTCTCCGCTCCTTGCTATGCGTAGGTCTAGAGAGCGATCCTTGATCCGCCATGGCCTCCTTTCTAGGAAAGCGAGAGTGGTCTATTTAACGGATCAGCTCGATGATAGATCTTCCAGTTCGCTACTCTTCTCGGATTTTACCAGGGAGCTTGAGCTTTCGAGCTTTCGTCACTCCCCCCTCCCCACGGTTAAGGAAGTTATACCTCTCTTTTGCGCTTGCATAATCTAGTTTATATTATTAAATCATGATTTGTTTAACTCTTTTGTTAACACCCCTTTTCTTTTTGCTTCGTATTTATCTCTTGTTTTTCATCCACAAAATTATTTGATTCGAGGTAGGGCTTCCATGCCCTTCTCATCTTCCGACTTGAACGGAAAGGGTTTTTTCTTTCTTTTATTTGTTTGAAAGAGGAAAATAGAAATTCTTTGGCTTACCTTATCCATCTCTTTTTTTCCGATAAAATACGCTGACTTTGTATGGTGCGGGGTAAGTTCCTCTTGCTATCACAAATGCACTTGCTTTCTCCAAGGATTTTGGATCCTCGCCGATCGCTCAATACTCTCCGGGTATTCCAAAGTACGCCTCCTTGGGTCGAGTTTTTTTCTTACTCGGGGTTTGGCATAGATTCATGCGGACTCGAGCTTGGGTTCATACTAGTGTTCGTGTTCTATTCAAGACAATATTTTCATTATTTTAGCTCCTAAGAGCATTAGCTTTAACTATTTGAGCATTTACTCTGTTGAATTTTGACTCGGTTTGAAAACACGCAGTATAGGCAAAGTTTTCTTTAATGGTTATCGGTCTTGGCCGTACTTATCTACTCGGTCCGGAACTTTCGTATAAGTAAATATATTTTTACATTCAATACACAACTCCTCTATTATCTCTCCTTTCTAATGAAGACAAAAGGCAGATCTCACGAGTCGGGTATTAGTTTGTTATGCTTACTTTCCATTTTCAAGGATGTTAGAATGGTTCTAAATGCATTCTTTGCTCTTCGTTAATAAAATTTGCGGATGCACTTTTTACCGATTGTGGTTTTTGGTTGTTCGGACTTATCTCATTAAAATTTTCATACATATCTTCCGTTCTTTCTTCGAAATTTGGGATACTCTTTTACCCAGGTGTTAGGGTTTAGAAATTTTGGCTTTTTCCGGCAAGAATATTTGCTTCGAGGCTTTGTGAGTTAATCTATGTTTAATAATTTAAGTTTTCGATAACTTCCATGCCTCTTAAAGGATAAAGTTTTGTATAGTTTCAGCTTGAACATGGCTTATTCGTATTTTCAAATGATATCCTTTGTGTATTTTTTAAACGATAGCGTATTTGTAATTATGGCTCTTCAACTCTCTACTATACTATTTCTGTGTTAATCTTTTCCGAGATAACAAGATTTATAGCTATTTGTTTCTCATTTTTAGGTGATTGGACCACCTTCCACATTGTCCGTGTATAGACTTGTTTTATGGACGATGTATCCGAGGTTGGGTTTTTTCCACAGTGCCTAAGATCAGCAATTCCCTTGATTTTTTATTTTTTTTTAATTTTTTTTATTCTTGCGCATAATAGAAAGAAAGAATATGGACGAGAATCATAACGAGCAGTTCAATTTATAATCATTACCCTCTATTTATTTTCTCGGTTCCACATCTCATGTAAATAATCGGTTTCTTTCTTTTTAGTATACGTTCACTTGTAGATCATACAATAACTTAAATAAGGTCCATAAAGAACCAATTTAATAATGCATCATTGGTCCAATACCGATTTACTACCCTTCACGAGTATCAAAGATATTAACTAGAAAACTATTATAACATCGAATTTCATTCACAATACTGTCTAAAGTTTATTTACTTGTTTACACCACTTAGCAATTAAGTACGAGTTCACTCACGAAACAATAGTAATTACGATAAATAAACACAAAGACGGCACAATTTAATTATATGAAGTCTTTAGCCGAGGTCCTCCCAACCTTCAAGAGAGGTGATTACGTCCTCCTCTTGTCCCCGAGCTCCACTCCTAGATGGTACGGGTTACGGTGGAAATTTCTTCTATGACCTCGGGATGCCTAGTCCAGTCAATACCGAAATTATTTTTCGGGATTTGCTAAGTGTTTTCCATTGGTCTCTACCAGCTGCGAAACTCACACCCTTCCTTCCTTACAAAACAGAACCCTAATCCTCACTAAAATCTATTTCTTATTCCCGAGGTGTAGGTAACTATTTGCAACTCGTCCCAACCATTTCCCGCGTTCTTGGAAAAAATTTACCATCAGCCTTTTTATCTTTTATCGAACTAATTACCTTAACTCGTTTTCATTTATTTCTAAAAAAAAATAACTACGCAACAATAATAGTTCCAATCCTTTTGCTTAACATAATAATTAAAATATTCTTTTAACTAGTCACAAATAGTTATCTTTAATGAGGCAGTCACATCTTCCCCCTTGGAAGTAACATCGTCCTCGATGTTTTTATTCTGACTCTAAAAAGAGCTATGGGTACACTTCTTGCACGAATCTTTCATCCTCCCAAGTAGTCTCCACGGGGCCAAAGTGCTTCTATTACACTTTAACCCTGGTGATGACTCGCTTGCGGAGCATGATTTATCTTTAGTCAAGTATGCGTTACGGCTCGACTGAGAATTCACCATCCGAGCTTCTACCTTCATACGACAAGGCTCCATGTCAATTTCCCATAAAAGAATATACTTATTAAGTTAGGATTCTTATTTCTATCCTACTGTATATTTTGCCAATGTATTATGTGCTTTGTGTCATGCACATAACGCTTTAACGAGGGACACATGAAACACATTGTGTACTCAAATGTGGCCGAGCAAAGCTATTCGATAAGCTACGAGTCCTATCCTTTCCAAAATTTGGAATGGTCCACAAAATACGGGAGCCAACTTGGCACAAGATGTCCACCCCGGGGTACTCCTCTTTGGTTTGATCCCTTACGTACACATGGTTTCCCACTTCAAATTCCTCGATAAGACCTTTTTTTTCTGCATAGATATTTTTTCTCGATCCCTGTGAAGCCTTGAGATTTTGTCTTATTTTATTTACTTCTAATTCCATTTCCGAAAGCATCTCGAGTCCCAACATTATTTTTGTCTCGGGGCTGCTCCAATTTATGGGTGTGCGACATTGTATCCCATACAAAGCCTCAAATGGACTCATCTTTAGGGACTCTTGATATCCGTTGTTGTAAGAAAATTCAACAAGGTGTAGATACTCTTCCCATTTAGTCTGTGTTTCGCATTACATACATGCGCAACATGTCTTCTATAATTTGGTTTTACTCGCTTTCCTGCTTTGACCGTCGATCTAGGGATGATAAGTTGTGCTCTGAAGTTTATCCGCATTCCCGGTCTCCGAGAACAAGGTCTTCCAAAATGTAGAAATAAACTTAACATCCCGATCGAAATGACGGTCTTTGCGATCCCATGTAGCCTAAAACTTTCCTTCATGAATATGTCGGCTATTTGTATAGCCTTGTAAGTAGACTTTATAGGTATAAAATGCGCATATTTACTCAATCAGTCACCACCACCATGATGGAATCATTTTTTTCTTTTTGTCCGCGATAGCAGTTTGTAATGAAGTCTAGGGATATGACCTCCCACTTCCATTCGGGTGCCCTGGTATGGGATGCAATAATCCTCGCGAGGATGTTGATGCTCTACCTTCACCCTGCCGACACTCCAAACATTTACTTAGATATTCAACAATGTTTTTTACGCATTCCAAGCGATATATATCTTCCTAATTGCGATCAACATTTTTTACGGTTTCCCGGATGACTCGCATAATTGTTGCGATGGTATTCATTCATTATCATCTCTTTTAAATCCATACGGTTAGGCACATATACTTTACCTTGGAAAGTTAACATCTTATCTTCATTTATTCCATACTCGGATGTGCCTCCTTTCTTTACGATTTCTTCCATCTCACGCCACAAAAGCGGTATTCGAGATCTTTTGTGCTTCTTCCTTTACTTTCTCACGATAATATACTTTCCACTCGATTATAATATAGCTCATATATACCATGTAATTTTCTACTTAAAGCATCAGCTACTCGGTTTTTCTTTCCTTTGACATGTTGAATATCCATATCAAACTCACTTAGGAAGGCATTCCATCTTGCTTGTCTTGAGTTTAAATATGCTTGCTTGAAGTAACTAGTCAAGCTGCTATGATCCGTTTTTAACACAAACTTTTTTCCCGAGCAACTAGTGTCTCCATACCGAGAGTGAATGTACTATCGCTTGTTAACTCCGCGATCATGTGCGAATACCTTTTTTCCCCGATCCTTCAACTTCCTAGATTCATATGCCACCACATTGCCTTCCCGAGATAGAACTCGCCTCAACACCTTCTTTACTTGCGTCTATACATACTTCAAATTATTTGTTGGGATCGCTTACCCTTAACACAGGGGTTGTGGTCAAAAGTCAGTTCAGCTTTTTCAAAGACTCGTTTTGACATTCCGTAGTCCATTTGAAAAAAATTTCCTTTCCTCTCGCAAAGAAGTAATAGGAAAAGCAATTCCGGAAAATCCTTCAATAAATCTTCGGTAGTACCCATCTAATCCCATAAAGGATCTAATATCCGCCACGTTCGAGGAACCCCCCATTCCATGATTTTTTTGATATTTTCTAGATCAAAAACAATTCCCTCTCACCGAAATAACATGTCCTAAATACTGGATTTCTATTTTGAAGAAATCACACTTTGCCGAATTTTGCGTACAACCGGTGTTTTCTTAGCATTTCTAGCAAAATCCTCAAATGCTCCTTATGCTCTTCTCGGTTCTTAGAATAGATCAAAATATCATCTATAAATATAAGTACAAAATTATCTAAGAAAGGATGGAAAACTCCATGCATTTGCCTCATAAAAGGTTGTTGGTGCGTTTGTTAACCCAAAGGGTAACACCACAAATTCATAGTGTCCATACCTCGTACGAAATGTTGTCTTTGCAAATGTCTTCCTCCTTGATTCGAATATGGTGATACCCATATCTCAAATCTATCTTGGAAAACACTATGGCCCCTTTTACTTAATCAAATAGATCATCAATCCTTGGTAAAGGGTATTTGTTCTTGACTTGTTAATTTGTTGAGTCGCCTATAATCCATGCACATTTGCATGGTCCCGTCTTTCTTTTTCACGAACAGTCTTGGTGCTCCCCAAGGGGGACACACTTTGGCGAATGTAACCCTTATCCAGCAGCTTCCCTGTAATTGCATCTTCGGCTCTGTTAATTCTGTCACACTCATTCTATAAGGAGCCCTTGACTGGGAGAAGCTCGAGCATTAACTCTATAGTAAAGTCAATGTCTCTCCTTGGTGGTAATCCAGAGCTATGTTATCCGGAAAAACATCCATGAATTCTTGTACCACGGGTATATTTTCCATTGTAGGCGATTTCTCCTTGGAATATGCATACACCACCCTGAATAGCATATAACTAGCACCCCTTTATTATACATTTATTCATTTGGGATGCTCGAAATTGGACGTAGCCGTAGTGGCTTCCTGATTCCCCTGAATTTCCTTATGTGTTCCATCGTGCATTCTATAATAAATAATATTTTCCTTACAGATCCACTATGGTCCAATGCTTTTCTATCCAATCCATGCCTAACAAAACATCATAGGATCCTAATGGCTGAACATTCGGATCCACTTGTAAACTCGTCGATTCGAAATTTCTAAAGTACAATTCGAAATTTTGGCAATTACCTTACGCTTTGCTCCAGTGGCTAGCCGTACTAGCCATGAACTTTTAAATTTTTTTTCTTTCAATTTACACGAGCTCTACCACTTTGGGACTAACATAGCTCGGACTTGCGCTGGGTCTACCAAAATAGAAACAGATTGAGTTAGTATTTTACCTTCCCAGTTAAACCATTGTTCGTTGATAATTATCTTGTCGGTCCTCCAACGCCACATTGATACTTGGAATGTTTCGCGTCACATCACCTACTCGTAGAGGCTTCTGCAAGTTTTCCACGAGTGTCATTTCTTGTTCGTCGTGGGCGATTTTTTGTCGTAATGTGCTTCACCACACCCCCAACATTGTAAAGGTGGCTTGGTCACCTACCCTTGCTCGAGCTTGTTGGATGCTTCCCCGTAGGCTTTTCATTTGCGGCCATCTAGTTCTCGCGTGATTTTTTTCCAAACCGCTTGCCGACAGGATTTCTTACAGAATTCTTAAAGTTGTCACTTTTAGCGCCTTTGAAATTTGAGTTACTTTTTTAGTCCTTTCTTTGGCTACCAAGTTTTTCCAACCTCCTCTTTTTCCTTGGACTAATGATTGCACATTCATGCTTTATGAATGGCTTCATCCATGGTTCGGGGATTTACAAATTCTATTCGCTCTTTTCATGTGTGTTGGCAAAGCCGCTTAGAAATCTCTCGCACCTTAGCCTTCTCCTCTCGAAGATATGGAACATATCGTAACGGGAGAGTAAACTTAGTGATATACTCGTCCATGGTCATCTCGTCCTAGCCTTAGAGTCATGAAATTCTTTAGCTTTTTTCGTCATAGAATTGTTACATCAGGATACTTTTCTTTAAAGTATTGTTGGAATGATTCCCAGGTGATGTCTTATTCTTCAATGTTGCATACATTCTTCATTTCCTCCCACCACAGAGTGGCTTTCTCTCTTAGTTGATATATAGCTAATCGGCCTTCGGGTTGTTGTTATATTCATACACACGAAAATACTTGTTCATGTTTATTAACCATGCCTCTATCACCTCCTCAGACCTCACCATCAAATGTTGGTGGTTTTATTTTACGAAATTCCCCTTGAAGTTCTACTTTACGCCTCTTGACTTCTTGCTGATCTAATAAATTGCAGATTACGCCTCATTATAATTTTTATTCTTACTTCATCGAGAGGATTCTTTCCACCCTTTACGTAGTGTTGTTTTCTGTTTGTCATTCATCTTCTTCTTGTATGCCTTTTTCAAGTATCGGGATGTTCCACCTCCTATTTTTTGTTTATTTGACGAGACTCTTTAATATCTTCTCCTAGTCCTAGCGTAATCGCTCATTATCTTTTTGAACATGCACCATTTCCTCCTCGTAGTTGTTGTACCATATTCAACGAAGCGGTTTGGTGTTGTTGTTCTTCCACAGTACCTACTATTTTTTTGATGTTGTTCGACACTTGAGTTGGACCCACATTTCTCGCGTTCATCACTCGGTTGAACTTGAGGTTCCCCGGTGTCTTGAGATTGCTTTTTGGTTCCTCTTCTCATGATGTTTCCTACTAGGTTGCTAAATTCTATGCATCATTTACACATATCTTTATCGTTAGTTGACCCTTAGGGTCCTAGCGAATGAATCTTTGCTCTGATACCACTTGTCACAACCATAAAAAAAATAAATAAATTACTTTTACTATCATAGATGAACTTATCTATTTTTTTTAATAATATGTAATTTACACACCATAACAAATGAGTGATTGGAACGAAACTGCTGGTTGTAAACACGACTAAAGTTCTATGGAATATAATAACATCCTAGTTATAATTAAACCCTTCATAATCTATGGTCTTTCCATTGTTAATGAATCGGTGGCATTTTATTCATATATACGTGTTGCATTAAGGTTTATGCATGGATTGACCCAAGGTGATAGTTACGGTTTTTTCTATCATTAATGAACTCGGGTTATGCGACATCCGATGTAAAGCTGTGTAAGCCCAAGATGCGGCCGGCTCGTCAAAGCATATTTATGACAACAATACATTCTCTTTTAATTTCAAGTGATAGATGTAAATCTCCTCGCATTTGTTTTGCGTAATTGCATTGATTTACATACAGATCTTCCACCATTACTTTTATGAGATCAAGGGCTCACATTTCGTGGGGAAAACCTTTCCCTTGGTAACTTCGCTAACCATAGCAACTCCATCCATTTCTCATTTTTTCTTCGATCGATGGTTTCCATTGCGCTCCCGGATGTCTTGCCTCTTCAAATTATCACTTGAGCCTCCGGCCGGTGTAGAGTATCCGCTCCTTGCTATGCACGGGTCTAGAGAGAAGTCCTTGATATGCCATGGCCTCCTTTCTAGGAAAAGATGAGAGTGGTCTATTTTATGGATTAGCTTGATGATAGATCTTCAGGCTACTAGTCTTCTCAGAAATTTTACCAGGGAGCTCGAGGCTTCCGGTTCCGTAAATCACTCCCCCTACCCACGTAAGGGAAGTTATACCTCTCTTTTATGCGTTTTCATAATCCAATTTATATTATTAAATCAGATTTGGTTAACTCTTTTGTTAGCACCCTTTAATTTTTGGTTCATAGTTGTCTCTTGTTTTTTGTCCGAAAACTTATTTGATTACTGAGTAGGGCTTCCATGCCCTTCTCATCTTCGAACTTGAATGGAAAGGGTTTTTATTTCTTTTATTTGTTTGAAAGAGGAAAAATAGAAATTCTCTAGCTTAACTTATCCATCTCTTTTTGTTTCGCTAAACTCGTGAATTTGTATGGTGCGTAGTAAGTTCCTCTTGTTGTCACAAATGCACTTTCTTGCTCCAAGGGATTTTGGATCCTCGCTAATGGCTCAATACTCTCGGTATTCCAAATTACGCCTCCTTGGGTCGGTGTTTTCTTACTCAAGGTTTGGCATAGATTCGTGCACTGGGGACCTTGGGTTCATACTAGTATCTACGTTTTCCGTTCAAGACAATATTTTCATTCTTTTAGCTCCTAAGAGCATTAATCGTAACTATTTGAGCATTTACTCCGTTGAGTTTTGACTTGGTTGGAAAACCTGCCGTGTATAGGCTATTTTTCTTTAATGGTTATCGGTCTCGGTCGTGCTTATCTACTAGTTACGGAACTTTCGTATAAGTAAATATATTTTTACATTCAATACACAACTCCTCTATTAGCTATCTTTTTTAATGAAGACAAAAGACTGACCTCACGATTGGTATTAGTTTGTTACGCTTTACTTGTCATTTTCAAGGATGTTAGAATGGTTCTAAATGCATTCTTTGCTCTTACAGTTAATAAAATTTACAGGATGCACTTCTTACCCAAATCCGTGGTTTCCAATTGTTCCGAGACTTATCTCATTAAAATTTCCATACGTCTCTCACATTATTTCTTGAGAAATTTGGGATACTCTTTTACCAGGTGTTAGGGTTTAGAACTTCGGCTTTTTCCAGCAAGAAGATTTGATTTGGGCTTCATGAGTTAACCTCTATTTAATAATTTAAGTTTTCGATAACTTCCATGCCTCTTAAAGGATAAATTTTTGTATAGTTTCAGCTTGAACATGGCTTATCGGTAAATCATATATACTTTGTGTAGTTTTAAATAGTAATTGTATTTGTAATTATGGCTCTTCAACTGCGTTCTATACTATTTACGTGTTAATATTTCCTAGATAACAAGATTTATAGCTATATTTTTCTCATTTTTAGGTGGCCAGGACCAACTTCCACATTGTCCCCGTATAGACTTGTTTGATGGACGATGTATCCTGGGTTGGGTTTTCCTCGTGCCTAAGATCAGCGAGTTCCCTTTATTTTTTTATTTTTTATTCTTGCGCATAACGAAAGAAAGAAAGAATATGGACAAAATCATTATAGGTAGTTCAATTTATAATCATTACCCTCTATTTCTTTTCTCGGTTCCACATCTCATGTAAATAATAAATTTCTTTCTTTTAGTATACGTTCGATGTAGATCATACGATAACTTAAATAAGGTCCATAAAGAAACAATTTAATAATGCATCAACGTCCCAATCTTGATTTACTACCCTTTACGAGTATCGAGAGATATTAACTAGAAAACTATTATAATGTCATAATTTCTTTCACAACACTTGTCTAAAAGTTTATTTCTTGTTTACACCACTTAGCAATTAAGTACGAGTTCAATCACGAACAATAGTAATTACAATTAAATAAACTCAAAGACATCACTATTTACTTATCCGAATTCTTTAGCTAAGGTCCCTCCCAACCTTCAAGAGAGCGATTACGTCCTCCTCTTGCCCCAGAGCTCAGATCCTGGATGATACGGGTTATAGTGGAAATTTTTCTTTGTGACCTCAAGATGCCCGGTCCGTCGGTGACCGAGAAATTATTTTTTCAGGATTTGCTTTGAGATCCAACTATGGTCTCTACCAGCTGCGAAACTCACACCCTTCCTTCCTTACAAAAGCAGAACCCCTACTCCTCACTAGAATCCATTTCTTATTCCCGGAGGTGTAGATAATTGTTTTCCAACTATCCCAACCATTTCGCAATTCTTGGAAAACTTTACCATCAACTTTTTATATTTTATAAAACTAATTACCTTAACTTTTTTCATTTATTTCTTATTATGCAACAATGATAGTTCTAGTCTTTGTGCTTAACATAATAATTAAAATCATCTTTTAACTAGTCACAACTAGTTATCTTTAATGAGGTTGTCACATCGAGCACGGAGCCAAGGTAAGGTCACCTAATAATGACGAGGGGGAAATATAACATATCAAGTTTCTTAGATTGTTCTGCAACCTAGCAACATTGAGTTGCATGTTATTAGTTAGTAGTTTGTTAAAAGGCATTTCTATGTAACATTGTGTTGCATGTACGTAAATTTAAATAATATCCTTCTGTTGAGTTGTGTGAATGTCATTAGTTAGTAGTTTTTTGAAACACATTTTGTAACACATGTATAATAAATAAATAAATAAATAAAAATTACTTCCTACTATAAGGTTAAACCCAACATCAAGGTTAAACTTATTGAATAATACTCGATTCATTTTATACATATTAACCCATACTATTTTTTTAAGGTTCTAACTTTATACAACTTAAAAATCGCTCCATGTCAATTAACATGGAATTCCTTATCATATTATAAGGATTATTTAAATGTTACACACTTATCACTTGTCGACATCAAGTCTTTAGGGTTAATATGTATTATGTATACATTTAACATATGATATAATCTTGCCCTCGATTTACCACCGGGGAAAGAGATGGCACGTCCAGGCTATTAAATGTTGAATTACTAGTCATTACTTCCATTAGACATGACTATAGGATTTTACTGTGCTATGGTGTATTTCTCGAAAAAGCTGTCTTGTGATTTCCCGTTGTGGGATCTAGATAGTTCAATGGTTGTCAATTTGGGTGGGAGTTGCTTTGTTTATCCGCCAACCCTAATCATTCTCGACTTTTGTCTTTGTGCCCGGTCGAGAAGCTCGCTTTCATTCTATGGTTTGTCTCATCTACCTTGCTAGTTATGGCTCCGCCTCCATTAGAACTTCACCACACTTCGAAGATTTCCAAGGTGTAGACCTCATGGTGCTATGACCTTGTGCGGGAGGAGAGTGTCGTTCGTCGACATTGAGGAGTCTTTAGACTAATTCGTTCATTTGTTGCAAATACGTTTCATTTGGAACTTGTTCCTTTGCTTAAATTACGGGTAATCGATCCTATTTCAATTTCTTGAATCCTTTCGTTGCATTTCCAAAATTCCTCTGCAAATATCTACTTGTTTCCTTATGTGTTTAAAGTTTTCTCTTTCATTTCTCTACGTTTAATTGGTAGACTTGAGGTGTGATGCTCGGAGGGAAAGGATTATTTCTAAACTCGAGGTAATTTCCCAACATTATTTCTCAATTCTTGAATATTGCTCCTCTTCTCTCGAATTAGAATTATATTTAACAATTTTGAAAAATATTTCCCTACTTGATTTACCTTCTTCGGCTATGGCTACGGGACTACACACACGAAGTCGCTATTCACCTTGGTTAGCGGGATCTTTGGCATGAAGTTTAGTTATTTACCGGGTGGCTTTGGTCACAACTAGTACAATTAGCTATTTCTCCAGGTACTTATATACTTGCGTACAACCATTGTGGTCTTGAATATCTTCAAGAGGACTTCTAATTTCTTCATGGGGTTTATGAATCCGAAAATTTAGTGTTTATCGGTCGGCTGTGTTAGGACTTGTTTCTCTTTTTTGTATAAACATGATGTAAGGTTTATATTAATTTATGGACGTAGTCTCTCGAGAAATCGAATTTCTTTCCCGTTCTTCTATTGGAAAATAGTATCTACATTTTAATTATGTGAATTAGTTCCAGCTCTTGATTATTGCAATTTACGGATAGCCCTTCTTTGTATAATTGGATTACGTTAAGTCTTGAGTACTATTTGGATCGTATATTCCTTTAAGCATCGTGACTCATTATCTCTATAATGAAAATATATGCTTGCTTTGTTTTTGCAATAGTTTGTAGTTCTTTTGGTCTCATATTTTTCGGGGTTTTCCACTGGACTACTCTTTTCACATAAATTGTTTATTATGTTCTCTCCATTGTGTTATAACAAGTAAATATAAAGAAAAAAATTACCTATTTCAATATGTTGTTTACCCAAGGGTTTATTTTCCTTGGTCATGGTCAAATCTCTCATGTGACCTCTACTTCTCATATCTTTGTCAAGATTTGCTTATCAAAGGTTGCTTTTGAGTTCTTGTTCGAGGTTTACACTTATGCATGTAATATCGAATGATGATATTTTTAAGGGTTAATTATTCTTGTTATTTTCTTCTATTATAGTGATAGATTAATATTAATTCAATCTAGCAGACAGGTAGTTCTATTTCCGATGATCGGAGCACCATGCTTAGAGTATGAGTATAACATTGTTTGAGGGACAATGTGTCTTGGGTAGGTTTCACCGGTACCCTTGACGAGACAATCCTCTCTACTTTATTTAGTTATCAAGATTCCTACTTACGAGGTTTATGTAAATACATTTCCTTTCACTTTCACAACATTACTGAGTCATGCATATAACTATTCACTATCCATTAGAATCAATGTCAAAAAATATTTATACGTCTTTCACGATATATTTAAAGAAATTGAACTATGATACCAAGATGGTTCTACATCTATTTCACATCATGCTTCTAATTCACAACACTCATACATATCTAGTAAAAAGTTCATAATAAGTTATTAATAAAACAAACAGTTCACTCCATTCTTTTCCAACACTGTCTACAAAATCTTAACAATTTCTCGCTCACTAGTTTTCAAATACTTGTACACACACATATAATGAATGTATTACGTACTCAATCACTTAGATAACATAGTTTTAACTATATGATTATATAGTTTATAGTTTTGGTCCTTCCAACCTTCAAGAGAGGCGATTACGTCCTCCTCTTGCCCCCGTGCTCCAATTTTGAAAGGTATGAGTTAACAATGGATATTTCTGTTGTGACCTTAGGACACCTAGTCTAGTCGGTACGCAGAAATAATTCGGGATTTTCTCGAGTGTTT
Organism: Pinus albicaulis; assembly: GCA_034641835.2. Classification (NCBI taxonomy): domain Eukaryota; kingdom Viridiplantae; phylum Streptophyta; class Pinopsida; order Pinales; family Pinaceae; genus Pinus; species Pinus albicaulis. Next base: position 800,291,368 of record CM076584.1, on the reverse strand, counting down.
CCATTGATCACTACTAGCTTTGGAAAATTTTTACTCTCCCCTCCTCCATGAACAGTGACCCCCTACTCCTCACCGGATCAGTCTCTTATCCCTAGAGGAGCAAGTAACTATTTCCAAGCTGTCCCCAACCACCTTCTAGTTCTTGGAAAACATTTACCATCGAGCTTTTACCTTTTATGAAGTTATTTTCCATAGCGATTTCATTATTTATAATTAATAACTTTTCGAGAAAAACATTAATAATTCTAGTCTTTTCTTAAAACAATAATTAAAAATATCTTTTTAACTAGTTAAAAACTAGTTATCATTAATGCAGATTGTCACAACTTCACAGAAGTAACACGCGTCCTCGGTGTTTCCTCGAAACTATCGAAAGAGCTCTTGGTAAGCCTCACGCACAAATATTTCATCCTCCCAAGTAGCCTCATCGTGTTGAAGTGCTTCCACTATACTTTAACCTGGGTGATGACTCGCTTACGGAGCATAATTTCCCTCCACTCAAGTATGTGTTGCGGCTTGACCGAAACTCACCATCTAGCTCTACATGCAAACATTAAAGTTCCTTGTCAAATTCTCATAAATAAATATTATTTCAAGTTAGGATTTTTAATTCGATCCTACACGTATATTACTGCGATGAATTACGTGCTTCGAATCATGCACATAGCAGCTTTAACGGGGACACATGAAACACATTGTGTACATGGATGTGACTAGGTAAAGCGGTACATTAGGCCACGGGTCCTACCCTTTCCAAAATTTGGAAGGGTTCACGAGAACACAGGGAGCCAACTTGGCACAAGAGGTCCATCACAATGTATTCCTCTTGGGTTTGATCCTCACATACACATGGTCTCCCACTTCAAATTCCACGATAAGACCACTTTTTACTTGCGTAAATCTTCTACAGATCTTGTACAACCTTTAAATTTTGTCTTATCTTCTTTACTTGATTCCGTTTTAGCTTGACATATCTAGTCCCAACATTAATTTTGTTTGAGTCTGCTCCAATTGATGGGTGTGAGACACTACCTCCCATACAAGGCCTCAAAAGGACTGATCTTAAGGGACTCTCGATAACAATTCTTGTAAGAAAATTCAACAAGATGGAAATAGTCTTCCCATTTGGTTGGTTGCTGCATCACATACATGCGAATCTATATCTTCCAACACTTGGTTTACTCACTCTTTGTTTGACCATTTTTCTTAGGTGATAAGCGAGTGCTAAAGTTTATTTGGGTCCCCGGACACAATCGCAGAGTCTTCCAAAATGCGATGTAAACTTAACATCCAGTGCGAGATAACCATCTTGAGAATACCGTAGGAGCCTAAAAAATTTCTCTCATGCAAATGTATGTTGTCTATATAGTCTTATAAGTAGATCGCACATGTATAAAATGTGTATATTTGCTCAACCTATTAACTACCACCATGATGGAGTCATTTTTCTTCTTTGATCGTGGTAAACACGTAGTGAAGTCCAGGTATATGACTTCCCACTTCCATTCAGTGTACGGTATGGGCTGCAACAATCATGTGGGATGTCGATGCTCGACCTGTAACACGATGACACTCCAAACATACATTTAGATATTCAAAAATATTTTTATGCATACCCGGGCCATAAATATATTTTTTCTAATAGTTGTTAACATTTTTAAGGTATCTTGGATTACGCATAATTGCTACAATGGTATTCATCCATGATCAGTTGCTTTAGGTCCACACGGTTTGGTACATACACCTTTTCTCTACAGGTTAGGATTTGATTTTTATCAACTCCATATTCATAAGTACTTTCCTTGTTTTCTGTTTCTTCCACTTCACTGCCATAGGAATTGATATTAGGATCTTTTTGTGCTTCTTCTTTCACTTGATCTAAGAATTTATTTTCAAGTTGATTGTAGTAAAGCTCATAGACAAAATGAAGCTTTCTACTTAAATCATCGGCCACCAGTTTTTCCTTAACTTTCATATGTTGGATGTCCATATAAAACTCACTTAGAAAGGCATTCCATCTTTTACTATCTGGAATGTCAAATCGGCTTGTTTGAAATAACTAGTCAAGTCGCCATGATCTATCTTTAGCACAAAAATTTTACCTGACAAGTAGTGTCTCCATACTCGGAGTGCATGTACTACTATTGTTAATTCTAGATCATAGAGTTGAGTACCTCTATTCATGTTCTTTTAACTTCATTGAATCATACGCCACTACTTTTCCTTCTTGCGATAAAATTGCCCCAACACCCTCTTTGCTTGTGTCTGTACAAACTTCAAATTCTTTGTTGGGGTCAGCTACCCTCAACACTGGTGCAGTTGTAAAAAGTTGTTTTAGCTTTTCAAAACTATTCTGACATTCAACAGTCCACTTGAAGACTTTTCCTTTTCTCTGCAAAGAAGTAACAGGAAAAACAATTCTGGAAAATTTCTGGAAAATCCCTTAATAAATCTTCAGTAGTACCCATCTAATCCCATAAAGGATCAAATATCTCCCACGTTCTAGGGTACTCACCACTCCATGATTTTCTTGATTTTCTCTAGATAAACAACAATCCCTTCTATTGAAATGACATGGCCTAAATACTGAATTTTTGTTTAAAATAACTCACATTTGCTGAACTTAACATATAGCTGGTGTTTTCTTAGCATTTCCAACACAATTTTTAAATGCTCCTTATGCTCTTCCTGGTTTTTAGAATATATTAAAATGTCATCTATAAATATAAGTACAAAAATATCTAGGAAAGGATGAAATATACCATGCACTAACCTCATAAAAGTTGTTCGTGCATTAGTTAACCTGAAGGGTAACACTACAAATTCATAATGCTCGTACCTAGTACGGAATGCAGTCTTGCAAATGTCTTCATCCTTGATTCGGATCTGGTGATATCCAGATCTTAAGCCTATCTTAGAAAACATTGTGGCCCCCCTTCACACGATCAAAGATATCATCAATCCTTGGTAATGGATACTTATTCTTAACTATTAACTTGTTAAGCGTGTCTATAATCCATGCACATTCGCATGGTTATGTCCTTCTTCTTCATGAATAACAACTGGGGTTCTCCCCCAAGGGGACACACTCGGAAGAATGTAACCTTTGTCAGTAAGTTCCTATAGCTTCATTTTCAGTGCACGTGAAATTACGGAACACTCGTGCCGCAAGGAGCCCTTGACACGGAGATGCTCTGGCATTAACTCTATGGTCAAATCAATGTCTCGCCTTGGTAGGTAATTCGGGAATATTTTACCGGAAAAAACATCCATGAAATCTTGTACCAACGGTATGTTTTCCATGAGAGGTGTTTTTTCCTTGGAATTGGCATATCCCACTTTGAATAGCATATATACGACATCCCTTCCTCATACATTTATGCATTTGGGATGTTGTTATTGGACGTAGCTGTAGTGGTTTTCTTGATTCATTGAATCTCCTTGCACTGTTCCATCTTGCATTACGTAATAAATAATCTTTTCCTTGCATTCCACTAAGGTCCAATGTTTTTCTAGCCAATCCACACCCGACAGAAACATCATAGGACCCTAATGGAAATATGTTCGGGTCTACATTTAATTGTTGCTACGAAATTTCCAAAGTATAGTTTGGAATCTTGGCAATCGCTTTTCTTTTTTGCTCCCCGTGGCTGATCTGTACCAACCACGGATTTTTGATTTTTTTCTTTCAATTTTGCACATTTCCACTATTTTGGGACTAACATAACTTAGACTTGCACACTGGGTCTACCAAAATGGAAACAGATTGAGATAGTAATTTACCTTCCAACTCGGTCATCGTTGGGTCGATAATCCGCTGTCGATCCTCCAATGCCGCGTTAATACGAGGAATATTTCATGCTACATTGCCTAATGCAAAGCCTCCTACAACTTTACAGCCTGTGTCATTAATTGCTCGTTGTGGGTAGTTTTTATAATAATGTGCCTCATCACACCCCCCAACACTATAGAGGTGGCTTGGTCACATGCCCTTGCTCGAGTTTGCTAGATGCCTCTCGTAGGCTTATCTTACCACTAGCCATCGAGTTATTTGATGATTTGTTTACTAACAGAACTTTGAGCAAAATTTTTAAAATTATTGCTTTTGGCGCATTTCAAATTTGAGCTATTTTTTTGTCCTTTCCTTGGCTACCAAATTTTCGACCTCCCTTTATGCCTTGGACTACTGCGGTAGCACATTCGAGCCTTACGGTGTAGCTCAGTCCATGGTTCGGGATTTACAAATTCGATTCGCTCTTTCATATGTGGTGGAAGGCTTGCTCATAAATCTCCGCACCTTAGCCTTTTCCTCACGAAGGTATGGAACATATCGTAATAGGGAGGTGAACTTGGTGATATACTCATCCATAGTCATTTGTCCTAGCTTCAAGTCATGAAATTATTTAGCTTTCTCATCATAGAAACATTCGTTAAATACTTGTCTTTAAAGTATTGCTGAACGCTTCCCAAGTAACATCTTATTCCTCAATGTTGCGAACATTCTTTACTTATTCCCACCACAAAGTGACTTTCTCTCTTAAGCGATATATATGCTGTCGGCCTTTAGGTTCTTCGTTTGTACTCGTACACACGAAAATATTTGTTCATGTTTATTAGCCATGCCTCTGCCACTTCTTCGACTTCACCATCAAATGTTGGTGGTTTTATTTTCCAAAACTCTCCCTAAAGCTATACTTTCTTCTTCTTAACTTCTTGCTAATCCAACAAATTTCCGGATTCACGCCGTTGTAGTTTTTGTTCTTGTTACTTTGCTTTGAGATGGGATTCTTTCCACTTTATCGGTGGTGTTGTCTCTTGTTTGTTGGTTGTCACCTTCCTGCATTCCCCTATTAGCACTAGGGCGTTCCATTTCTTGATTTTGTTTGTCGGCAGGACTTTTGAGTAAATTTTCTTTCTCTTGCATTAATCGTTCGTTATCCCTTCGAACTCACACCATCTTTTTCTGTAATTTTTTGTAATGTATTTAACACTATGCTCGGTTTGATGCTGTCTGTTCCTCCAATATTCTACTTTTTTCTGTCGGTGATGATCGACACTCGTTGAACCCACATCTCTCGGGTTCACTACCGGTTGTGATTTTTGGGTTCTCCGGTCTTGGGGTGGTTGTTGCGTTGTTCCCTTTCTCATGATGTTTCCTATTATGCTCCTATTATGTGCATCGGTATACAGTGTAAATTGTTAGTTGACCCTTACGGTCTCGACGATATGAATGCGCTCGATACCACTTGTAACACTCATATATATATATATATATATATATATATATATATATATATATATATATATATATATAATATTACTTCTGCTATAGGTTAAACCCAACATTGAAGGTTAAAATTGTTGAATAATAATCTCAATTTATACATATTAACCCATACCATTTTTTTTAAGGTTCTAACTTAATACAACTTAAAAATCGCTGCATGCCAATTAACATGGAATTCCTTATCATATTATAAGGATTATTTAAATGTTCAATGCTTATCACTTTGTTGACATCAAGTCTTTTGAGGGTTAATATGTATGATGTATGCATTTAGCATATGATATAATATTGCCCTCGTTACCATCGAGGAAAGAGCTAGGGCATCCGGCTATTAAATATTGCGATCGGTCATTACTTCCATTGGAAAGTTGTAGGATTTTTTTCGTGCTATGGTGTATTTCTCGAAAGACTCTACTCGTGATTTTTCCGCTAGTGGGTTCTAGATAGATCAACGGTTCTCAATTTGGGTGGGAGTTGCTTTGTTTTCTCTACCAACCCTAATCATTCTCGGCTTTTGTCTCTGTGCCCAAGATGAGAAGTTTGTTTTCGTTCTGTGGTTTATCTCGGTTGCCTTGCGAGCTATGGCTCTACCTCCATTGGAACTTCACTGAGACTTCGAGGATTACCAAGGTGTAGACCTCATGAGCTACGACCTTGTGCAAAGGAGGTGTCGTTCTTTCGACATTGGGAGTCTCTCGGACGATTCGTTCATCCGTTGTAAATACGTTTCATTTCGAACTGGGTTCCTTTTCTTCAGTACGATATCGATCATGTTTCAACTTCTTGAATCCTTTCGCTACATTTCCAAATTTCCTCTGCAAATATCTACTTGTTTCCTTCTATGTTTAAAGTTTTCCCTTTCATTTCTCGCGTTTAATTGGCATCTTGAGGTGCGATGCTCGGAGAAAGGACCGATTCTAAACCTCAGGTAAATTCCCAACGTTATTTCTCAATTCTTGAATACTTCTCCTCTTCTCTTGAATTAGAATTATATTTAAAAATTTTGAAAAATATTTCCTATTGATTTACCTTCTTCGGCTATGGCTACGTGGACTACACACGGTGTGGTATTCACCTTGGTTAGTGGAATATTTTGGCATGAAGTTTAGTTATGCAGGTGGCTTTGGTCATGACTAATACAATTAGCTATTTCTCCGAGTACTTATATACTTGCGCAAGCATTGTGGTCTTGAATATCTTCGGGCGGAATTTTCTTCATGGGGTTTATGAATTCAAAATTTAGTGTTTATCGACCCGACACTGTGTTAGGACTTGTTTCTCTTTGTATAAACATGATGTAAGTTTTATATTAATGTATGGACAGGAGTCTCTCAAAGAACTTGGATATCTTTCCTTTTCTTCTATTGGAAAATAATATCTACATTTTAATTATGTGAATGGGTTCCCACACTTGATTATTGCAATTTCCCGTGATAGCCACGTTGTATAATTAGTTATAGTTAAGTCTTTAATACTATTTGGATTGTATATTCCTTTAACATCATGACTCATTATCTCTATAATGAAAATATATGCTTGCTTTGTTTTTGCAATAGTTTGTAGTCCTTCTAGTCTCGTATTTTCGGGGTTTTCCACTCGGATTACTCTTTTCACGAGAAATTGTTTATTACGTTCTCTCCATTGTGTTATAACAGGGTAAATATAAAAAAAATTGTCCTATTTTAGTATGTTTTTTACCCGGGTTTATTTTCCTTGGTCATGGTCGAAGCTCTCGGCCGACCTCTACTCTACTTGCTGTCGAATTTGATTATCAAAGATTGCTTTTGAGTTCTTGTTCGAGGTTTACACTTATGCATGTAATATCGAATGATGATATGTCTTGAGGGTTAACTATTATCGATCTGTGCAGCCTTGATAGATTAATATTAATTCAATCTAGCAAGAATAGTTCTATTTCCGTGTGGCGACCACCATGCTTAGAGTCTAAGTATAACAATATTTGAGGGACGATGTGTCTTGGGTAGGGTTTCACCTAGTACCCTTGACCGACAATCCTCTCTACTTTCTTTAGTTATCAAAGATTCCTACTTACGAAAGGTTTATGTAAATAAATTTCCTTTCACTTTCACAACATTACAGAACATGCATATAACTATTCACTATCTATTAGAATCGCTGTAGAAATATTTATACGTCTTGCTTGATATATTTAAAGAAATTGAACTATGATACCAAGATGGTTCTACATCTATTTCACGGCAGCTGCTTCTAATTCACGACACTCATACGAGACCTAGTAAAATTTCATAATAAGTTATTAATAAAACAAGCAGTTCACTCCATTCTTTTTCAACACCTGCTCTCGCTGAGATCTTAGCGATTTCATGTCACTATTTTTCAAATACATTGCATACACACATATAATGAATGTATTGCGGTGCTTAATCACTTAGATGAAACAGTTACCTATATGATTATATAGTTTATAGTTGTGGTCCTCCCAACCTTCAAGAGAGGCGATTACGTCCTCCTCTTGCCCCCATGCTCCAATCTTGAAGGTACGGGTTAACGGTGGATATTCGGTATGACCTCGGGACACCTAGTCCGATCGAGTACGAGAAATAATTTGGGATTTTCTGAGTGCTTCCATTGGTCACTACTAGCTTTGGAAAAATTTTTACTCTCCCCTCCTCCATGAACAAAACTACTCCTCTCGCGGGATCAGTCTCTTATCCCCGGAGGAGTAGGTAACTATTTCCAAGCTGTCACAACCACCTTCCGGTTCTTGGAAGACATTTACCATCCGGCTTTTTACTTTTTTATGACGTTATTTTCCATAACTAATTTCATTATTTATAATTAATAAATTTTCAGCAAAACATTAATAATTCTAGTCTTTGCTTAAAACAATAATTAAAAATGTCTTTTAACTAGTTAAAAACTAGTTATCATTTATGCGAGCTTGTCACAAACTCCCCCCGGAAGTAACACCGTCTCGGTGTTTCACTCCGGCTCTTAAAAGAGCTCTTGGTAAGCCTCACACACAAATATTTCATCCTCCCAAGTAGCATCATCAGGGCGAAGTGCTTCCACTTGCACTTTAACCTGGGTGATGACTCGCTTCCGCAGTATAATTTCCCTCATGTCAAGTATGTGTTGCGAGTTGACCTCGAAACTTGTCATCGAATCTACATGCAAATAGTAAAAGTTCCTTGTCAAATTATCATAAAGAAACCTTATTTAAAGTAAGGATTTTAATTCTATCCTACCTGTATATTATGCCAATGAATTAAGTGCTTCGAATCATGCACATAACGCTTTAACAAAGACACATCAAACACATTGTGTACTCGGATGTGGCTCAGGTAAAAGCTGACCGATCGGCCACGAGTCCTACCCTTTTTCAAAATTTGGAAGGGTCCACAGACACGGGGAGCCAACGGCACAAGAGGTCCACAGCAAGGTACTCCTCTTGGGTTTGATCCTCACATATACATGGTCTCCCACTTCAAATTCCCGATAAGACCTCTTTTTATACGCGTAGATCTTCGCCGATATTGTGCGACCTTTAAATTTTTTCTTATCTTCTTTACTTTTGATTCCATTTCAGGCATCATATTTGGTCCCAACATTAATTTTTGTTTCGGGGTGGCTGCTCAATTGATGGGTGTGATGGCTCGCCTCCCATACAAGGCCTCAAAAGGATTGATATTAAGGGACTCACGATAACCATTGTTGTAAGCAAATTCAACAAGATGAAAATAGTCTTCCCATTTGGTTGGTTCTTGCATCACATACATGCACAACATATCTTCCAACACTTGCTTTACTCGCTGCGTTTTACCATCTATCTAGGGATTATAAGAAGTGCTAAATTTTATTTGGGTACCCGGACACATGTAAACAAAGACTTCCAAAATGCTGATGTAAACTTAACATCCCTATACGAGATAACCGTCTTCGAAATACCATGCGGCCTGAAAATGTTTCTCATGAAAAATGTTTATTGTTTGTACGAGTGTTATAAGTAGACTACACATGTATAAAATGTGCGTGATTTACTCAACTCCGTCAACTACCACCATGATGGAGTCATTGTGCTTCTCTGATCGTGGTAAACCTGTAATGAAGTCCAAGGATATGAATTCCCACTTCCATTCGGAGTATCGGTATGGGCTGCAAAAATCCTACGGGATGTCGATGCTCCACCTTAACTGTTGACACTCCAAACATTTATTTAGATATTCAACAATATTTTAGACATACCGGGCCGGAAATATACTTTTATAATAGGCAGTAACATTTTCCGGTATGTTGGGACGACCCGGATAATTGCTATGATGGTATTCGTCCATGATCGGCTCCTTTAGGTCCACACGGTTTGGTACATAAGCCTTTCCTCTAAAGGTTAGAATTTGATTTTTATCGACTCCATATTTAGAAGTACTTCCTTGTTTTACGGTTTCTTCCATTTGCTACCATAGGAATTGATATTTTGGATCTTTTTCCGTGCTTCTTCGTTCACTTGATCTAAGAATCTATTTTCAAGCCGGTTGTAGTAAAGCTCATAGACACAATGAAGCTTCCTACTTAAACCATCGACCACCCGGTTTTCCATACCTTTCACATGCTTTGGATGTCCATATGAAACTCACTTAGAAAGGCATTCCATCTTGCCTGCTCTAGAATTTAAATCGACTAGTTTGAAATAACTAGTCAGTCGCTATGATCTCGTCTTTAGCAAGAAAAAATTACCCGAAATAGTAGTGTCTCCATACTCGGAGTGCATGTACTACTATTGTTAATTCTAGATCATAGGTCGAGCATCTCTGTTCATGTTCTTTTAACTTCCTTGAATCATACGCCACTACTTTTCCTTCTTTGCGATAAAATTGCCCCAACACCCTCTTTGCTTGCATCCGTACAAACTTCAAATTCTTTGTTGGGGTCGGCTACCCACAACATCGGTGTAGTGGTCAAAATTTGTTGGATTTTCAAAACTATTTTGACATTCTTGGAGCCCACTTGAAGAAATTTTCGTTTTCTCTCGCAAATAAGTAATAGGAAAAGTAATTTCGGAAAATCCCTCAATAAATCTTCGGTAGTACCCATACGAATCCCATAAAGGATCAAATATTTGCCACATTGCTGGGGTACTTTCCACCCCATGATTGTCTTTATTTTCTCGGATCAACAACAACCCCTTTTCTGCTGAAATGACATGGCCTAAATACTCGAATTTATGTTTAAAAGAAATCACATTTATGCTGAACTTAGCATATAATTGGTGTTTTCTTAGCATATCCAACACAATTCTTAAATGCTCCTTATGTTCTTCCTGGTTTTTAGAATAGATTAAAATGTCATCTATAAATATAGGTACAAAATTATCCAGGAAGGATGAAATATACCATGCATTAACCTCATAAACGTTGTTGGTGCATTAGTTAACACGAAGGGTAACACTACAAATTCATAATGCCCGTACTGAGTATGGAATGCGATCTTGCAAATGTCTTCATCCTTGATTCGGATCGGGTGATATCCGGGTCTTAAGTCTATCTTAGAAAACATTGTGGCCCACTTCACCGATCAAACGGATCATCAATCCTTGGTAATAGATACTTATTCTTAACTATTAACTTGTTAACCTCAGTCTATAGTCCATGCAAATTCACATGGTTATGTCCTTCTTCTTCACGAACATCACGCGGTGCTCCCCAAGGGGATACACTCGGATGAATGTGACATTTGTCTAGCAGTTCTCGTAACTACATTTTCAATTCCGTTAGTTGCGGAACACTCATTCCGTAAGGAGCCCTTGACACGGAGATGCTCCTAGCATTAACTCTATAGGTGAAATCAATGTCTTGCCTTGGTGGTAATCTAGGGATATTTTTACTGAAAAACATCCATGAAATCTTGTACCAACAGTATGTTTTCCATGAGAGGTGCTTTTTCCTTGGAATTGGCATATCCCACCCGAATCGCATATATACGACATCCCTTCCTCATACATTTATGCATTTGGGATTTTGTTATTAGACGTAGTTATAGCGATTTCTTGATTCCTTGAATCTCCTTGCGTGTTCCATCTTGCATTATGTAATAAATAATCTTTTCCTTGCATTCCACTAGGTCCAATGTTTTTTCTAGCCAATTCATACCCTAGAAAAACATCATAGGACCCTAATGGAAGTATGTTCGGGTCTACATTTAAGCTGTTGTTACGAAATTTCCAAAGTCTGAGTTTAGAATCTTGGTAGTTACCTTTCTTTTTGCTCGTGGCTAGCTGCACCAACCACGAGTTTTGAGTTTTTGTTCTTTCAATTTACACATTTCCACTATTTTGGGACTAACATAACTTAGACTTGCACCCGGGTCTACCAAAATAGAAACGATTGAGATAATTTACCTTCCAACTCAATCATCTTTGGCTGAAAATCTACCTATCGATCCTCAACGTCGAATAGTTCGCGCTTTACATTGCCTCTTTGTAGAAGTTTCCTGCAAGTTTGCAAGCTTTGTGTCATGTCTTACTTATGTGGGAAGATTTTATAATAGTGTGCCTCACAACACCCCCAACACTATAGAGGTGGCTTGGACATATGCCCTTGCTTAGGTTTGCTAGATGCCTTTATAGGCTTCTCTTCTTCGGCCATCGAGTTCTTTGATGATTTACGCCAAATTTTTTACTAACATAACTTCTTGCAAAAATTTTAAAATTATTGCTTTTGGCGCCTTTGAAATTTGAGCTACTTTTTTGTTCTTTCCTTGGTCGCCAACTTTTTTCCAACCTCCCCTTTAGCCTTGGACTTCTTGAAGCACATTCGTGCCTTACGAATGGCTTCGTCAATGGTTATGGGATTTACAAATTCTATTCGCTCTTTCATATGTGGTGGCGGTCGCTTCGGAAATCTCGCACCTTAGCCTTTTTTTCTCATGAAGGTATGGAACATATCATAACGGGGAGGTGAACTTGGTGATATACTCATCCATAGTCATGCGTCCCAACTTCAAGTCATGAAATTCTTTATCTTTCTCATCGTAGAAACATTATGTTAAATACTTGTCTTTAAAGTATTTCTAGAATGCCTCCCAAGTAACATCTTGTTCCTCAATGCTCGCGAACATTCTTTACTTCTTCCCGGAGATGAGTGGCTTTCTCTCTTAAGCGATATATGGCCAATGCGGCCTTGAGTTACTACCGTACTCGTACAACTCTGAAAATATTTGTTCATGTTTATTAACCATGCCTCTGCCACTTCCTCGACTTCACCATAAAATTTTTGGTGGTTTTATTTTCCAAAACTCTCCCTAAAGCTATACTTTATGCTTCTTAACTTCTTGCTGAGTCCAGACAAATTTCTGGATGCGCTTCATTGTATTTTTTGTTTTTGTTACTTCATTGGGGGTGAGCTTCTTTCACTCTATCGGTGGTGTTGTCTCTTGTTTGTTGTTCGTCACCTTCCCGCATGCCCCTATCGGCAACGGGGCATTCCATTTCTTGATTTTGTTTGTCTAACAAACTTATGAGTATCTTTTCTTGCTCTTGCATTAATTGTTCGTAATCCCCTCGAACTCACACCATATCTTCTCGTAATTGTTGTGCTGTATTTAATAGTATCTTGGTTTGATGTTGTTGTTCCTCCGGTAGTCTACTTGTTTGTTGGTGATGATTGACACTTAGCCGAACCCACATCTCCCAGGTTCACTACCGGTTGTGTTTGGGGTTCCGGGATGTCTTGGGGTGGTTGTTGCATTGTTCCCCTTCTCATGATGTTTCATGTTATGCTTCTATTATGTGCATCAATATACACACGAGTGTAAATTTTTAGTTGACCCTTAGGGTCCTAGCATATGAGCAGTTTGCTCTAATACCACTTGTAACACTCTTATATATATTACTTCCTACTATAAGGTTAAACCCAACATCGAAGGTTAAAATTGTTGAATAATACTTGATTCATTTTTATACATATTAACCCATACCATTTTTTTAAGTTTCTAACTTAATACAACTTAAAAAATCGTTGCATGTCAATTAACATGGAATTCCTTATCATATTATAAGGATTATTTCAATGTTCAATGCTTATCAACGTCGACATCAAGTCTTTAGGGTTAATATTTATTATGAGTATACATTTAGCATATGATATAATCTTGCCTTGTTACCATGAAAGAGTTGGCACATCACGGCTATTAAATATTGAAGTGCGGTCATTACTTCCATCGGAAAGCTATAGGATTTGCCATGCTATGGTGTATTTGTCGAAAGACTCTACTATGATTTTCCACTATGGGATCTAGATAGATCGGTGGTTCTCAATTTAGGGCGGAGTTGCTTTTTGCACTCCGCCAACCCTAATCATTCTCGGCTTTTGTCTCTCGTGCCCAAGTCGAGAAGCTTTCATTCCGTGGTTTATCTCGGTTGCCTTGCGAGCTATGGCTCTGCCTTCATTGGAACTTCACCACACTTATAAGGATTTCCAAGGTGTAGACCTCATGGCGCTAAGACCGCAGGGGAGGTTTCGTTGATAACATTGAGGAGTCTTTGGACTGATTCGTTCACCATTGCAAATATGTTTCATTTGGAACTAGTTCCTTTTCTTAAATTACGTAATTGATCCGTTTCCAACTTCTTGAATCCTTTCGTTGCATTTCCAAAATTCCTCCCCAAATATTTACTTGTTTCCTTCCGTGTTTAAAGTTTTCCCTTTCATTTCTCCGTGTTTTATTTACATACTTGAGGTGCGATGCTCGGAGGGAAAGGTCGATTCTAAACCCTCGGGGTAATTTTTCCAACATTATTTCTCAATTCTTGAATACTTCTCCTCTTTTCTCTAATTAGAATTATATTTAACAATTTTTGGAAAAATATTTCCCTCTTGATTTACCTTCTTTGGTACATGGCTACACAGACTACACCTGCGGTCCCGTATTCACCTTGGTTAGCGGAATATTTTGGCATGAAGTTTAGTTATTTACGGGTGGCTTTGGTCACGACTAATACAATTAGCTATTTCTCTAGGTACTTATACACTTGCATATAGCCATTGTGGTCTTGAATATCTTCAGTGCGACCTCTAATTTCTTCATGGGGTTTATGAATCCGAAATTTAGTGTTTATCGGTCGGCTTTGTGTTAGGACTTGTTTCTCCTTTGTATAAACATGATGTAAGTTTTATATTAATGTATGGACAGAGTCTCTCAAGAACCTCGGATTTCTTTCCCGTTCTTCGTGGAAAATAATATCTACATTTTAATTATGTGAATGAGTTTTCGGCTCTTGTTTATTGCAATTTCCGGATAGTACTACTGCTGTATAATTAGTTCTCATTAGGTACTTTAGTACTATTTGGGTACATATATTCCTTTAAGCATCGTGACTCATTATCTCTATAATGAAAATATATGTTTGCTTTGTTTTTTTCAATAGTTTTTAGTCCTTATAGTCTCATATTTTTCGAGGGTTTTCCACCCGGACTACTCTTTTCATAGAAATTGTTTATTACATTCTCTCCATTGCATTATAACATGTAAATATAAAGAAAAAAATGTCCTATTTTAGTATGTTGTTTACCCAGGATTTATTTTCCTCGCCATGGTCGAAAGTTCTCGCCAGCCTCCTACTTCTCCGTACTCTGCCGAGATTTTCTTATCAAAGATTGCTTTTTGAGTTCTTTGGCTCGAGGTTTACACTTATGCATGTAATATTGAATAATGATATTTTAAGGGTTAAGCTGACTATCGCTCATCTATTATATATAGCCTTTGATAGATTAATATTAATTCAATCTAGCAACTTGCTTGTTGTATTTCCAAAGTGACGGACCACCATGCTTAGAGTCCAGGAGTATAACGAGTGTTTGAGGGACGTGTGTCTTGGGTATGGTTTCACCTAGTACCCTTGATCGACAATCCTCTCTACTTTCTTTAGTGTTGTGTAACTTGACTCAAGAAATAGAATAAAAAAGAGATATCACTTGTATAGAAATAAGCCACTTCGAGGGGCAACCTCAATACATTACATAAATGAACAAATCTTGGATGATCCAATTTACAAAACCTCCTTTCTATATATAGGAGTCCATGGGGCCATAATGTAATCCTAGCCGACCTAACAATAATAATTTAAGGGCACAATAATAATAAAATGGGGGTTACAAGGGTACAATAATAACATAAGGGGGTTACACTAACAACAATAAAGGACTATACTAGTAATATAGGGACCTAACATGCCCCTCTCCTTCAAAAAGGTGTTGTCCTCAACACTTGAGTAGCTGCAGGTGCTTGTGTATAAAATTCTCATCCTCCCATGTAGAATATTCGGTAGGTAAGTTCTTCCACTTGATGAGATACTGCGAAATTGATCGATTCCGTAGTTGTCGAGTTCTTGTTTAGTGACCGCTTCGAGGTTCCAATATGATTTTCCTTCCTCATCGAAGTTACGGCAATATTGTTTGAGCTGGAATATTTCCCTTGCGATAACCTTCTTTAAGCATGAAACATGGAAAATTGGATGTACTCGCGAAGAAGCGAGGAAACTCCAATTTGTATGCCATAGTACCAATGTTTGCAACACCTTGTAAGGACCATAGTACTTTGGCGATAATTTATTATCCTTCTTTGCTTGCTTAAGGGACATTTGTTTGTACATGGTTGTAGCCATAAGAAATACCCATCTCACTACATCAAAAACTTCTCTCATTGTGATGTTGATCTACCGATTGTTTTCATTCGATTTTGTGCCAAATTGATTTACCCTTCAGAGTTGGAGAACTTCTTGTTGATGCTCGATGTGATATTCCACGCGAACCTTCGAATTTTCCCTTAAATATGATGTGATGGATGGTGGATGATATCCATAAAGTGCCATAAATGGGGTCATTTTTAACAACGGTATGGAAGGAAGTGTTATACCACCATTGATGAGGTAACCACTTGACCCATTGTGTTTGTACATCGGATACAAAACAACGAAGATATCCTTCCAAACATTTATTTACTATCTCGGTTTGACCATCAGATTGAGGATGATAAGATGATCTATGAGCTAATTGAGTACCCAAACAAGAAAATAACTCCGTCCAAAAAATTTCCGGTAAAAATGGGATCTCTGTCGCTCACAATAACCCTTGGGCTTCCATGTAACTTTTTGAATTCTATCCATAAATGTAGTATGGCTTGTACTTGCTTTAAATGGATGAGATAATGCACAAAAGTGTGCATACTTGGTAAGTCTATCAACTACCACCATGATGACACTCTTTCCTTCGGACTTAGGTAAACCACGTGATAAAATCCATTGAAATCTCCTCCCAACGTTGACTTGGAATGGATAAAGGTTGTAGGGAATCCGGGGTCTTAATTGTTTCCACTTTATTAAGCCGACGAACATTACCCTTACAAAATTTTGAATATCAGATTTAAGGCCATCCCAAAAAATTCTTTCTTCACCATTTGTGGTAAGTTTTTAAAAATCTGAGTGTCCTCTAAAGGAGAAGTGTGAAATTCAGGAAAAGTCTTTTGTTTTAGTTGGGAATTCTTACAAAGATATAGCGATCTTTGTACCATAAGGAATCATTTTTCCAACTAAATGTATCGGATGTATTAGGATCTTCATGGAAACTTTTGAATGAGTGTCCATACATCTTTGTCCTTCTTCCATTCATCTCTTGCTTAGGTTATCAATCTGGTTGGATAATATAAATGGCACAAAGCAATGCTTCCACCTCTTCATTCTTTCTTGAGAGTGCATCTTTTAACAACATTGACTTTCCTTTTTTGTAGATTATTTCAAAATCATAACCCAACATCTTTGTGACCCATTTTCTTGCTCTTCGACGATATTCTTTGTTCAAAAAGTGTTTAAGACTATCATGATCAGTTTTTACCTTGAAGTGTCTTCCCATTAGGTAAGTTCGCCATTTCTTTGGTGTCTTGATATTGCTAACATTTCCTTCTCATAAATAGGTTTTTGTAAATACTTTCCTTTGATTGGACGACTTTCAAAAGCAATGGGTCTTCCTTCACACGGTAAAACCGCACCAATTCCATTTCACGAGGCATCACATTTCCTCACAATAAAGGTTTTGTGAAATGCAGTGTAGCTAAGACCGGTGCTAGGCACATTGCCTCTTTAAGATGTTCAAAGGCCTTAGTTGCTTAAGGAGTCCATGAAAATGCATCTTTCTTCAATAATGTTGTTAGAGTCTTTGCTATTCTCCCATAATTCTTAAAAAACTTGTGATAATACCACTGATGCTTAAATACTTGCAACTTATTTATGGTTGTGGGGACTTTCCATTCCTTAATGGCTTTAATTTTGTTAGGGTCTACTTTAACACCCTTGTGAGATACAATGTATTGAGATATTCCACCTCTTGTACTCCAAAGAAACATTTGGATTTTTTTGCATATAATTGTTTCTCCTGTGGATTTTGAGCACCCTTTGTCAACATGTTCAACATGGTCCTTCCAAGACCTACTTTTGTAGATTAGTATATCATCAAAAAATACTAGCACAAATTTTCTAAGGAAAGGGTTTGAAAATGGAATTCATGACCCTTGAAATGTGGGAATTGCATTGATAAGGCCAAAGGCATGACAAAAAATTCATAATGACCCTCATGAGTTCGAAATCTTTGTTTTTGGAATATCTTTAGTCTTCATTCTAATTTGATGATATCACGAACGAAGATCAACTTGGTAAAATAAATTTCTCCATGTAATTCATCCAATAATTCATCAATCACGGGAATGAAATTGTCTTTAATGGCGAGCTTATTGAGCTCCCTATAATCGGACACATTCGCCATGATCCATCTTTCTTGTGTACCAATACTACGGGGCTTCGGAAAGGAACTTTGACTAGGTTGAATTATACCCACCTCTAACATTTACGCAATCATACGTTCAATTTCGCTCTTTTGGAAGTAAGGATATCTATAAGGCACGATGTTTGGAGGAACACTTCACGGAATCAAATGAATATCATGATCATGATCACGAATAGGTGGGGAGTCCTTTGGGAGTTTCAAACACCTTGGAATGATTGTCCAAGACTTGTTGGAGATACGCAAAAATAGATGATTTTGATGTCGAAACTTCTAGTGAGCATAATTGTGCAATTACGCCTCGTTTTATTTCTTTAGAAGCTTTGTAATGAAATTAGAGCTTATTATCCTTTAGAGCTTCCCTTCAATACCCCGTAATTCGACTTCCTTTCCTTGAAAAAAATTTCAAGAAAATTTCTTGAAAATTAAAAGCTACCATCCCCAAATATTGTAACCATTGTACTCCTGGTACAACGTAAGCACCTCCCATAGGAATGGAAAGCATTGGACTAGTCGATACATATTCCCCCATGGTGAGCTTGATATTATGGCATTTCCGGAGAAATTTATAGTTCCTCCATTTGCAACCATCACTTGACATTATAGTGCGGGTATAGGAAACAATTTAATTCCTTGGCTACCTTACAATGAATAAAATTATGGGTGCTACCTGAATCAATCAACACTATTACCTTTTTCTTCTTGATTTGTCCTTCTATCTTGAGAGTTTGAGGAGTGGTAATTCACCGCGATTGCATTACACGATATGGTCGGATTCATTTCTTCCTCTTCTAGGGTTGGTTCTTGGTGTATATCCTCTTCTTGTTCATTTTCTTCTTCCTCTTCACAATCTATGTAAAATAATTTCTTCTCGGCACACTTATGGCCTTTAGTGTATTTGCTATCTGCTTGTAACCAAAGCCCTTTTTTAACTCTTTCTTCCAATTTTTGTGGTGTCAACCTTGTAGGTTGTGGAAATCTAGGCATGCTAACACTTCCTTCTTTATAGAATTGAGTGGTAGGCTTCCTTGTCGCCATTATTTTACATTCAACTTTTATTGCCAACCTAAATGCCTTCTCCAATGAATCCGGTTCCGAAACACGAACTTCATGTTGGATGTTATCCTTTAAAGTGCTTATGAAGAGATCGATCCTATGTTCCTGCGGAATATCGGAGTTACCCTTATATTCAATTTTTGGAAGTCCTCAATGTCTTTTGCCCCACTAAACCCTTTTGTTTTGAGATTTATCAATTGGCTAAAGAAGGTGTTGCTCTTCGTATCCTCATAATGCTATCATTTCCTCCATAAAAATTGACAGTGATTTTTTTATGGGAACGAGCCATCGATACCATACAAATGTATTTTGTTCTAAATGTAAAGTAGCAATGCATATCTTTTGTGTGTTTTTCACATTACAGAGATCAAAATATTCTTCACATCTTGTAGTATCCATGTTACGGGATCCTTTCCATCAAACTTCCTCATATCCATTTGGAATATGGTGGTTCTTCCTTTGCCAACATTAGAGTTTATGAAATCCGGGTCAACATTTATTTTGTTCTCTTCATGAGGTTCTTCTACTATCTTTTCACCATTAGGAAATACTGCTTGTATAAACTTTCAAACCTTCGATGTCTATTTTTAGATCATTCTTCATGTTTTCCATCATAGCTTCCATGCCATCCATCTTTGCTTCCACGCCTTTCTTCAAAACTTTAATTTCATTTTTTTTTGCTCTTTGCGAGAGTGAAATTTGTTGCACTTGCTCTTGTAATTTTGATAGATCATGTAGCAATTCTTCATCTTCATAAGTCATAGTAGAGCCTTCGAAGGTTTAATGGGTGTTTGAATTATTTTTACGGGGCATATTTTAGAACCAATCTCGATATATATTCTACAATATGCCCTTGGAATCGAATTAAAATTGATTCTTCAAACGAGACATACGATTCGGAAAACAAGCTACACCTTTTTTTCTTGCTTTTGAGGAGCTCGATATTGAAATTGGATTATCTACGTGATTGCAACTCACTTCCAATATCTAAATTTCGATGCCAGACGTAGCCCTACGAATTATCTTTAGATACCATGGGTCTAACGTTTGGATTCTCCAGACAAATTTGTGTCGATCTCCCACAATGACCTAATTATGGTGGTTCGATGAGGTGAACTTGTACGACTTGCCACGTATCATTTTTTCGTCCTTTGTCTCTAAAATTGATAAGCGAAGAAACTAAACTCCGTGTGCTTGTGATCACTTTTTACGGCACTCCAATCAAATGCCCGGAGAGAGATTTATTGAAATTTTCCCACGATCACCTCTTTGAGATGCAATTCGGGAGCTTGAAAAAAGCACTACCTTCCACAAATCATATCTCCAAAAATATTGCGAACCAAACTCACGGGGTACGTGCTGAATTTCCTCAAGATTTCAACTTCCCACCATACAAATTTCAGATTACGAACCTTCGTATAAAATAATTTATGTTTATGAATTCGATGACTGTTTAGGGGTTTGAAAAAAGACCTAACTTCCACGGAATCATATCTCCAAAAACTATTAGAACAGCTGCGAAATTTTGAAACAGATATTTCTTAGGGTTTCGGCTTCACCATATTTCGTAGAAAAAACTTTATAGAGAAAATGCCACAATGACCTGTTTGGAGCAGCGAAACCCTAGAATCAGCTCGATACCAAATGTTGTGTAACCGGCTCGAAATAGAAAGGAATATCATGGCAAGGCAAGCACTTGAGGAAACCTCCAATACATTACATAAATGAACAAATCTTGGATGATCCAATTTACAAAACCTCCTTTCTATATATAGGAGTCAGGGCCATAATGTAATCCTAGTGAGCCACGGTGTAATCTAAGCTAATTCCTAACAATAATAATTTAAGGGCACAATAATAATAAAATGGGGGTTACAAAGATTATGATAATAAAAATAAGGGGCTTACACTAACAACAATAAGGGACTATACTAGTAATATGAGGACCTAACATTTAGTTATCAAGATTCCTACTTACATGTTTATTTAAATACATTTCCTTTCACTTTCACGACA
The DNA here is from genome assembly GCA_034641835.2 of Pinus albicaulis. Lineage (NCBI taxonomy): Eukaryota > Viridiplantae > Streptophyta > Pinopsida > Pinales > Pinaceae > Pinus > Pinus albicaulis. Next base: position 800,270,203 of record CM076584.1, on the reverse strand, counting down.
TTATAGACCATGCATATAACTATTCACTATCTAGTAGAATCAACGTAATAAATGTTTATACATCTATACGATATATTTAAAGAACTTGAACTATGATACCAAGATGGTTCTACATCTATTTCACAGCATGATTCTAATCCACAACACTCATACGGATCTAGTAAAAGTTCATAATAAGTTATTAATAAAACAAAAAGTTCACTCCATTCTTTTCCAACACCTATCTACGAGAATCTTAACGAGTTTTTGTCACTAGTTTTAAAATACCTATACACACATAGAATGAATGTATTACGGTACTTAATCACTTAGATAGCACATATTTACTTATCGTTATAAAGTTATAATTGTGGTCCTCCCAACCTTGAGAGGCGATTACGTACTCCTCTTGTCCCCATGCTCCAATCCCAGGAAGATGCAAAGTTAACGGTGGATATTTTTGTTGTGACCTCAAGACACCTAGTCTAGTGGTACTAGAAATAATTCGGGGATTTTTGAGTGTTTATATCGTCACGCACTTCGGCTTTGGAAAATTATCACTCTCCCCTCCTCCATGAACAAAACCCCTACTCTCAGTGGGATAGGTCTCTTATCCCTAGAGGAGCGGCAATATTTCCAACTATCCCCCGACCACTTTCCAGGTTCTTGGAAAACATTTACCATCATCTTTTACTTTTAGGAAGTTATTTTCCATAAGCGATTTTATTATTTATAACTAATAAATTTTAAATAAAACATTAATAATTCCGGTATTTTCTTAAAACAATATTAAAAATATCTTTTAAATAGTTAACAACTATTTTTTGGAATCTAAACACGTGATCCATAGTATAAATTAGTAGAAATTCTTTCGGTAAAAATCACATGTGAGAACGTGGTCGACGCGTTTTGAACCAACTTGATGTGGTTCATCATGGGGACTATGAGAGATCAGATCCGGACATTAAGTATAAATAGATGTAGAAATGGCTCAACTAGCCGTTAGGATAACGGTAGTTTGACTAAGAAAAAAGTAAATATTCCATTATTTATTTTATTGTGATTAATTAATTTCTATTTCTTTATTTATTATTATTATTTTAATAAATTTTTACAACCTTTAATATATTTAAACATCTATTGACCAATTCAATAATATAATGGTAAATAATTTAACCAATCTTGAATTTACATATATGTAAAAAAAAAAATTTTATTAAATTATATAATAATCGATTATTATTAATAATTAATAAATAAATTTAATTCTTATCCATGTAATTTAACAAAGTATGTTGATTCAATAGTCAAACATGGAGTCAAATCAATTTATACGGAACAATAAATAAATAAATAAATAAATAAAAATACAAAATAAAATATAAATATAAATAAACATAAATAAATAAATAATAAATGATACACATAATAAATAAGAAAAAATAAATAAATAAAACAAAAATAAAATATAAATACAAATTAATAAATAAAAATAGAAATATTTTATTATTATTATTATTATTATTTTAAATAAATGAATAAAGTATAAAAATTAAATAAATAAAATTAATTAATTAAATAAATAAATATAAATATAAATATAAATAAATAAATAAGTTAAATTTTTTTTTAATAAAAATAAGTAAATAAAGTATAAATAAATAAATAAATAGAATTAATTAATTAATTAAATAAATAAATATAAATAAAAATAAATAAATAAATAAATACATAAATACGAGAATATAAAGCGAGGAGATCAACCTGGCGATATTCTTAGTCGTCTCTATTGAGATTAACGGGTCGTTTTCAATTTCAATAGCCTCTCTCGACTTACGATGATGGAAATGGTCGATTCTAAGCAGTGACTAGCATCTTCTATGCAAATATGATGGTTAGTATTTTTTACGCATGCTCGGCTAAGGCGGACGAGCGAGATCTTCTATGTTTGATATCGGCGGCATGCTCACGGATCCTTTGATTAATAGACGAGCCCGTCTCACCAATGTAAGGAGTCCACGAAAACGAGGGAATGATGTAGACACATTTTCCATCCACGGGGTCGATCGGATCTTTAACGAATTTTTAGAGAACTACGAATTGTATTAAAAGGCTTGAAGGATACCTTATGCTTTTTAAGGATTTTAGAAATCTTATCGGTGGTACTGGATGAACGGAAGACGTATACACATTCACCGGTTCTTTTTTTTTATTTTTTATTTCAAAGAAGGACCTTTCTCCGCTTTGAGAGCTTTGAGAGCCTGTGAAAAACTATAACCATTATTACAAAAGACATTCAACAAATGGATCTTTTCCCTCTCAAGGTGAGACTCATCGAAATTCTCGGCGCCCTCGTGGCTAAGGTGCTAAGGACGCCTAATTTTACGAGCGAGGAAATGGTAGGGCTACAGCATGAAGATGCGCTCGATCATGTGTTTTTCTTTCGAAAAACTTGATGGGAGAAAGAACCATCATCATTTCTAGAGATAAGGACATCGAGGAAAGGAAGGCTACCATCACGTTTGTAATGGTTATAGTTTATAACTTTCACAACGGAAAGGTCCTGCAGAATGAGAGCCGAGTGAATGTCGAGCCTTCCGTTCATCCGAGTTCCAACGATAAGATTTCTAAAATCACAAAAAGCATAAGGTATCATATACATTTGCTTACTCTTAATACAATTCGTAGTTCTGTCGGTTAGGAGCCGGATTGACCCGAGGGGGATGGAAAAAGGTGTCTGCATCATTCCACGTTTCTGTGGGACTCCTTACATTGAAGACGAATAATCTATTAATCAAAGGATCTGTGAGCGCGCTGGCTGATATCTAAACATGGATCTCGCTCGTCCGCCAAAGCATCGGGGAGGGACTAACCATCATATTTATAGAATGTAAGATCGATATCGATAAGTTGAAATTATTAATATTAATAAGTTAATCTCAATAGGGGCGGCCCGATTCGTTTTCGGCAGTCGACAGATACGCTTATGATTTATTATTTTATGTATTTATTATTTTTATTTATATTTATTTTTATATTTAATTAATTAATTAATTAATTAATTCTATTTATTTATTTATTTATACTTTATTTATTTATTTTTATTAAAAAAATTGAATTTATTTATATTTATATTTATATTTATTTATTTAATTAATTAATTTTATTTATTTAATTTTTATACTTTATTCATTTATTTAAAATAATAATAATAATAATAATAAAATATTTCTATTTTTATTTATTAATTTGTATTTATATTTTATTTTTGTTTTTATTTATTTATTTTTTCTTATTTATTATGTATTATTTATTTATTTATGTTTATTTATATTTATATTTTATTTTATTTTTATTTTGTATTTTTATTTATTTATTTATTGTTACGTATAATTGATTTGACTCCATGTTTGACTATTGAATTGATACTTTGTTAAATTACATGGATAAGAATTAAATTTATTTATTAATTATTAATAATAGTGATTATTATATAATTTAATAAAAAAATTTACATATATGCACGAATTGGTTAAATTATTTACCATTATATTATTGAATTGGTCATTAGATGTTTAAATATATTAAGAGTTGTAAAAATTTATTAAAATAATAATAATAAATAAAGAAATAGAAATTAATTAATCGATTAAATAAATAAATAATGGAATATTTACTTTTCTTGATCAAACTAGCCGTTATCTAACGGCTAGTTAATTTCATTTCTACATCTATTTATACTTAATGTACGAATCCCCGATCTCTCACTGATACGATGATGAACCACCTTTGGTTGGTTGGCTTCAAATCGACCACGTTCTTTTACATGTGATTTTTACCGAAAAGAATTTCTGCTAATTTAGTTAACGACTGAATTTATCATTAATGCGGTTGTCACACATTTCCTTGTAGATTGTGTTACATGGATATGCATTTAAATAAAAAATAATTTAGTATTGAGTTGTGTATTATGGATTTGACATTATCAATCAATAAAATTAGCAATTACATCAGAGATGTTTCAAAGGAAATGTTGTAAGGAAATAGCATATAACACTAATTAATACTTATTTGATAATTCTTGAAAAAAAGAAAATATACGGCGAAAGGTAAGGATTGTGCTATAGTGAAATATTAATGCAATATTCCTTCCATGAGCCTTATAAATCACGAGGCATATGTTGAAGTTAAATACCTTGTATTATTCCATTTATGAACGCTATGCCAACACGAACTCCTCGTAAATAAATAAATAGATTTTGATTTTCTACCTTTGAAATCGAAGGGTACTTTTAGAGTATAATTCCTTCATATTTCTTATGAATCACTTCATGAGTATAGCTTTAATCAATACAAAATTCTATATAGTTTTGAAAGATGTATCTACAAGGTTATAACAATTTTGTAAAATGAGACAACTCTAGTGACCCTAATAATTATCATCTGATTCTTATCACATACCTTCTACATACGGAAATTAGAACGGAAAACTTATTCTTCCCTACCCCATTATTCCATAAAGAACATAACCATTATTGGCATAGCGGACAGAAAATTAATTATTCAATTCTTTTGAAAAACCCAACTCCGAAAGTTTACAATACTCTAACAAAATACAAAGAATTATCCATATGTTGAACAACATATGAGATGGAGATGGAAGAACTAAATATAACATGTTTGAATAATGACTTAATTATCTGCACATATCGAGACTAAAAAGTAATTATTCAATTCTTGAAAAATCCAACTCACGAAAGTTTACAATACTCTAACAAAATACAAGAATTATCCATATGTTGAACAACCATCGAAGATGGAAAAAATAGTTGAAAAATCAAGCCGAAGTTTACAATACTCTAACAAAATACAAGAATTATCCATATGTTGAACAACCATGAAGATGGACATGGAAGAAATTAAGATAACCTATTTGAATAATGATAAATGATAATTACATCTTTGTTTTTAAAATTTGTGAATCCATATCTTTGAACAACCATCAAGATGGAAATGGAAGAATTAAAGATAACATGTTTGAATAATGATAATTACATCTTTGCTTTTCAAAGCTACAAATCTAGAGTAAATTGTGTATGCTTTCATTACTTCTTAAGAGTTGTGAAAACCCGATTCCAGGGATTCAAAATAGCCACAGTTATTCATAATATTAAATATATTAAAATATAAATATATGGAATACCAATGAATTCCATATAATTAAATATACTACGAAAAAAAAAAAATTTTTGCGCTCCCTATAAAAAAAACAACTAATAATTCATACAATAAATCACCTATATATTTTACAAATGCTGCGGTACTTCTTAGAGTTGTGAAAACCCAAATTCGAGGATTCCAAAATAAACAAAGTTACCCATAATATTAAATATATTAAACATTAATATATAGAAGATAAGTGAATTCCATATAATTAAATATACTACAAACATAAAAAAAAAAAAATAATAATAATAACTCTATTAAAAAAAACAATAATAACTCATACAATATATCACCTAGAGCCATCGATCAATTCATTTATTTGAATTTTTACTTAATATATATTATAATATAATTATACCATATATTATAATTATGAAGTAGATAATTGTTTCCAATTTAACTTTAAAAAAAAAACTAATTTTAAATTGAATCCTACACATTAACAAATAAACAAAAATCATTTCATTAATCCTCATAAATAATTGTTTTTTTATAAAGTTATATTAAAATGTAGAAGCTAAATATACAAAAATGTTCAATCATAACACAAAGATACCATAATATATAAAAAAATATACAATCATAACACAAAGGTACCATGTCTGAGCTCGAGGTCATTATTCCCAAATACCCAGGTTCACAATTCATGATATATTCTAGCTATACTATGGATAAAGTAAAAAAAAGAAGTTCGACTAAAGACCTTCCAACATTCCATATGGAGAAAACCTAAACCTAAACCAATTACTGGAATAAACATCACGTTGGAGGGAGTGCCTTGGTAGATGCCTATTGCAACTCATAATCCAAAAGACCAACAAAGCATTCATTTTATCACAATTTAGTGGGTGCTCCACATTCATTCTCTCTATAGCAATTGTGCTCCATCATCAACGTTAGGGATAATACCTTGTTGCATAGTTATCAAGTTTGAATTTGAATTTAGATTCGAATTCATGGGATAAAAATTTGGATGAAAAATTTTCAATTAAAGAAAAAAATTCGATACTATATTAACAATACATTGTATTTTTTTATTATTTATTTAATTTTTTAATATTTTACTAATTATAAATAATATAAAAATTTACTAACACAAAAAAAAAAAATGTCTTCCCTCCAAAATTTCTCTTCATTTTAAAACTTAAATTTAATGTATGTTTTATTTTCAAAAACTTATCTTAATAAATACATATTTAAAATATAAGTATTCAAGATTTATTTCTATAAATTAATAGAAAAAATAAATATATATTTAAAAAATTAATTCTCAAATTTTGTTTTTAAATCCATCCATAAAAATAATAAATACATATTTAAAATTCCAGTTTTCAAGACTATTTCGTACGAATAAATATATATATATTATAAAATCAATTTCTCTTGATGAAATTTGTTTACTCATTTTTAATGTTTATTTTTGAATTCTTCCCTTCACCGGTTGTATCAAATTTTTGTGTTTTTAAAGAAAGATAAAATTAAAATAAAAACATTTACGTATCTATAATAGCATTCCCATTCCTTTCCACTTTCCATGCTTTTCCAAGCCTTAAAAGAAAAAAAAAGTCAAAATAATTTGTTTTCCAAATATATATTGACCTTCACATTCCTTCCCACCTACATGCGATGCACAAGGTTTCAGCTATCTTCTTGCAAGCGATATAGTATTACCTTGACATTATATGAAAAGACGTGTGGATAAACTATAAAGCATTCGATTAACCTCATGTTTTGCGAATCGTTTCAAATTTCATCGAAGCCCCATCCTTTGTACGAATCGAACTATCTTATTTTCGAGATTTTTCGCCTTAATTCGGATGAATTTGGTAACTATGCCTTGTTGTTTTAGACTAAGAATACAACACGGTAATTTCCATAGAAAATTTGGTGGGCGACCTATCCTACTGCTTAAATATAGTCATGTGCCAAAATGTCATTGCCATAAAGCGCCACCACTCACGAGTGTGCCATGAAGTTCAAGTATCACATGCCCCTCATCAATATCATGTTAAACACCCACATCTAAGTATCGTCATAAATAGCCTTAACCTCAAAGATTGACACAAAAATTTAAATAATTAATTAATTATATATATATATAATTAATTAATATTTAAAACAACATACAAATTAGGGTTAAAAAACCTACTAATATTTACACTTATAGTCATTTATTTTAAAACATTCCATCAATTAAACATGGAATAAATACATTATATATTATATTTTTAGAGTAATGTTGTGGATTTCCAAATTTCTATTACGGCCAACTTAACATGGCGGCGAAGCATGAGCTAAAACAAGTCTTTCCAATGCATGAGAGGAAAGCATTAACTACAATACTCGATTTGAATGTGATGACTTTGATCCATAATGGTGTCATGAATTACACTTCATTGTGTCAATTACTCGATTATTCTTGAAATCCATCTTTGGTTATAGGTTTGGTTAGTGTTGTTAGTAGAGTTGATGTCATCCACCCTTTCAGGGGTGAAGCAAAGTGTTGCAATAACTCATTTCCTCCTCCCTTTGTGAAAAATAACGCTTTCTGCACAAAGAGATCATCCATAAATTTCGACTTACGCAACTTCTCTACTATCTCTCGCCTCAGGGACTCCCGCCTCCTAGGACTCGGCAATACAGTACATTGTGACACGATTAATATTCAATACGACACAATAATTCATGAACATTAGTACTTCAAAATATTACCGAAGTTGACGATGCTCCATTTTATTTCTCGGTTCGTCGAGGGTATTGATACGTGGTGTCGATACTCGTCATAAGTTTGGAAATAAATGGCGAATTCTTAATTAGTATATGGATATTTATCGATCGGGGGGGTTAATCGAGACTTGGATATTCTTCTTCACGAAGCCTCACGATCTTCGTTCAACAAAAATTCAGTACTATCCTCTTCACCCTTGGGCAGTTCCTCATGTGTGCGATGAGAAACCTTCTTCTACAAAACTTAGAGGGGAGTAAACGCAGTTAAGCTATCAAGAAATTATTCGGTAAACGATTTTGATTAATTTTGAACATGTATATTAAATCTTTTAATTATTAAGTTTTTATTAACTATTAATACGATGGCTTAAAAATCTTCCAATTGTCTAACATTCCATCTAATGGTGCAAAATAAGACGAGTGGCAAGTAGGAGAGTTATTTTCAAATAGTATTGTATACAGTAATAATTATATAAATTATAAAAAGTGTGTTTGTCGATATAAAAACAAAACCTGTTTTTATTCTCGTTGATAAACATGTTTATCTTGTTTCAAAGTTATTTGATTTTTTTTTTTTTTTGCATTTTCTAAATTTTTTTTTTATTGAAAAATTTTAAATTTAAATTTAGGTAATTTTTGAATTGTTAGATTTAAAAAATAGATATAAAATATAAATTTGAAAAACAAATGTATAAAATTGACACTTATACTATAATCATAACAATTTGTACCAATTTTTTTTTATATTGTAATGTATCATCAAATTTTACAAATATTGTTTTGTAAAATTTTAATAAAATAATCCAAAACATAATGTATATATATATATATATATATATATATATATATATATATATATATATATATATATATATATATATATATATAATCAATCATTTTCTATGAATTCATAAGAATATTACATCGTCGATGTACAATTTCAAAATCTCCAAGGCCTTACTCTAATGGATTTATTAGCCTTCAAGTACAAACATAAAAACATAGAGAAAAACCAAAGAAAACGGAGAAGACCAAAAATTAATATCCCATAGTGACCGAACTATCCAAAAATCAAAAAGTGTCCCAAAATCATAGTTGCTTTGCCATGTTACCCGGATCTAGGTGATTAGGATCTCCTTAGGGTGTCGAAAAGCTTCATGCACAGATGATTCCATGTGTGCCATTCTTCCCTTTGTAAGTATCCATGCGCTCATGAAGATGTTTCCAAACTCTACGGAGGGATATTTGTGGATCAAGATTTTCCATTGATTGTGTCATATATCCTTTTGCTAAAAACTTATGACCTCATGATGATCATGTTGCTTGTCCCTTGCCACTTTTTCCCACTTGCCCATCACGACTCGAATTTGGGCTTCGAGAGAGTCAAAAGGTGGTGGAAGGTATAATGCCCTGGTGATGCCTCTTGTGACTATGCTAGACCTTCCTCATCAATTTGAGAAACTAAGTAGTCGTCCCCCTAGCCTGTGGGCCCAACCCTTCTTAGCCTCCATCTTTGACAAAGCATAAATGACACTAGTCGGCCTATCCCATAGGCTTCGAGGTCCACCTACACCACACGAATACAGTAACACCTGCTTCCCACTCCCCACCACCAAATAATATCACCATGTCAATGACATTTCCATACACTCCAAATGCAGTTATCATAGCTACGAAGCATTGTTAGGCGTCACATGTCCATGAGATTTTTCCACCTTCATTCGCCATTAGTTTAAAATCCAGGCCCTAAGCATCTTAGCTTGATGTGAATTAAACATCCAACACACCACCGTCCACCAATAACCAACAAGGATTTCTCACAAGCTAACAACAAAAATGTATTAGCCTCTAGGCTCCGAGAAAACCCTAGGATACTTACGGCCAACACAAGAGCTTCCCAGAAATAGAGGAGATGACATAAAAAAATCCACCATAGCCTGTGCCACATAGACGACACCATCGACCTAAGATGCCACATTTGACTAGACAAAGTCGAGGTGACATATAATAGAAATTGAAAATGAGCATTTCCCCAAGCTCTACCACCCTCCTCAATATTCAATATAATACTCCAATCTCGATCGCTAGGTCGGCATAAGTTAACCACCCAACCCACCAACTTTTCGCCAACGCCATGTTGCTCTGAAATTTTCGCAAACAAAAAGAGAATTTACGCAACCTCTACAAGTAGCCTACGAGAACATATGAAGACCAAATAAGATGCTCCAATAAAAAAAGGATACAAAAAGAAAAAGCCACCACAACCACCAATTATACACATAAACCACCTCAACCTCCACCCCTCTTGCCTCATTCCCCATCGGCGGAGACCAGTGGCTAAAAAACAACAAAAATTAAGAAAAACAAGTAGACCAAAAGAGAAGTCATAACTCCACACTCTTAAACCTAGCCTTAAGAAGGGACCTAAGAAGACAACATCCACCCTCCCACTCTCTTGCGATGTAAATTATTTATTCACCAAAGATCCATGTGAGCTAGAGGATCCCCGGGTAGGATGTTGCATTGTCTTAAGGCCTAAAATTACTAGCCTACCTTTATTCTAAACGAAGAGTCTCTTACTCACTTGTTGTCTGAGAACGACGGCTTGCTTGACATGGCCATCTTGTTTCTATGTAATAGTAGCTCCTACAACCATGCCACTCCTTCATCTCCCATCGACACCAATTGTACCAGCTTAACCAACCCAATGCACTTATAACCATAAAAATTTCAAGAACTTTCTAGATGAGTGCTTCGTTGGGCTCCTTTCACATGCATCGCACTCATTAATGACGCATATGTGTTTTTTCTATGCCCTGAAATGGGGCCTCCCGCAGTTGTTTCTCACCCCCACTCGGAAGATGAATTATATTATTAAAAGAAAAAACACACACAAGCGAGGTAATTGTTTATGTATTTTAGTTTTCATATTTAGTGATAAAGAAAATTATATATTAATATTATGAATTCGATTTTTTATTTTAGTCGTTCATTTAATTTAAAATAATTAATTTCAATATATAATTAGGTAATTTTTTTTTCCCTATTTCATAATTTAAAAAATATATAAAATATATAAATTTGGTTATAGGAATGAAGTATTTGAAAATAAACATGTTTATATGTTTTAGGGTTTTCTATTTCCTTATCAAATTCCTTTGAAATTTGTCAAAATTATAGTAAATTGAATATCATGTAACAAAAGTGATATTATGTCTTAAATTGAAGTTATTTGATTCATATTATCTCTATACTTTATTTTAGTGAGCTTTAATTGACATAACTTGAGGACTTGAATTCTTTGGTAGCATTTAATTTATTTTTAGATCAGCTATTTTAGATGGAGAATTTCGAGTTTTTTTGTTAAGGTTTATTATGATCAAATTATATTATTTTTTGAACTTTTTCTTTGGAAATTTGTTAACTAGTGGTTCAAGTGTGTAGATGAATTGTTTTTTTCTCGTAAAGGCTTTAATTTTGTATTAGAACGTTACAAATTTTATTATAATTATGTAATTTAAATAAAATATCCATTTTAACATTAAACATATCAAGCATATAAGAGATCAAATATTTCTGACGAAAAATTCATTTTTTTCTCCCCTCACAAAGATTTGCACATTGAGTGAATTAGACCACTGTTGATGCTTGATAATTTAGCAGGCAGCAGTATGAATCTAAATTAATTTATTTATAAGACTAGCACATTTATTTTTTAATTTTAATAGTATTTGGCTCATGTCAACATTATGCACTTTACAATTTCTCCCATTCAAACTAAAAAATGCATGTATCTTGATAAAAATAAAGAAAATTAGAGATAATGTTTGACATAAGGGACATCCTCATTTCTTTTTCTAGGTTACAAAACCTAGGAAAACCCCTACGATGCCCTCATTATGAGGATCATAAGCATAAGAGGGTAAACATGCATCCTTTAGGGCACAAGGCTAAGTCAACAATATTGTTTGAAGCCATTATAACAATATAGTGGTAAGAGATTAACATGTCACTTACAAGAATAGAATTTTGATGGGGAGGATATCCCTCTACCCATAACCACAGTATTAGACCCAATTCAAATAGAAATCATGACTTATCACTAAATAATGTTAAAATTTAGTATATGGAGGATGCAAAATACACGTTAGGGTGAAAGCATGGAGTTGGGTTACACTTTTTGGTGAAAAAGGGTGCGTTTGGGTGGAAAAGACAATGGATCAATCAATCCATTTAAGCTCAATCGAGTTAAAACTAACCCTTGATTGAGATATAATGCTCGATTGATCCCGAAGCTGATCGAGACGGAGCCCATTTCATATATACATTGCGGCGGTGCGTGCACCATTTGCACTTACCACGGGTAAACTAGGAGCTCGATCGAGTGTGATAGTAGCTTGATTGAGAATATTGGAACTTGATCAAGAAATTGAGTGTTCAAATCAATTTTTCCAACCCTGCAAACTGAAGCGTCCCATATGCTCAAACGAAGGTAGGTATTCTACCCTTTGTGTTTCTTATTTAATTTGATTTTGCAAAAATAAAATAAAAATTAATTTAAAAAAACCACCCATATACAAAAATCATGAAAACCAATTAATTAAAAAAGAAAAACCGTACAAAAACCATAGAAAACCACAAAAAAACCCTTAAAAAAACTTTAGAAAATCATAAAACCAACCACGAAAACCATTAAAAAAGTCCTTAGAAACAACTTGAAAACCATTAAAAAACCCTTAAAAATAACCTAGAAATCACTTTTAAACCACCAAAAAACATATAATTTAGGTTTTAAATTTTTTTTTATGACTTGCAAAGTTTTATTTATTAAATGCATATTTTACGATTTTGAATAGTAAAAGAATTTTTTTCTAATTATTTAAGGTTTAAAGTTTTTTTTTTTTTTTGGAAATTTTGTGAAATATAGTTTCGATTTGGTTTTTTGTTATTTAAAAGGAATTTTAAATTTCTAGCAAATTTATTTGTAAGAAAACATATAGAAAAACACCAAAAACGAGAAACAAATAAACCATAACTTGATAAATAAGTAAATTATGAGCTTGAGATTGACATGATGAATATGGTTTCTCATAATAGAACCTATATTTATAAAATAAGAAATTTTATTTTATTTTATTATTTTAAATTTAAATAAATCTATATTTTGATGCTCTTATGCATGATCTTTTAGTTTAGCCAAGCATTTGAAGTGGAAGGTCAAAGAGCGAGAGAATTCACAAGACCATGTCGATGCCCGAAAGATGTACCTATTCTTGAAGGTATAATGTCCTTTACGAAGGTGTTCTATAGTGATGATGATGAACATGTCAGTGAAGAGACACAATTCAGTCATGAAACAACTAACAATATCAATGAGGTTGTCACACCCACTAAACCCACGCAAATTATGCATGTGATATTCCATGTGATGCGGTTGATCAAGGGAATGAAAGTACAATGGAATTAAACAATGAGAAATTGACCATTCCAACCCAAGTAAGCGCACCATCATGGTTGACGGAGGTTGTAGTGAATATCATTGGAAATAATGTATCTACCACCAATGAGGAAAGCATGGACGTACCCTTCACAACCATCAGGTTTTAACACCAAACTTGTTCATTGTTTTGTTGAAAATGGACCGGAAGGAGATTATTCGGCATGAAGTACTGAAGAAGACAACAATGGGGGCCAATCAGTTGTCACGGATGAAATCCAAGTTTCAGGTCCGGATCAGGAGCATGGGGCCACAAAAGCAGTGCAGGTGCATTCTAAAGCTACCAACGAGAGAGAGTGAAGGCCTCATCGAGAACTCAACATTAGATTATCTTCATTTAGGGAGGAGTTCACAATTTCTCACATCACGAAGATTATATGAATTTAATGTTCGAGTCTCAACGTAAAAAAAGAAGATGCAATTCAGGGAAGCTAAAAAGAGAAAGAGGACTTATGCTTCAATGAAAAGAGAGCTCCAGTTTCAACAGAAGCTCGAGCAAAGGAAAGGTTGGGAAAGAAAAAGCAAGGGGAAGATAAGGAACATCAAAAGAAATTGGCAAGGCAAGAAACATTCAACAAGAGTTGGGAAAAAGGAGGAGTGGTGACAAACGGGGAAGACCATGGTTCAAGCCGAGTTTGAGGAAAAATAGGTTGATGTCTAACATGTTGGACCACATTGCAAAGCATTTACCATGTACGGGCTGATTAACATCCAAGTCCCTGTCTATCGGGCGAGGGTTAGGCCCACCTCTTATACCCTACCTGATGCGAGGTTTGAATCTGCTTGTGTTTATATGACCATGCACTTAGTGTTGGGAGTTAATGCTCCTGAGTGGACACTTGGCTACTCGATCCCACCATGGCTACAAAGGAGAAAATTGAGTCAAGCATATGGAAACATTCTGACACATCCTAATCATCCAATCTTGGGCGAGTCCACCATACTTGGGTCGAATCTCAATCAACTCAACATTTTTTGAGCAGTGCGGAAATGGAAGCCATCAAGCATAGGGGTGGCATGACTAAATTTTTGTAACCACAACACCTTGTGATTTTGGTAAGGATGAAATAGGTTTGCTAAGGATATCATCCATGGATGTTAGGAAGCATCCTTTTGGGTTGCCTCACAAAATTAGTATGTATAAAGCAGGTTCTAATTGCTACAAAAATATATCTTATATTCCTTGGGAGTTAAAAAAATTTTATGAAACACAAAATTTTCTTGTCCTTACTTCCAAAACAAGATCCCAATATGAATGTGATGACTACCACTTTTTTATTCTGTTGAAGTTATAATTTCTTATTTAAATAACACAACACTTTCCATAGCCTATATCCTGTTTTAATTTTTAATTAGTATGTATCGAAAACAATTTCTAATTGCTACAAAAAATATATCTTGTATCCCTTGGGAGTTAAAAAATTGACGATTGTGACCCATTTCTAAATTGCTCACTTGCAAAAGGAATAATACCAATCATCATTAAACCTGCATTAAAAAAAAAATAGCTTAGATTATTACTTGCATTCCCTAATCTAAGACATTGAAATTGTGAAAAAGGTTCCCAATCGGAAAATGAACTCAAAAACATATTATTCTATGTACATTCTCCCAATCCTACTCAACTTCAAGCCCCAAGCTAATATAAGACATTGAAAAAAAAAAAACTAGTTCCTTTGCATCTACAAAGCATTATGGCACATTGTAGATCTCTACATAAAAATTTGAGAGAATAAAATAAGCACATATTGTTGGAAAACATGGATTTAAAGTAGTCATACGATAGACTTTGTAAGCTTAATGAACATAAAGGTTGCAATGAAATAACATAAGTATGAAATTGCTTGAAGATAAATTTTTAAATTTGTGCACCTTAAATTTTTAAATTTCATAATATTGTTAGTGTCAAAACCATTTTTATCTATTTTATTATTGACTTCCTAACAGAAAACTAAATTTTGACTTCGGGACAACATAATATTTAATGGTGAATTATCGATCAAATTTTTTATGCATTGAAATGTTTAGTCCTCCCCAACTCAAATTCCTGACAAAGAACACAACTTACTTATCAAATTAATTAACTTCAATCCCTAAGGTGACATAATACATTAAAAAACCGGTGACATAATACATTAAAAAAACCATTGTTGTCCACCCTTAAAGCTCTTGTTGTCTCGATACGTAAACGGTATGGTACTACCATAAAAGCTAAATTTTTATTGTAGGACAACAGAAAACTAAATTTTGACAAAAATATTTAATGGTGAATTATCAGTCAAATTGATGCATTCGGATGTTTAGTCCTCCCCACCTCAAAAATTCCTGACAAAAGACACAACTTACTTATCAAATTAAATAACTTCAATCCCCAAGATGACATAATACATTGAAAAAACCGGTGACATAATACATTGAAAAAACACATTTGAATTACAGGCAAGTGTTTAAAAACACATGAAACAAGCTCAACGAGAGAAACCATGGGAGGAGGACCTAACGGGGAAAATCATGCAGACACGGAAGTGACCAAGCGACTAACACGAGGTTTCAAAAGTTGGATGGGTATGTTAATAGACTCCCGGCGGTTTGATGATAATGTGGCGAGTCTAATTTAGCCAAAATTGAAGAAAAACACTTATCTCAATGGAATGGTACGAAGGTTGTGTTAGGGTCGTATAATAATAGGGATCATAATTTTGAATTAGCTATGTTAAGTCTTGTAATATTGTACATACTTTGCTTTCTACAAATGTTTTCTATATTAAAAAAGGAAAATAGGGTATTTCCTAAAATAATAATCAAAGGACCAAAAAAAGAAAGAAAGATAAAAAAATATATAAAATATGAACCCCATCGAAAAGAAACAAAATAAATTTTGAAAGTGTTGCACATTCAAATGCAGTCTCTTAGTTTACTTTACTTTTGAAAATAAAATTGTGTTCGGCTTGTCCAAAAATTCCACGATTCATGATGATCATACGGTTTAATCTTGGTTATTCATGCCTTTAAATTTCATGTCATGAGAGTTGGCTAATAAAGGTACGACCGAACCATTTAATATTGACGGTCCGGTATTTAGGTAAAGAGAATAAAAATGAGCTCATAAGTTTAATCTAAACCATTGGAGGATATAAGATTAGAAATAAGTTAGTTTCCTTATCAAAAGAAAATAAAATGGTCGATAAGCTCAAATGCACCAATAAATAAAATAAAAATGTTAGGATAAAGGGTAGGTAGGATACTTTAGTTATGAAAAGCATCATTTGGTTTATCTCTTGTCACTAATGTCTTTCCAACATTTACCCTTATCCTAAAAACCCTTTTCCCCTTTGGAAACCATTGCCTTATCCTAACTCTTTTTCCCCTCCTAAAAACCCTTTTCCTCTACTAAATATCCTTTTCCCCTTTGAAAAAACCCATTTCCATTACTAAAACCCATTTCCCCCTTAACTAACTACTGCCTTTTCATGAAACGCAAAACCCAATTATCTAAAGTTTCAAAGCGTTAAATAAATATATTATCGGGCCCCACTTTCCTTTTTACTTAACCCCCCCGCTTAAAATATTTTATAAACCCCATATAATCCCCGGCCACTTTATACTAAACCCTGCGCCTAACTAATTTCCCGACCCACCTTTTGAAAATCCGCAACACCGTCGGCCCGAATCGTCCACCGCGAGATCATATCCAACAACTCCTGAAACCTTTCGCACTCCCCATTGTTCGAAGTTTAAAACGAAGGGGGGGGGGGTGTGAAATGGGTGTTCCTCCCTTGCACCCCTGCCATGCGGCACCACACGATTTTCGTGTTAGCCACTATAAATTTGTTATATCAAAAGGTGGCTAAATCATTTTGGAGCCTTCAAGAAACACGTTTTATTGCTAAAAATGTTATCTCTTGAAGACTCGTGGAGACATCATGCCCTTTGTTTAATCTTCCACTTTGTTGTCTCCCTTTGAACTGCGAAAATGCCTTTATTTTTATAGAAAAAAAGCTGCTACAAAGCACACCATTTTTTCCTTCCTCCCACTCAAAAACTAACCTTCATTTTTACCCCCTTATTTTACCCTTAAAACTCCTCTATTTTCCATTTTTCCCATTTCCCTTCATAAGATCCTCTTTACAAAGTTTAAAACTCACTTTTAAACTTTTTTAAAACAATCCATCGAAAAATTTGAAAAATTTCATAAAAAATAAGTGTTTTAACTATAGGCTTAAACCCCCTTTGGGGCTAAGCCTAAACCCTTCCCCACATGTGCGCCAGCACTAGAACTGACGCTAATGGTCCCAAGCGCTTATCGCATCGGAACAAAACACAACGCCTTGATCTTTTGCTATTTGAGACCTACGATGTGATTGGCCCCTTATTATATAGCCACAGATCCAATCATCGCTCCATATAACCCTTGGGCCCGCATCTAGGTGCTTAAAACTTGTGAATAAACGCATGCCCGATGAAAATTTCCTTTGTAAAACATAAAACCCACCTTTTTTCTAAGTTTTGAAAGTGCAAAAACCCGCCCAAGCAATATTTTGTAATGAAAATGGGTAGATTGAAAAAGCCTAGCATCATTTTTCCGATGCGATCAAGCCACAGATTGTATAAACCCCCTCCCTGCTTTCCTCCATATAAACCTATGTACGGGACCAAGAGATAAAGTCTCGAAGTGCTAATCGCATCGGATAATTCAAAATGGGTAGATTGAAAGACCAACAGGAAGTTTTGATGTGATTGTCCCTTGTGCATATAAAGCTTTGGGCCTATTATCTTCCATATGAGCCAACGGCTCAACGGAGACGAGCACAGGAATTTCATATATATGTCCTTCAAGTCATTAAACCTTTGTATTTTGTTAATTTTTGGTTTTCATAAGTTTTAAAGAGATCCCGCGTCGTTCATTAATCGAACCCATTCCTGGCCGGGTCAGTCCTGAAATCCAATCAACGAGTCAACGCAACATCTCATCGTAGATTTTATCGGGGCGCATTTGTTCCCCTTCCGATTGGTCGCTCCTCCAATTCACTCCCCCTTCATCGATCTGATCCTCGGATCGACGATGTTGGGTCATGAAAACGACCACTTTTTAACGCACTTATTTCATCCATTTTTACTCTTCTTAATCATGTCATTTATTATCATTTATCATATAAATCCATTTTATAATGATTTATGCTCTTATGGATGAGCATTATTTCTTCTTCTTTATTTTTAATAAATTGATGATTATTATGCATAATTTTATCAATGATGGTTTATTAATATATTTTGTGATATCACTCACCATTTTAGCCTCCAATATATTTGTCAGATTGAAGATTTGATTTCAAATCATCATCGAATATTCAACTCGAGAGAAATTCGTTGGAATAAGAAGTGACGAGTTTGCGGTTAAGATTACGGGCAAATGAAGAAGAATCTGAAAAAATGCGGAACATGGGTTTTGTCCCCGGAAACCGGGCCCAATTAACTTTAATAAAAAATATTTTTTTCCAAATTCGGCATGTTGAGAGAAACGTAGGGGTTCTTTGAGTAATTTTCTGGTTTGTTGTTGCGGCCGTCCTCCAAATCTCAGCTGCAAAGCCAAATTCGCCTTGCTCTTGTTGAAAGATTGTTGAAAATGTATTTTCTGGTTGGTCAAGTTGTTGGGAACAATCCAATATTGTTATGGGAGATCATATTTTCTATTTAATTTCTCTTCCTTCTGATTATAAAAGGAGAGCATGTATTGTGTATTGGGGAGGATGGAGAACAATGGATGATTATTGAATTCCCTTTGTAACACTGTAATTCCTTGACTCTTATGATCAAAGAGAAACTGATGTAAAAGCTATTCATGTTTGATTAATACAAAGAGGCATTCTCGTTCCATTTCTCAAGCTCTGCAGTAGCCCAGCAGTGCTTTCACCGGCGGTTGAGGGCCCGACCCTGGTGGAGTGATCTACTGTTTGTATTTCTATTCTTTTATTTCTGTTGTGTGAAGTGTGTTTAATGTTTGTTTCAATTACAGAACTAGTTTACTGTTGTTAGATCAAATACAGAGTCATTGCTATTTGATCTTTTACAAGAATCACATCTGCCATTCGATTATCTTATTATTATCATAAAGCTTTGTTGTTCTGTATCTGATTTAAGTTGATGTTCCATTAGTTTATAATTTGCTATAATTGGTTGTTGCGTGGTGAGTGGCTGTCAACAGAATTAAAGCATGGAAATTTAGTTGCTTGAGTATGTTAGAATTGTAATTGCTGTTCATTTCATGTTGTTGTTCTATTTCTGTTCATTGTTTATTCATAGTCTTCGATTAGCAAACAAATGAGTTATAGTTACATGCTGCTGTTCCTTTCCAGATTTTGTTTATTTTAAGTTGCGTTCATTAAATTTTCTTTCGTTTCGATTGCTTCAAGATCTCCAACTGTAGAGGATAGAAGTTATTGCTTCTAGGTCCCCAGATTGGTTATTTTGCATTGATTTCTAAGGGAAAGAGTTACTGCTACTGCATCCCTGATCGATGTTTTGCAAGATTGATGTAGTTTAATATTTCCATTCATGTCACTGTAATTAGGTTTCTTTCCAAGCATTTGTTACTTTTGCATTTTATATTCTGTACTACATCTACACAGCATTGCTCTTAGACAATTGCAGCCTCAGACAGAGTACGCTCTTGAAATAAAAATTCGCCCCCGAATTGATAATTAATGTGAGATAAATAGGTGTTAAAAAGATACATTTTTATGCACTCGAAATTTTGGCACCGTTGTTGGGGAGAGCGTATGCTATTTAGAAGGAGTGATGCACATTTGAATTTTTTTTTGCTTGGGAAGAATTGGGTTTTAAAGACGGAAGGTAAGAACCTACGCACCGAGTAAGAAACATACTTACTCACTACCCGCTTCACAGCAGAATTGGGTAAAAAAGAAAAAAATCTTTAGGTAGGAATGAAGGCTTGTTGTTTTAAATGACTAGAAAATCTAAACAAGACAAAATTCCTCCCAAACCTGAAAAACCTAAGGGACCGGTGACCCTTGGGAGAACGACCTTTATTGACAAAATTCTTAAGAAAACTGAATCTCAGCCATCAGTAGGACCTAGGAAAGTTATTTCTAGACAACCTACTACTTCCCTTCAGGCCATAGAGTCACCATCTGTAGCCTTTGCTGAGGTACATATCCAAACAGAAGAGACTGAGCAAGATTCTCAAGAAATTGAGAATTCTGCCCAATTTTTTTTTACAAGAAGGGAAGTTGGCCTCTTATACCCTACTATTTATCAACATGCATTTTTCAAATTTGGGTATGTATATATTAGAGGCCTTATTTTGGAAATGGCTCCAGTGGGAATACTCTTATACATAAGCATATTTGATTTTCAAAGAAGAGTAGATTAGTGGAGAAAATAAAATAAATAAGGAAATAAAATAAACATTTTATTATTATTATTTTATTTTTGTAAAAATATTTGTTTTTTTATTGCAACACGCTGTGGAAATAAACATTGATGATAAATATTCTAATTTATTGGTGTATGTAGATGAATTATATTGCAAATAATAATTCTACAAACACTCATATTAATATTTATCATCAATATGAAAAAAAATGTTCGAATATCATTTTTTTGGCTTGCGGGCTTGATGAAATTCCTGAAAACAAAGTTGGGACAGTCATGTTTTGGAGGACCAAAAGTGAATATTTGAAAAACATGTTTCTATCCTAAGTAGCCCTTGATGTATAATTTCTAACCCAATTTTAATCACTCAATTTGGATTTGAAACGAAAAAGTTAAGACGAAAACATTAAAAGGGTGTCTAGTAGGCAGCTCAACAACAGAGTTGGGACAGTCAGTTTTTGGAGGTCTAAATGACTATATTTTTAAAACCTGTTTCTATGGTAAATTCCTCTATGAATATAGTTTAAAACGCAATTTGAATCACTCAATTTCGATATCGTATGAGGAATTTATGACCAAAATACTGACTGCCTGTCATAAATCAGCACTCTTGAAACTCTGTTTTCTCGGCTGTTCCCTAGCATATTTAACCCATCAGTTCTTCTTGTCTTCAAAAAATGTTTCTATTGAAGATAAATAAATGAATATACTTTAAGCTCCAATTCGAATCAGTTCAATCCGTCATTTAACGAATAATTTATGCTTGAAATACCAACTGTTGGTCTGAGCTAGAAAATCGAAAATGACTCTATTATGCAGTTTGTTATAAGCAAATTTAACATACCATTACATGGAATTTTTAAAATATGTTTCTATTGGAGATAAACCTTTGAATTATTTCTCATTTGGCTTTGTAATCAGTCGAATCGGACGAAAAAAGAAGAAGTTATGATTGAAACATTGCAGGTTAGCATGATTGGCCATTGTTCTCCCGCAGGTAATAAATTAATTTTACTTTGTCTATGGATTTGTTATACAGAGTAACTAATTGTTAGTTTTTTTCATAATTCTTGGATTATAGGAGCCCGATCATCTCTCTTTCTCCATGATTTAATGTTTTATTGCAGGTATACACTCATTTTTTGCAGTTCTTAGCAGAATAAAGAGGGTCAATTTATGGATGAGTAATTCTTGAAAGAAATTTTAGTAAAACAAGAGCATTTCATCCAGTTCATTACCTAACGGATTCATAACAGAAGAAAGGAATAATTCATTTCCATTTGAAGATTCATGCCACTACTGCCAAAACATTTTTTAAAGAGATCATTTTTTTCCATTAATAGATTTGATATTCTCTTAGAAATAACATCATAGCTGTTGTAACTTAATAAAAGTGTTGTTCTTTTCTGATTTCTTTTATGTTTTTGTGTTTCAGGGGTCAATCTCTTCAAATTATAATTTCCGCTCTAGTGGCAATTGAACAATAAAGACCCCACCATGCAAGTTTCAATTGCAGAAGGCAATTCTTCAGTGGCACCAATTCTGTAAAAAAATATTTTTTCTTGAAACCTATACATAAAATTTCCTTTCAATTTGATTGGATTTGCTTGGCAATCGATTGCATATTAGCTTTGTTCTTTCTTTTGTTTTTTTCCTTTTTGCATGTTTAGATCTGTTTGTTGTTCCTCTTAAGAAATAGTTGTTGTTCCTCTTAAGGAACAACAACCGTTCCTCTTAAAAAGCAGTGCATTTATGTGTTTATTTTTGTTGTTCCTTCCAAAAGGAACAACATTTTCTCTAATTAGTTTTTTTGTTCTTTTAAAAAAGAACAATTTTTTTTTCATGATTTCGTTGTTTCCTTCAAAAGGAACAACACCGCTCTTTTTTTTTTGTTCCTTTGAAAAGGAACAACACTGCTCGTTTTTGTTGTTCCTTTCAAAAGGAACAACAGTTTTGTTGTTCCCTTCAAAAAGGAACAACACCGACTGTTTTTGTTGTTCCTTTCCAAAGGAACAATATTTTTCGCAGATTATTCTTGTTGCTCCTTTCCAAAGGAACAAAATTTTCGCAGAATGTTTTTACTGTTCCTTTCCAAAGGAACAACACTTTTTGAGTGCATTTTTCTTGCTTTTTTTAAACAACATTTTTAGAACTTTTTTTGATTTTTTCATGACTTTTTGAAAGGAAAACATACAATTTATGAAAGGATACACAATCATACAAATTAGAACTTACTGTAATCAACGAATCAAAAGAAATCGTCATTTTTAAGAAATTTGTTTAGTAATGATAAGAAAAAGGAAAAATGGACATAATCAATAACATGATTTTGTTGTCTTATTACCACTAAATTCATATGATCGATTATATTTATCATGTTGGTTCTTTCCCATATTTTATAACTTTCTTTGATTTTTACTTATGGACTAGGAACAAGGGCATATTCTTTTCTATTGAGTTGTTCAGACTTCTTCCACCATCCCTACTCTTAAGGAGTGCTGAGCCATCATTTATGAGTAAATAGGAAAGTGTTATATGAAAAGAAAAATATTTACATATTTTATTAATAATTTTATAATTTGGCAGATGGAGGATAGGGGGTCTCATCAAGAGTCGGCCTACCATGTTCATAAGGAAGCAAATGAAGTGACATTTCCCATTATGGCCACCAAACCAGGGATATGGTCCAATGGACAATTGAAAAAATAAAGAAGTCCTTGGAACAGAAGGTCTCATCACGAGCCGGCCTGCCCACTTTTCCCTTCTTCCCAGTGAATGGCATTATGATTTATCTGGTCACCAAGCCAGCACAATGACCTCCATTATGACAATTAACAAGCACTTTCTCAGCATAAATAAAGGATAATGGTTCCAAGGGTGAGAGAGCAACTCTGTCAAGGTTATGGACACCTGTGGGCAACAGAGCTCTGCTGATGGTATTGGAGTCACATTTATACACATCAATAGTAATATTAAACCCTTTTTCCTATATCTCTATTTAAATATCAGATGAAAGTATGAATCCTTAACCTTTGATTTCGAACCTATTATACATGAAAATCATCATAAATCGATCACATTAGTTTAAGTGGGTAATAAATGCATTTGTACTTATGTTTATCTTAAGTTGTCCCTTCTCCTTATCCTTGAATCATTACAAAACGCTTCTATATATGTTTACGATTTATCACATGCATGGATTTCAGTAATGCGATACTTTGCTGATCATATCATAAGTATGTATGTCTTTCCATGTTGTATAATTGTCATGCAGTACGCTGCCATTTTGCCACAATATTCATACTACATTTCAACAGAATTTTTGTTGATTGAACTTTTTGCAATCATCTTATCTGTTGCCATTTAAAATAAAACCGTGGATTCAAGAAAATTGCATACAAAATTGTGATTTGTTTACAGGAGAACAACAAGTATGGGGGGAAATTATATTCACAGTATGACCACACCATTTCAACTAATAGCAAAGGCCCACACAACTTGTGAACATGCACAATTCTTCAGACATGATGTGCTTGCATGGCTTCCACCTTTTGCATCACTTTTAGTAACCGCTCAGCCTACATCAGCTTCAACAAAGGCCAGTCCCTACATGTCCTTCCACATTTTTTTGAAGGTAACACTTGAGGTAAAATAGCATAATTTTCTGATTTATTATGAATTTAGGAGAATTTCATGAAAATACATTGAGCATTATTTATCATCATTCATTTCACATCTTTACCACTTCCCATGTTTTTAGATATGTCTCATCTTTCAGTTTGGGGGAGTGTTGATTTCTTTCCTTTCTTTCTTGTGACCATGTTAGTAATATTATTTATCATCCATGGATATTCTTATTCATTCTCAACACCTCCCTTATTCCATGTTGTTTTACACCAAGCATCAATTTCAACAGATTGTAGCAACCACCTCTCTTTGTTTTCTAGCATCGCATGAGGACATGCTAATTCTTCAGTTTGGGGGGGGGGGGGGGATTGCTACACATGATGGATGTTTAACACTTCGTTGAAGAGGTAAATCCCTCTCATGACAGAGGCGATCCCTACTAGCCCAGATAGGGTCTAGCAACAATCAAACATGCTACAGTGCAGGTTCCTAATTGCAAATAAACCGACTTGCGATGAAGGCTTACCTGGAATCCAACGCTGTCGTTTGTAGAAGAGGTGGTGCTCCCGTTCCTTTGCCCTGGCAGATCACAATCCTCACGATCTCCGTGGTCGGACACCTGCACATGCAAGAAACAACACAAACGCAAGCATAAAATCCAGTACATACAACTATATGTCAGTCGAAGAGGACATAACTCATGAACATAATCAAGAACAAGAGTGGAACCATAACCAATAGTCGCTTATCATTAATGAGTCAAAAGAAGAATACAACCAAAGCTTTGACGTCGAATTCTCCTTTGGCGGGTCGTCAGCAGAACATGTCTCGATAAAGCCCGTCAAGGATGGGACAAGCCTCTCTCTCCGGATACTTGGCAATAGTCT
The DNA here is from genome assembly GCA_034641835.2 of Pinus albicaulis. NCBI lineage: Eukaryota > Viridiplantae > Streptophyta > Pinopsida > Pinales > Pinaceae > Pinus > Pinus albicaulis. The sequence goes on along the minus strand of CM076584.1, from coordinate 800,244,868 downwards.
CCTTGCTTGGATTTGGCCTTAAGGGAATCAAGAAGGCTCTTGTAGCATAAGGATGTGAAAGCTCTTGGGAACTAGCTTGCAAAGGAGATGGGCAAGCTTTTATAGATGGAGGAAGGGGAGTTGGGATCCCTATAATTATGGGATTGGCCCTATCATCAAGGAAGCTTTCATGAGAGGTGGAAAACCACTTCCTCTCTATGGAAATCCGTAGCCAAACCTCCCAACTCAAGATAGATATCAGTCCAGGAATTTGTTAGGACGAAACTTCCGCCATTTATTTTTAAAAAACACCTCTTAATATGGTTGGTGCGGGTGCGGCTCTATGACAGAGCGCCAATTGGCGCGCCCTCTTTGGAGGATTTTCCCCCTTGGCGCGAGGGCTGAACTGTGGAACCGCGCCAATGGAAAAAGAGCTATTTTTAGGGTTTTTTGCAGGGAGATGTCTTCAGGGCAATGAAAGCTCATCTTCAGAGGGATGCAATGAAAGTATTTTCAAGTCTTGTCTCTGCTCACAGGTCACGGAATGAGCCCTCCAACGTGCGGGATGGGGAATGGCAGGACAAAGGGATGCCAAATTGCTGTGGTAACACTTTCTTTCTCATTTAAGGCATACAATTTCATTTTTGTACAATGAAGAAATTGATTTGCATATATCTTTAAAACTATGAACTGAATTCTTGTGATTTCTGGATAATAAAGAGGAATTATTAAAATACACAAACCTAGATAATTTCACACTAAATTAGTTCATAAAATTTCGAAAATTATGCACTATCACCTACAACCATTTTGTTTATATCTCATGATCCGTGCATCAAAACGATCTGATTTTTGAGAAAATGGTTAATGAAGTTTGTTGTTACTTATGTCACATTTTTCTGCAACTTCATATACATATAGTTGAACGTCAACTGTAAAAATTGTTATGCCTCTATTGCTAAAATTGAATATTCATTATTTGAGGAAACATGCATTTGTTCCATCCATTTCATGAGTTGGGATGAACAATTTTCTTTGCTTGGTTAACACATGGGTTTTGTCTTTGGATTGCATGAGGACATGCAATATATTCAGTTCTGGGTTGCATGAGGGCATGCAATATATTCAGTTTGGGGGTATGTTGGGCCATGAATACGACCACTTTTTAACACTTATTTCATCTATTTTTACTCTTCTTAATCATGTCATTTATTATAATTTATCATATAAATCCATTTTATAATGATTTATGCTCTTATGGATGAATATTATTTCTTCTCCTTTATTTTTAATAAATTGATGATTATTATGCATAATTTTATCAATGATGGTTTATTAATATATTTTGTAATATCACTCACCATTTTAGCGTCCAAGATATTTTCCAGATTGAAGATTTGATCTCCAAATCATCATCAAATATTCCAACTCAGAAATTCGCTAGAATAAGAAGTGGCAGTTTTACGGTTGAGATTTTGGGCAAATGAAGAAGAATCTAGAAAATCCGGAACATGGGTTTTGTTCAGAACGGGCCCAATTAACTTTATCAAAGAATGGTTTGCCAAAATTCGGCCTGTATTGAGAGGAACACAAAGTTGTTTGAGCATGATTTTCTCAGATTTGTTGTTGCGGCCGTCCTCCAAATCTCAGCTGCAAAGCCAAAATTCGCCTTGCTCTTGTTGAAAGATTGTTGGAAATGTATTTTATGGTTGATCAAGTTGTTGGGAGCAATCCAATATTGTTATGGGAAATTATATTTGCTATTTAATTTCTCTTCCTTCTGATTATAAAAGGAGAGCATGTATTGTGTATTGGGAGAGGATAGAGAACAATGGATGATTTTTGAATTCCCTTTGTAACATTGTAATTCCTTGACTCTTGTGAGAAAAGAGAAACTGATGTAAAAGCTATTCATTTTTTATTAATACAAAGAGGCATTCTAGTTCCATTCCTCAAGCTCTGCAGTAGCCCAGCGACGCTTTCACCGACGGTTGAGGGCCCGACCCTAGTGGAGCGATCTGTTGTTTGTATTTCTATTATTTTATTTATGTTGTGTGAAGTGTGTTTAATGTTTGTTTCAATTACAGAACTGGTTTACTGTTGTTAGATCAAATACAGAGTCATTGCTATTTCATCTTTTACAAGAAGCACATCTGCCATTTGATTATCTTGTTATTATCATAAATTTGCTGATCTGTATCTGATTTGAGTTGTTGTTCCATTAGTTTATAATTTGTTATGATTGATTGTTGCGTGGTGAGTGGCTGTCGACAGGATTAAAGCATGGAAATCTAGTTGCTTGAATATGTTAGAATTGTAATTGTTGTTCATTTCATGTTGTTGTTCTATTTATGTTCATTGTTTATTCATAGTCGTCGATTAGCAAATAGATGAGTTATAGTTACATGATGTTGTTCCTTTCCAGCGTTCGTTTCCTTTAAATTGCTTTCATTGAATTTGCTTTTGTTACGATTGCTTCAAGATCTCCAACTGTAGAGGATAGAGGTTATTGCTTCCAGGTCCCCATATTGGTTATCTTGCATCAATTTCTAAGGGAAAGAGTTACTGCTACTACGTCCATGATCGATGTTTTGCAAGATTGATGTAGTTTAATCTTTCCATTCATGTCACTGTAATTAGGTTTCTTTATAAGCATTTGTTACTTTTGTATTTGTTATTTTGTACTACATCTTCACAGCATTGCTCTTGGATGAATTGCAGCCTCAGACAGAGTACACTCTTGAAATAAAAAGTCGCTCCCGGATTGATAATTAATGTGAGATAAATAGGTGTTAAAAAGATACCTTTTTATACCTCGACAGTCACCACAGTAATTCATCGCATCGGCGTCGTTCAAGTTCTCCCCTCGCCGATTGCATGCCTCCGATTACATCTAGACTGTCCACGTGTCCAGATCGGACGGTCCAGAATGCATCTCCCAACTTTGGTTTAAATCATGTGTCTCGTTTCATAATTTTTTTTGGCCAAATCCCCGCCGTTGATCTCTGCAGATCAATGACCCTCATTAACCCTTTCTCCGCCTTTGTATTATTTCGTTTATACCCCAGATCACATCTCAGCCATTGATTTTTTCCATCTAACGGCTCATATTTAACCCAACAGGCCTACCTCCCGTGGGTCCTACTTTCTTAAAATATTTGATGTCGGTCGTCCGTCTTAGATCCAACAGCTCGGATTGAAACCTCCCTTCCTGCTTCTGCCCGCGCATCTAGCCAATATCGCGCTCATTCTCCACCGTCAGATCCGAGACCGCAAGGCTTGTTTTCGCATAACTCTAAGCGCGAAGGTTAATCTCTAAAAATTACGTGATATAAGTTGTTTTCTGAGGCCACGTGTCGGCCTATGATGCATATCGCATCCCAAAAGGTGAAACCACCTTTCTCCCATTTCGCCGCATGATACCACCTGTTTTGCTCCCTAAAACCACTTTCCTCATTTTCCATTATATTATATCACGCGTGTTTCCCGCCGTCGATCTTTGCAGATCAATGGCTCAGATTTAATCTGGCCTTACGTTATCACCCTCCACCTCTTCCAAAGGGTTTCTAACGTGCAATCTCCGTCATTGATCTCATGGCCTGGTCTCATCCGACGGCCCATGATCATCCCGAAACCCCAATTTTAATTCTTAACAGATTTCCTCTGACAAAGGTTTTTAACCTTATTTCTTTATATTTCTGCCATTTCTCTATAAAGTGACACCTTCGCTTTATTTCCTCCCGACTTATTTCGTCCATTGATCTCTACAAGATCAACAACCCGGAATTAATCCTCTACACCATTTCATCAACCGCTCTCCTTTTCACTTCTACACATGATTTCCACCGTTGGATGCTGTCATCCAATGGCCATGCTCCTCCTCACAACCTCTGAAGCAGTTTTACCAAATAACGCAGGATTTCATAACAGTTGTGTGTATTTTGTAGGTTTAAATGGTTTTCCAGTATATTGAAGAAAAGCCAAAGGCCGAGATGATGATTCCCACGCCTTTATTCATAAAAGAGAAGCCATCTACAGGGTTCAACGCCTCGTTTTGCTGGTGTCTCATGAACGCTGACAGCTCCATAAGAAACCCCTGTCCCACCTTCACATCAACAAGTCACAGTAAAGGTTAAAAGAGATAGAGAGTATCAGTGTTGAAAACCTTCACCACTAGCAGAGATGAAGGATTGAAGACTTTTTTGCAGTTTTGGATGGATTGCGACTAAGATCGAAAATCAAAAGCCTAATCCTTCCAATTAAAACACAATTAAAGACAAATAAGAGATTTATCAGTCAGAAAGAGCCTCCACTGCCACATCAGAGGCTAATTGATTCCTCTTAGCTACCCAGTGACACCTGTAGCCTTAAAGCATTCAACAGAGGCCAAGTTATGATCAGAGAAGAAGATATTTGCCTCAACGCAGCCGAGTAGTTAATTCTGCCAAACAAACTTAATGCAAAAAATATCAGCAAAGTTATTACATCCTAAAACAGAGCCTTAAAGTCAACAAAAGCTCCCACCGAGCTTAAATCTTAAATATAAAACCATTAATACAGACAAACATCTATACACTTCTCCATCAAGCCCATCAAAGGCCGAGAAGTATTAAAGTCTGTATTAATTGACTTGGGAGATCTTTTATCAAATCCCACCTCCTCATTTCTTCTATAAATACTTCTATAGAAGATGAGAAAATGTTGGTTGCTGAACTTTGAAATATACTTCTGCTCGAAGTTTCTACCTGTAAATAGTGTTCAAAGGCTATTGAAGCTCTGTTTGTGATAGAATAGTTAGGCTGAGAAGTGAAGATGATTTTCGAACTGAAACATTGGACTTAAAGCTGTAACTGGTTTGAAGCATCAATACAATCTGATTTATGGAATCCTAGTCTATGTCAATGGTGATGTTATTTCTTATTGTAAATTGTTATTTTATTTTTGTTTTCACTTTGTCCATCTTCTCTGATAAAGAATAGTAAGCATAGAGTTAGGATTTACTGTATATCAGTACCCTTCTCTGATTGATAAGCTTTATCTATATTGTTTCTTCCAAATTGTATTATTTAGGAATGATTTACTTTAGTTTAAGCAGTTAGGAATGCTGGCGTTCCCTCATCCTACTGTCTTAGCTAAATATTGTTCTTGAATGTTATTTTCAGTTTATTTTAAGTAGAGACGAACTGAGGAATTTACAGTGAGCCCTGTCCTTTAGTTTTGTCTCAAAAAAATATCTAAAAGTTTCCCTAAGAATGTGTTGAAAGCAGGCTAGGTTCAAAGTCCTTACCTAATCTTAGACTATTCGTCGTTATCATATGTGTTTCCCTTTGTGTTTTAAATTTTTTTCTATTGAAAGTGCATCAAAAGGTGGCTAGTTTCAAAGTACTTACCAGATCTTAGATTACTTTTATGTTTTTCTTAAGTGTATGCCAAAAGCAGGATAGTTTCAAAGCACTTACCTAATCTTAGGCTGCTCTTTATTCTTCATTTGTTTAAATTACCCTTCTTGTTGTATCATTTCATTCCATAAAATCAACTTTAAAAGAGATCCTCAGACATAGATGACTTGCCCCATGGACCACTCTTGAACCTTGTTGTTTCAATCAAACCCTATTATGACTCCATAGCCCAATGGACTAAAAACCAGCGTTATATCTATCTTTTTAGCCAAAGCTTGTTTTGTTTTCTTGCAACTTCACACCTTTGAAACTCTTTCCATTTAGAACTTTCCACTCAAATAACAATCATGCGCAACCATAAAAAACAAACAAAAAACCCTCGGACTTCATAACTAGCCTAATATCATTACCCAAAAAATTTAAAGATAAATCCATCTTTGCACTTATTGGAGAGATCCCTCTCCGGATTCAGGAGGGCTAGATACTAGAATCCCAAAGTGGTTGAAATAGTGTTCTCCCTGCAGTTGGACTTTGCCAATCTTGCTAATTACAGGGAGCTAACATTTCTGGAAACTCTGCTGGGGATCGTGAGTAAATATTCATTCCAAAAAACCCCTTGAGTACAAGTAGCCCTCTTCAAGCACTACCAAGTATTGGTAATCATGGTAAAACTTGTTTGAATCAGTGACAAACTAGGCAAACCCTAGGATTCTCATAAGAGCTTATCTAACCTTGAAGGATCAGCTAGCTTAGCCATAAGAGTAGACTTTCTTTGTCTCATAACCATAGCTAAGTTTTGAAACAGATTTAGGATACTCTTAGAACCAATAGGATTGAAAAATAACTCAGAAAACCCAAAAATATTTCAGATTGGTATTCAATAAACATGGTGGTGGACATAAAACCTTTTACCTCCAAAAGAGCTAAAAACTTCCACTTGGCGACTCCACAATCCTGGACAGACCTTAAGACTCCATTGGGAATAACCATTCTCATCGTAACATCATTAAACTCAGTTAGAGGGCTGTAGGATTAAAATTGTGTAAAATAGATAAGTTAACCTCTTAAAGACTGTCATATCTAGTTAAATTGTTCTTGTTTAAAGGGGTCTGAAAAATACAGCATAGTGGCTCCTAGAAAGATTCATACTAGAGCTTATCCTGACCCGAACCCACCTGAGATAGTTGATAACCCAGAAATTATACTTAGGAAGTCTCTGAAGATTGAATTTTCAACTGTTTTCATATCACCCTTGAGAGCTAATTCAGTTCTTGAAAATCTTACAGCTCTACACCAATCACAAGTTGACTTAAGAAATCCATTTAGAACTAGGTCACTTGATGATATAATTCATCTAGATTCTTAGTCTTCACTTTCATCCCCAGAAACAAGTGAACATCCTGGTAGTAGAGAAACAACACCACCTGATTTGCATTTCCTTCACAATTTAGGTGTCTCTCATCCAATATCAGCTCAGAAATCTATTCCTGGTCCATCCACATCTGTTCATCCTACATCCACTGTCCAAACCACTCCACTTCAGCCCACTTTCCCTTTTGTTAATCCACCTCTTGTAAATCCACCTCCACCACATATCATGGCAGCATGGTATGCTCCCTTAGTCCTTCCTGTACCATTAGTCAATCTTCCACAGGACTATCAGTCCAAAATACCATTGTATGATGCCAATAATGCTACAACTGCATCACAACATGTGGATAAAATGAATGACTACTTTGACAGAAATGAAATTGATGATGATTCTTTCAAACTTAGACTAATTGCTTAGAGTTTGGGGGGAGAAGTAAGAAAATGGTTTAAAGGCTTAAGCCCCCACAGTATAAATGATCTCCAAGCCTTCCATCAGACATTATTAAACGAATGGGAAGTGAGAAAAAACCCTCTGCAAATACTTTTTGATTACAAGAACCTCCACAAAAACACTGGGGAAAGCGTACAAGATTACTGCACTAGATTTAATAGTGTGTATAATGCCCTTCCCCCAGATTTAAAGCCTCCACAAGGCTCAGTGTTAAAAAATTTTCCTGAAGGTTTTGACCCTAAAATGGCCTATAAACTGAGAGAAAGAGACCCTTTAACCCTTGAAGATATGAAAAAAGGTGCTCTTGCTGTGGAAGTTAACTTGATGGAGAAAAGAGCAAGAATGAAGAATGAGAAGAGAGTATCCTTCAGAGAGGAATCTACACCTTCTACTTCCAGCTCAAAGATGGAAAGAATGATGGAAGAGATAAAGAAAATGAGCATCCTTGAGAGAGCACAAGCCAGTCAAAACCAAACTGCTCCTCAAAACAGAATTCAAAATCAGAATCAGAATTTTAGAAGAAACCAACCTCGAAATAGACCTAGGGAAGATGATCAACAGATCACTCCTCCCTTTCATCAAAACTATGTAAGTGAGGTTGAAGAAACAGATGAGAAAACAGAGGATGATGATATCAATATGTTGGGAGTAGATAATGATGACTTTGAGGTTCATTATGATAGAGAACAAGGTCTATACACACCTTATGATGACAAAAGAGATGAGGATGAAAGCTATTATCAAGACATGGAAATGTTATCATAGAGTCTCAACGAGAGTATGACCTTAGAAGTAAAACCAATCAAAAAACTCCCAACACCAAAAACTCTGACAAATCTTCACAAAACAGCACTGTAATTAAACCGAAAATTGTAAAACAAAAGGACAAAACAGTGGCTGGAAATTCTGATAAAGGTAAAGAGAAAGGAACTCAAAACAATGAAAAACAGAGTGCATACCTTAGTAGTACTAACACTTCAGCTAGTACTCCTGTTAAAGCCATTTTTTCAAATGTAAATAGAAAAAATCAACAAACAGAATTTGCTGATAGACTGGCAATTAACAAGGCTGAGACAAGTACTTCCAAGAATCAGATGCCTTTCAGCCTAGAGCAGGAATTTTTCAAAATTAAAATCTTTGTTCCTCTCTCTGAACTAGCTGCCAAATATGTATATAGGGCCCAAATTTTGAAGGCTTTAAACATAGAGGATAATAATGACACAGTCAATATTAATGATGACCAGCCAAAGCTTATTTTTGGTCCAAAGATTGAAGTTAGATACCAAGAGGGACTTGTTCCTCCCTTTTATGTAATTTTAAACATTCATGACAAGATTTTGCATAATGCTATGCACGATTCAGGGGCCTCTCACAATTTAATGCCAAAAGCTATAATGGAGAGCCTGGGTCTAGAAATCACCAGACCTTATAAAGACCTTTACTCCTTTGACTCAAGCAGAGTAAAATGTTTAGGATTAATCAAAGACGTCTGCGTTAACTTAGCCCAGATTCTAGCCAAATTTTTGGTCATGGATATAGTTGTGGCTGATGTGCCCCCAAAATATGGAATGTTGTTATCTAGGTCTTGAGGGGCTAAGTTACAAGGAACTATGCATATGGACATGACCTATGCTACCATCCCTGTGTTCAATTAGAAAAGAAAACTTTACAGGGAGTCCCATATGCAGTACATGGTGACTAGTCAAGACAGACCTCAAAACTCTCCTCTGTATTCTGTAAATACAGGCCTTGATTCTTTTATTTTGTTAAACGATGAAACATTCAGTGAACAAGTCACTTTAAATGAATTAATGGCTGATAGAGAGGAAGAGGAAAACACCATGGAAATTTCAAAATGGTTTGTTGAATCTGTCAACAACAGTAAACCAAAAATAGGTCTTGAACTACAAATCATACGTCCATTGCTCTTTATCATTCACAGTCAAGAAAACTACCCTCAACGCAGTGAAAAACCTGAGGGGTTAAAACAAATTCAACCAAGTGCTTATACACAACAACAATCAGAAAGCACGTTAGTTGAAGAGAACAGTAATCAAATGAAGGAACCTGAAACTAGTCCTCTGTGGAGTATGTACTTTGACGGGTTGTGCACTAGAAGCAATGCTGGTGCAGGTGTCTGGATTCGTAACACTAAAAACAACCACATAGCAAGTCTTTCCTATATATTAAACTTTCAGTGTTCGAATAACATAGCGGAATATGAGTCCCTTCTTTTAGGCTTACATCTGTTGAAAAAATTAGGAGCCAAGAGAATTAAAGTGCATGGGGATTCAGAATTAATCATTAGGCAGGTGAATGACGAATACAACACAAATCACCCTAGACTTAGGGCCTATCGAAATGATTTCATAGATCTTTTAAAAACGTTTGAGGAGTCCCAATTGTTTTTTGTCCCAAGGAAAATAAATATCGTGGCCCACAACTTAGCTTTTGCTACCAAAACATGCTTAAGGCCATATGAAACGAAAGACTGCACAACTCAAATTAAATTCAGACCATCCGTTCCTGATAACGAAAAATATTGGCAAGTGTTTGACGGAGACAAACAAATAGAAGACTTCATGCAATTCAGAAATGAATTTGAGCTACATAGTTTGGATTCAGATTATGAAATAGATTGTGATAGTGAATAAATTTTTATTGGTGAAGAAGAACAGTCTCCTGAGCTTGCTAATATAAATCTATTGTCTCGCAAACTTGAAAAAAAAAAAAAAAAAAATTCTGCAAAGTCAGAAACAGATGAATTAGGAACCCTACAGTCTAAAGATCACAGTTTGCCAAAGGGTATGTCCCCTTTAGAAGAGTTGTTTGATTTCCACAATGTGGCTAAGAAGCCAAAACTGGAGCCTGTAGAGACTGAAGTTGAGGAGTGTAACATAGGCAGTAAACTGAAACCAATGATGATTAAACTGTCTAAGACTTTACCAGCTCACATTAAACTCAAATACATAGAGTTGTTCAAATAATTTTCTGATATTTTTGCATGGAGTTACGAAGATCTTAAGTCCTATGACACTGAAATAATTCAACACAAAATTCCTCTCAAGGAAAACAAAAAACCATTCAAACAGAAGCTGCGCAGAATAAACCTTGTTCAGCTGCCTTTGGTTGAGAAGGAAATCAAGAAAATGTATGAAGTTGGTATTATTGTCCCTATTAGATATTATGAGTGGGTGTCTAATCTGGTGTCAGTCAGGAAGAAAATAGGAGAGATCAGGCTTTGTATAGACTTTAGAGACTTAAACAAAGCTTCATTGAAGGACAACTACCCTTCACCTAAAATGGACCATATTTTACAAAGGGTAGTTGGTTCTAAAAGAATTTCTTTGCTTGATGGCTACTCAGGGTATAATCAGATTCTAGTTCACCCTAATGATAAATTAAAGACAGCTTTTACTACACCATGGGGCACTTTCATGTATGTTAAAATGCCCTTTGGTCTAATGAATGCAGGAGAAACTTTTCAGAGAGCCATGGACATAGCATTCTCGAAATAATTAGGCTACTTCATCATCATTTACCTAGATGATGTTACTGTTTTTTCAAAGACAGATAAAGAGCATTTAGAACATTTGAGAAAAGTTTTCGAGAAATGCAGAAAGTTTGGAATATCTTTAAACCCTAAGAAAACACTATTCGGTCTCCAAGAAGGTAAACTTCTTGGGCACATTATCTCATAAGAGGGTATTAAGATAGATCCAAAGAGGATTGAGGCCATATTGCAAATCTCTCATCCTCGAAACATCAAGGAATTGCAATCGTTCATTGGAAATATTAACTTTTTGAGAAGGTTCATACCCAACTTGGCTGAGCTCCTTAGGAACATTACAAACATGTTGAAAATGGAGCAAGGGGTAAAATGGACCTTGGAAGAAAGGAAGCCCTTTGAGCTGGTGAAACAAGCGTTAACCAAAACATCGGTTCTAATAAGTCCTGATTTTTCAAAAGATTTTTATATTTTTTTATTTGCATCAGAATATACAATAGTTGTTGCCCTTTTACAGAAAAATCCACAAGGACAAGAGCAGCCTATTGCATTCTTTAGCAAGGCATTGAGGGATGCTCCTTTGAAGTATAACATTATGAAAAAGCAAGCCTTTGCTTTGGTTAAGGCTTTAAAATACTTCAGGGTATACATCTTGCACGCACACATCATTTCCTTTGTCCCAAATTCAGTTGTGAAGGACATTCTAACACAGGACCCAGATGGTAAGAGAGGTAAGTGGATAGTTGTTATTCTTGAATATGATTTAGAGATCAAGCCCACTAAACTCATCAAAGGCCAAGGTCTAGCTAGATTAATGGATGAATCAAATTTTGAAGTTATTGATATTAATATGATTAATGCTTTATATGAACAAGAGGAAATCTCAACTCCCATTGTTGAAGATAATTTTATGAATTCCTCTTGGTATGCTGATATTCTTTACGTTTTGCTTAATTTGAATACACCTCCTGGTTTGACAAAAACAAAGGCAAGTTTTTTAAAATTAAAAGCTATAAACTATTGCATTATAGATAAATGTCTTTATTGGAAAAATGCAAGTGGGATATTTCTTAAATGTTTGCCTAAGTATGATGCAGAGAAGGTTAAGCACGAGTTCCATGAAGGAGAGTGTGGAGGCCACTTATACTGGAAGACAACAGCCAACAAAATCCTAAGGGATGGTTACTATTGGCCCACTCTCTTTCTTGATGTGCACAAAATGATAATTTCCTGTCACAAATGTCAAATTTTTGAAGGCAAAAAGAAGTCGCTACCCTTACCTCTGCATCCAATCACTGTTGAGGCTCCATTTCAATAGTGGGGACTTGACTTCATAGGAGAAATCGATCCACCATATTCTGCCTAGCATAGATGGATTCTCACTGCCACAGACTACTTCACCAAATGGATAGAACCCATCCCTTGTAGGCAAGCCAATGAGTCTGTCATTATAAAATTCATAGAGACTAATATTCTCTCTAGATTTGGCTGTCCTACCAAGATCATCACTGATAATGCAGCAGAATTTGGATCTAAGAAGATGGTTGAGTTCTATCACAAGTATCAGATAACATTGGGGCATTCCACAACCTATTACCCTCAAGGTAATGGACTTGCAGAATCCTCAAACAAGATTTTGGTGAACATAATCAAGAAGCTGTTGGAGGACAACAAGAAGTCTTGGCACACAAAGCTTGTGCATGCACTTTGGGCTGACAGATTGACTTTGAAGAAATCTATTGGTATGTCACCCTACCAGCTTGTGTATGGCATAGATGCAATTTTTCCAACCAGCCTTGGTATTCCAGTTATGAATTTGATTCAAGAGTTGCAGACTGAAGATAATGACATGATCATAAGAATAAATCAGACCATTCACCTTCAACAAACCAGAGAGGAGGTTTATAACAAAGCATTACAAAAGCAAGACAACATCAAAAAGCTTTTTGACAGAAGAGAAAAGGCCAGAAATTTCAATGTTGGGGACAAATTCTTAAAGTGGGATTCAAGGAGGGAAGACAAGGGCAAGCACTGAAAATTTGACAACTTATGGCTCAGCCCTTATCTCATTCATTTAGCTGCTGGTAACAATGCCTTTTTCTTGTAGGAGTTGAATGGAGCTGAATTGTTTGTAGGTCCTGTCAATGGCAGGATGCTCAAACATTACTTCTCTTGATCCATCATGTTCTAAAAGCCTTTTATCTTTTTTCTCATTATAAATATTTCACCCATCATTTCATTCAAAGTTAGAAAAAACAAAAACACAAAAACAGTGAAACAGAGAAAAGATGGCGGATTGTAAAAACAATAAAGGTACAACCCAATACCAAAAATGATAAATAAATCTGAAAGTGTGCAAGCTTAAATGCCACTCCTGAAAAACACACTTTTAGTTAGTCATATAGCCTAATCATGACTAATTAGTTTTAAATTGACTTCTGATAGGATAGTGAATTTGATTGCCAAACAGTTTAATCTTGGCTTGTCAGTAGGTAGATTAGGATAGAAATTAAAGGTTCAAACATGATCAAAATATGAACCTAAGTTTCCAAACAAGAATGACTCTAATCTGTTTCAAATTCTGAGTCAAAACATAGGTAAAACTGGTTCATCATTCAATGAGAAGTAAAAACAAAGCTGAAAAAGATGAAGGAAGTGCTTTGAACTTCAGATCTTAAGCCTTCCATTTTGATTTAATTTTTTGTGAACTAATATCTATGTGCAGCTTGTCTTTGTGCCATAGATCAGCATCAAGTTAGACTGTTCAATCCTGACTTGTATGCTTTTTAATTTTCCGTTTTAGAAATTAGAGAACAAGAATCTGTTAGACTGTTTAATCCTAACAGATTAGCAGATTAGGTAGAGAAGCATGTGGACTCGGCAGTTTAATCTGAGTTCATGGAGAAATAAGGAGTAGAATTAGATTGGTTTTATGCTTTCAAAAGAATAAAATGTTGTAAAAAGAGTTTTCTAATCCAAGTGCACTCTAAATAAGAAAAAATGTTAGATCAGTGGGATTGGGTAGGTAGAAAGCTTGTGTTGATAAAGATCCATTGTTTTTCATGATTGCTAACATGTTTTCAAAGCAAAAGAAGATCATTCAAGTAAGAAATTTGCAGCCCAATGGATAAGGCACTGATCAGCCTCCTAGAGAATGCAAGTCTGAAATTCTTGATGCCTTCAATAAGACACCATCCCCAAGTGGAGCCATTGTTAGCCACCTATAAATTTGTTATATCAGAAGGTGGATAAATCATTTTTGGAGCCTTCAAGAAACATTTTTTATTGCTAAAAATGTTATCTCTTTAAGACTCATGGAGACATCATGCCCTTTGTTTAATCTTTACTGCTGTCTCCCTTTCAAACTCTGAAAATCTGCTATTTTTATAGAGAAAAAATTGTTGCAAAGCACCATTTTTTCCTTCCTCCACTCAAAAACTAACCTTCATTTTTACCCCTTCTTTTCCCCATAAAACTCCTCTATTTTCCATTTTTTCCCATTTCCCCTTCATAAGATCCTCTTTACAAAGTTTAAAACTCACTTTTAAACTTTGCGGAAACCCCCAAATCCATAAAAAACTTTGAAAAAATTTCATAAAAAATAAGTGTTTTGACAATAGGCTTAAACCCCCTTTGGGCTAAGCCTAAACCGCTTCCCCACATGTGCCCCAGTGCTAGAACCAAGTGCTAATGGTCCCAAGCGCTTATCGCATCGAAACAAAACAGAGCACGCAAGTCTTTTTGCTTTATTTGAGACCTCCGATGTGATTGGCCCCTTATTACATAGCCCCGATCCAATCATCGCTTCATATAACCCTTGGGCCCGCATCCGGCGCTTAAAACTTGTGAATAAACCCATCCCCGATGAAAACTTCGTTTGTAAAACATAAAACCCACCTTTTCCCCACCAAAGCAATATTTTGTAATGAAAATGGGTAGATTGAAAAGCCCCGCATCATTTTTTCTGATGCGATCAAGCCCCGTTGTATAAACCCCCTCCTTCCGCTTTCCTCCATATAAACCTACGCTTGGGACCAGGAGATAAAGTCCTGAAGCACTAATCGCATCGGATAATTCAAAATGGGTAGATTGAAAGACCAGCACCGAAGTTCCAATGCGATTGGCCCTTGTGTATATAAAGCCCTTGGCCTATTATCTTCCATATAGACCAACGGCCCCGCAGACGGGTGCCAAGGCATTTCATATATATAATCCACCTCGAGTCATTAAACCTTTGTATTTTGTTAATTTTTGGTTTTCATAAGTTTTAAAGGGGTCCTGCCATTCATTAATCAAACCCATTCCTGACCGTTGATCTAAAGTCGATCAACGATTAGCGCAACATCGCATCGCAGATTTTATCAGGCGCATTTGTTCCCCCTTCTGATTGGTTACTCCTCCGATTCACTCCCTACCATCGATCTGATCCTCAGATCGACGGCCAGCGCTCAATCGCATCGGCGCCATTCAAGTTTTCCCCCCGCCGATCGCATGCCTCTGATTGCATCTAGACTGTCCATGTGTCCAGATCGGACGGTCCAGAATGCATATCCCAACTTTGGTTTAAATCATGTGTCTCGTTTCATAATTTTTTTTGGACAAATCCCTGCCGTTGATCTCTGCAGATCAACGGTCCTCATTAACCCTTTCTCCGCCTTTGTATTATTTCGTTTATACCCCAGATCACATCTTAGCCGTTCATTTTTTCCATCTAACAGCTCATATTTAACTCGACAAGCCTGCCTCCTGTGGGTCCTTCCTTCTTAAAATATTTGATCTCGGTCGTCCGTCTTAGATCCATCGGCTCGGATTGAAACCGCCCTTCTCGCTTCTGCCCGCGCATCTAGCCAATATCGCGCTCGTTCTCCATCATCAGATCCGAGACCCCAGGTCCAACGGTCGATGCTCATTTTCACGTAACTTTAAGCACGAAGGTTAATCTCCAAAAATTACGCGATATAAGTTGTTTTCGATGGCCATGTGTCGACCTCTGATGCATATCGTGTCCCAAAAGGTGAAACCACCTTTCTCCCATTTCTTCGCGCGATACCGCTTATTTTTCTCCCCAAAACCACTTTCCTCATTTTCCAATATATTATATCGCGCGTGCTTCCCGCCATCGATCTTTTCAGATCAACGGCTCAGATTTAATCTGGCCTTAAGCTATCACCCTCCACCTCTTCCAAAGGGTTTCTAACGTGCAATCTCCGCCGTTGATCTCATGGCATGGTCTCATCCGACGGCCCATGATCATCCCGAAACCCCAATTTTGATTCTTAACAGATTTCCTCCGACAAAGGTTTTTAACCTTATTTCTTTATATTTCTGCCATTTCTCTACAAAGTGACACCTTCGCTTTATTTCCTCACGACTTATTTCAACCATTGATCTCTGCAAGATCAATGGCCCGGACTTAATCCTCTGCACCATTTCATCAACCACTCTCATTTTGACTTCTACGCATGATTTCCACCGTTGGATGCTGTCATCCAATGGCCACGCTCCTCCTCACAACCTCTGAAGCAGTTTTACCAAATAACGCAGGATTTCATAACAGTTGTGTGTATTTTGCAGGTTTAAATGGTTTTTCCAATATACTGAAGAAAATCCAAAGGCCGAGATGACGATCCCCATGCCTTTATTCATAAAAGATAAGCCATCTACAGCGTTCAACGCCTCATTTTGCCGATGTCTCATGAACGTTGGTAGCTCCATAAGAAACCCCTGTCCCACCTGCACATCAACAAGACACAGTAAAGGTTAAAAGAGATAGAGAGTATCAGTGTTGAAGACCTTCACCACAAGCAGAGATGAAGGATTGAAGACATTTTTGCAGTTTTGGATGGATTACGGCTAAGATCGAAAATCAAAAGCCTAATCCTCCGAATTAAAACACAATTAAAGACAAATCAGAGATTTATCAGTCAGAAAGAGCCTCCACCGCCACATTAGAGGCTAATTGATTCCTCTCAGCTACCCAGTGACACATGTAGCCTTAAATCATTCAACAGAGGACGAGTTATGATCAGAGAAGAAGATATTTTCCTCAACGCAGCTGAGTAGTTAATTCTGCCAAACAAACTTAATGTAAAAATTATCAGCAGAGTTATTACATCCTAAAACAGATAGACAAACATCCATAAACTTCTCCATCGAGCCCATCAAAGGCCGAGAAGTATTAAATTCTGTATTAATTGACTTGGGAGATCTTTGGTCAGATCCCACCTCCTCATTTCTTCTATAAATACTTCTATAGAAGATGAGAAAATATTGGTTGCTGAACTTTGAAATATACTTGTGCTCAAATTTTCTACCTGTAAATAGTGTTCAAAGGCTCTTGAAGCTCTGTTTGTGATAGAATAGTTAGGCTAAGAAGTGAAGATGATTTCCGAACTGAAACATTGGACTTAAAGTTGTAACTGGTTTGAAGCATCAATACAAGATGATTTATAGGATCCTGGTCTATGTCGACGGTGATGTTATTTCTTATTTTAAATTGTTATTTTATTTCTATTTTCACTTTGTCCATCTTCTCTGATAAAGAACAACAAGCATAGTGTTAGGATTTACTGTATATCAGTACCCTTCTCTGACTGATAAGCTTTATCTATATTTTTTCTTCCAAATTGTATTGTTTAGGAATGATTTACTTTAGTTTAAGCAGTTAGGAATGATGGCGTTCCCTCATCCTACTGTCTTAGCTAAATATTGTTCTTGAATGTTATTTTCAGTTTATGTTAAGTAGAGATGAACTGAGGAAGTTACGGTGAGCCTTGTCCTTTATTTTTGTCTCAAAAAACTATCTAAAAGTTTCCCTAAGAATGTGTTGAAAATAGGCTAAGTTCAAAGTCCTTACCTAATCTTAGACTATTCTTCGTTATCATATGTGTTTCCCTTTGTGTTTTAATTTTTTTTCTATTGAAAGTGCATCAAAAGCTGGCTAGTTTCAAAGTACTTACCAGATCTTAGATTACTTTTATGTTTTTCTTAATTGTATGCCAAAAGCAGGATAGTTTCAAAGCACTTACCTGATCTTAGGTTGCTCTTTGTTCTTCATTTGTTTAAATTCCCGTTCTTGTTGTATCATTTCATTCCATAAAATCAACTTTAAAAGAGATCCTTAGATATAGATGACTTTCCCCATGGACCACTCTTGAACCTTGTTGTTTCAATTAAACCCTATTATGACTCCATAGCCCAATGGACTAAAAACCAGCGTTATATCTATGTTTTTAGCCAAAGCTTGTTATGTTTGCTTGCAACTTCACACCTTTGAAACTATTTCCATTTAGAACTTTCCACTCAAATAATAATCATGCTCAACCATCCAAAACAAACAAAAAACCCTTGGACTTCATAACTAGCCTAATATCATTACCCAAAAACTTTAAAGATAAATCCATCTTTGCACTTATTGGAGAGATCCCTCTCCGGATTTAGGAGGGCTAGATCCTAGGATCCCAAAGTAGTTGAAATAGTGTTGTCCCTGTAGTTGGACTTTGCCAATCTTTCTAATTACAGGGAGCTAACATATCGCACCCCCCAAGAATTCCCAAACTACCAAACCATCTTTCGGCGTGCGATAGACGATGTGACAAACTACCAAACCGCTTCCAAGGCATTGCGATAAACCAACATTATTTGAAATATAATAAAACCCCGCGCCATGCGATAAACCCCAATGTTCAAAATAATAAAACCCTTCCCTAACCATTATTTCATTATTTCTGTTGATTTGCGAAAAATACCAAAGCCATCGCCAACCGGAATCAAAGCCCCTACTGCCGCCTAAACCCTTCTACGACCAAATTCACCGTACTCCAGGTAGTTTTGAGTACCCGTCACTGTCTAGTTTTCTTATTAACTCAATAAATTGAACCAAATTAATGGCTTCATAGAGCGTCCTAACTGTAAACCCTCTTCAACCACCATTACTAGATGTCTACCACACCCCTTTCGCTGATAAGGAATTCAAAATTAATGACACTGTGACTGATAGCAACCTTTTGTAGCTCCATTGTTGGATCCATGATAAATTTGTTGATCAGGCAGATGATATTCATCTGTGGGACTATAACCTTCCCAAATACATATTCCCACAAACCTATCAGTTCCCTGAACTCATCAGACTATGTCAAATATGTTATTTTCCAAATAAAAGAGCTATAGTTACTCCAAACCAAGAAATCCTATTTACAATTACTGCTCAATCCATCAATCAAATGTTGCAGATTCAATCACAGCCAAAGGAAATTCATTTCTCCATTGAAACTCTTACTGAACTTTACTTAAAGTTGGACTTCCCTAAAAGATTCCAAATCTTTCAGACTTTCCTCCCTCCATTAGTAAAAACTCCTAAAAACAATCCTCCATACTATGCTACCATATTTTCAGAAAGAACCAGAAAAATTGTGACTATGTTTTCCTGTATTTTAGGATATTTCATTGATGAGCATGTAGATGAATCTATTCTTGGTTTCCTATCTATCTTTTACCCAGGTCAGCCTCCCGCTACAGCTTTCAATTTTTCCCAATACCTGGCAGATGCCATGCATGATCAACTGATCAAACTGCCAGAAGGAGTATTCAAATACTCCTCAATATTGTTTCATATGTTTATATATTTTTATTCAGAAAGATTTGTAGTTAACCTACAAAATCTGGACACGGAGGATAATACCCATTCTGTTGTCTTTTGGACATCCTTGATCAGAAAGGATTCCACTGAATTTAGTTTCAAATACTTCATTGATTCTATTGTTTATCCAGTAGTTAATATGCTTAGTAATAGGATTCAGCCTAGAATTAATGAAGAAATAAAAAAGGTTCTACAGTTATCAGATCAGAGAAAAACAAGATACTTGTATTTATACTAGAATCATACAGAAATCATAGTGTATGGAAGTCAGCTAGTTCCATACAGGCTTCCCAAATACCTCCCAATGAGGATATTTTCTTTAGAATACATCAGAAAAATCTTGAATTCAGATGAAATCAATTCCTTTCTACTAAAAAGAAGACTCAATTCAAGATTAAAAACCAACTAGAGCCTTTTATATGCAACATTAGGAATGCTGGACAGGAAGCAGACCAATGCTTACAAGATTTAAAGTTCAGTAGCAGTTTCAAATGGTCTTATGGCCCCTTGGGTGTCATAAGTAAATTGAGAGTTAAGTTCAAATTGACCTCTTTCATTCATGAGTCTAAGCCTGAAATTGAAAAGTATTCCAACCAGTCAGAGTGGTTGGAAAACACTTTACAGGAAGTGGAGAAGCAGGTTGATACTAGTTCCATCCTACTTACTCTAGCACCACAGGACAAAAATTAAAAAAGGGCTAGAAAACAAGGTTCTTATTCTGCAGAAACTACTTCTGATACTAAATTCAAACTTATGTACAGGAAGAAAACAAAACTAAATCCAGTTATAGAGCAAGAAGAAATAGTTGAAACCATTGAAACATATATTGTTGTCAGGGATGATGCACCTCCAACACTTTCAGAAGAAACACGTCTACCATCAAATTTGAGTGCACAAATAATTCAGAAGAAAAACAATGCAAAAGTTTCAACATCTAGCAAACCAGTTGAGAAATAAAAATATATCATGGAGAAATACAAAGAGATTAAAATAACAAATGAGGCATTGAAAGCTGAAACATATGCACAGTACTGGAAGAAAACTCCCAGTGATCAAAATAGATTGCTTTCAACTTTTGATTTCAAAACAAGGAAGATGAAAATGACATTTCTACAGCCAAAAGTGCAGGCCCCAAAAACATCAGAATATTATAAAAAGACAGTCTTTGAAGTTCTTGCCAAAGATGTGCATCCAATTGACGGACGCACAAACAAGTGAGAAATGATCATTCCTGCTAATTTCACGGCGTCAATAGGTGTCATTTTTCATGATTGACTTGGTGAACTATGCAATATGTTCAAACCTTTTTCTTGTGCAAAGGTGTTCCATATTCTTAAAAAATCAAAAAATCAAAAAATTTAAAAAATGTAAAGAGGGTATACCCTAAAAGAAAAATCAAAGGGTGAAAAAATAAAATTGGCCAAAAAAGTAAAAGAAAATGAACCCCACCAAAAGAAAGGCCAAGGAAAGTGTGAAAATATAAATGCCACTACCTTTTGCTCTGATGTAATAAAAAAAATTGTGTGCAAATGAGCGTGAGCAAACTTTACAAGAATTTATGAAGATCCAAACTGTTTGGAACTATCTGCCCATTTTTCAATTTCATGTTGTAGAATAGAGAATAAATATCTGACCAAACAGTTTAATCTTGGCAGATAAGTAGATAGGTAGAGCTAATAAAAGGTGCTCAACAGTTTAATCTAAGCCCTTGGATGTAATAAGTGTAGACTTAGATAGGTTTGCCATGTAAAAGGAAAAGAAGATTGATAAGGGTTTGCCAGTGCAAGTGCACCCTAATAAAGAAGACAAAATGGTAGGGTAAAGTAAGTAGGGTAGGTAGATGTTGTTGCAGGATTGCATGTGATGAATGATGGTTCTAAACGTGTTTAATTTTACTTTCATCACTGTATGAAAGGATACAGAAATTAGAAGTCTACAGATAAAAGTCAAAATTATTAATTTCCCTCTCATTTTCCCTAAACACTTACATTTTCCCTAAGTGCCATGTATTTAGTGAAGATTATGCATCATACATTTTCTGACTTTTGGAGGGACCTAATTCCTAATAATTGAAAAGACCTAAGTACTTGAAATCATCCATTATCCCATTCATTCATCTTTCAAAAATCTTTTCTTAAGTAAAATCCCATTTTACTTAGGAAAATCCTTCAATATTTCAAGAAAAGCCCTCAAAATCACTTTTATTCTAAGTCTAAGTGATGAAAGTATAATCTTTACTTTCTTGGTTATATTTAAGTATTTTGAGTTTACATTGTCCCTTTGTCATATTAACTCTAACTTATGTATTAACTCCCATAAAAATCACATTTTCCTATGTATATAATTCATTTTTTATAAATATCCCAAAAACCCATATATTATAATTTTTAGCCAAAGTATATAACCCCCATATATTCAAATAAAGAACCCACATTATATGCCCTTTGGCTAAAAAATATCATTATAAATAAATCCCGCCCCCTATGGTAATTGAATTAATTTAATTTAATTATCGTATAATAAGAATATGAAAAAAAATTGAACATATGGAATATGTGTTTAAAACAAAATAATTTCGAAGTTTAATTCAAAATAAACTTCGAAACAAATCCCTTCTCCGTGTATATTTTCTCCGCGCCCGATCATTTTCCCACATTTTTAAACCAAGGGATTAATTAACCCTCCAGGTTAATTAATAACCTCCCCAGCCAATCAAATCACTCCCGAAATGATTAATTAACCGTTAAACACGTCGGACCCACACCATTAACTCCCCACCATCTCCCTGTTCCGTCAACCGTCAGATCACCCGCTCCAAGATCGACGGCTCTCGTCAATTCCGCTGGCCATCCCCGGTCCAAGTGTTAATGCGCGAAATCGCAGCGGTTTTCAAATAGTACCCCGTATGATTGTTTTATGATTCACTTCCATCCAAAACATATCCTCAAAAGTGGTGTGGAATAAAACCACTTACCACCTCCACTCTCCATGACTCATCTCCTTCGTACAAAAGATGACGCTACGACAAATTAATAAAAATTCCGCCACCCATTGACTTTGCGAATAAAACAAAATAAGCCTCGTTTTTTCAATTCTTTTTATTCATAGTGAATGACCGCATCTCTATGCAAGAAAAACCTTTGTAATCAAATACACCACCTAAAACCTCTATTAACCAATTCTAGCATGGTCTACCTCCCAAAAATCATTCTAGATTCACTCCACAGACCTCTCAAAATCAAATGAAACCTTTTCAACCTCCCCTGCAAACCAATGCTTTCTTAACAATTTTTTTTGTTTTACAGGTAATCAGAAGACCACATCCTTAGATAAACAGTCTTAATACTATTCATAAGACTTTTTTACTCCAAGAGTGTTATCAAATCTATTCAAACAGAGGTTAGAAAGCATAACAGATGTATCATGAAAGTCGAGTAGTTAAAATAAAGTTACAAAGCAGTCAAAGGTAAACAGTAAAAGTAATTACAGAAGGCATTAAAATGGTAAAAGAGATGAAAATACTTTCACCAACATTGAATTTTATCTAAAGTGAGTAAAACAGTCAAAAGAACAAAAAAGTGAAAAGATGAAAAACACAAGAAGAAGGAATATTTTTGTAGAAATTGCATGTTTAAGTCATTGTTTTGCATAAACTGTTGTGATCAATCCAAGATGAATTTTGAAAAAATGAATGAGGTTTAAAGTTCAAAAAGGACCATCTACAACAACCTCTCTCACTTTTCTAACAGCTATTATGGTTTTGGAAATATTAAACAATGTTGGAAAGCACTTTTTTATCTAGGATGTGTCCAACTGGCTACCATGTGTCCCTTTCTATCCTATGTTTTAAGTTTTATATCTATTTATAATATCACTGTGTTCCGTTTCTGAATAATTGACATAAAAGAAAAAATCAGAACTTACTTAGTGTACTCTGATTTCAATTGTGATTATTCCAAAATGTTTTCTGCTAAACTGGTTATAAGCAACGAATTCTTAATTTCTCTTGTTTCGCTGGTTTAAACATCTTGATTACTATAGTAAAGAATTCTTAGCTACTATTTATTTGTAATCATTCACTTTCTTTCTTTTGAACATGTTGAAAGATTCTTGATTGCCTTTCATCCCTTCAAAATCCATTCCATTCATTTTAAGATCCAAAATTGTTCTCTGTTTGGCTATCTTGCCCTGCAAAGCCATCTTGTGTGTAGAAGAGTAATCCAGTAAAGCCATCATTCGACTCCATAGCCCAATGGACTAAAAATCTTCAACCTTGCCCTTAGTTGGCGAATTCCACCATTTTCAAACAAACTCTTGGATTTATAACTAGCCTAAAACTTTCTAAGAACAAAGATAAATTATAAAGAGAGAGCCCTCTCTGGATGCAGATTGGCTAGATTCTGCATCTGAAGGTTGGTTTGTGGTTACCTCGGGTATACTTTCCTTTTCCACAACTTCAAGGAAAACCTAAGTGATAACATAGTGGCGACCATACTGGGGAACTGAATCATTTTTATTGTTAATATTGTTCACTTATAAGCTATAGACAGAGTCTGAAGATCAGCCAGGTAGCCTTTGAAATGCTTTTGCCCTGCAACTGCATAGTAAATAAATGTTGCTTCAGTCTATCTCTGATTTAGCTTATACACTGAACCTTAGTTTCAAATGTTTAATCAGACTCTCTAGTTCAATAAATCTTTGAGAAAATTTTAATCAGAAATCATTATTTCTTGAAGAATTTGTAGAAGTTGTACTTTCATTTCAATTAAAACCAAAAATCCAAAAAGATAAAATCTAGGAAAACTGGCTTCAGAAAGGATTCGTCATACCAGGTCAAATCTTGACCCTAATCCACCACCGATATTTGAAATTCCAAATATGATTCCTAGGATTCTTAGAAGACAAGGAAGTCAAGAAAGCTCTCAACAAGGAAGTCAAGAAAGTTCTGGAAGTTCTAGACCTCTTTCTAGATCACATTCCTGTCCTGTGAAGATTATATATTTTGATGAAATCCCTTTTGATGAGCGATTTGAAACATCTCTGGTTGTCAATTTTTCTGAATCTGAATTGTCTAAGCTCGTTCTAGAGCCACTATTTCTTGAATATTTACAATTGAGATTTGTTTCATATCATCTTGACAGACATTTACAAAACTCCATTCAATCTGAACAGACCTTTGAAGAAAGTTCAAACATTTCTGTAATTACTGAAGCTTCCCCAAGCTCAGCTACCTTTCCTCAAACTTCTCAAAACCAAGCCACTCCTTCTACTCCTCCACCCACTCCTTCCAGACCATCATCACCTGTTATTCCATTACACCTTCCAATGGCCAATAGATATGCCCCGTTAAGATTGCCAGGCAACCCTGCTGCTTTGCCACAAGACTATCAGAGTAAGATCACCCCTTTTGATGGCTCAGGTACTTACACAGCTCAACAACATACCAAAAGAATGACTGATTACTTTGAATTTTATGAAATTGACGTTGATGACGTTCGAATGAGAATTTTTGTCCAGAGCCTTACTGGGGAATTCAGGACATGGTTTAGGGCCCTTGCTCCAAACAGTATTGCTGATTTACCAGCTTTGTATAGGGAATTTTTGAATAGATGGGAGAAGAAGAAAGACCCTCTTTAGATCCTATCAGAATTTGAAAATTTGAGAAGAAGACCTAATGAAACAGTGCAAGATTACATCATAAGATTCAACGAAGCATATAACGTTGTTCCCCAAAACCTTAGACCCCCTCCTGACTCAATATTGGTTAAATTCCCTGATGGTTTTGACTCTGACATAGCATATTCACTTAGGGAAAGATCCCCCCAAACCCTAGAGGAAATGCAAAGCATAGTGGTTAGTGTGGAAGCAAACCTCATAGAAAAACGAGCTAGAGCTAAGGCCGAAAGAAGAATGCCTATGAATGAAGAACCTTCAGATTTTGAAAGAAAGCTGGATGAAATCATCAAAGGTATGGAAAGACTGGGAGACAAAGTGGAGACAATCGAAAGAAATTCTTCTGGTGATAATCAAAATGTTGTGAGAAACCCAAACTTTAGAAGGAATCAGAACCAAAATATTGGGAAAAATGTCCCTGACCAAAACATCAGGCCACCTTTCCAAGAAAATTTTGTTGAAGGTTCAACTTCTGAAGAACCTACTGAGGATGTTGAAATAAATAACGTGACTGAAAACAAAAATGAACCAGAAGTTTTTCTATCTCAAGATGATCAAGAGAATCACATTCTTGAAACATTTCAAACTCATTCAGGAGAAACTTTTGATTTTAAAGAAGGCTATGACACAACAATTTATGAAGTTCATAAACAATACAATTTGAGAAGCAGACGGATTGATGTGCCAGAGAATAGCAAACAGAAAGCTGTAAAACAAAACGTCAAAGGTAAAACTAACATCCCTCCTGTACAAAACATTCCTCCTGTACAAATTTTGTCTAGGACAAGTCCGAACCCCGCAAATCCAATAATTGAAGATGTGTCTGACAACCAACCAAATAATAAAAAACTATCTAATACTTTTCCTCCTGTAGGAAACGTAGAAGAAACAGCAGAAGTTAATTCAGAAACACCTTCAACTCATAATCCCATCTATGAAAAAGAGAAAAACACTGAAGACCCAAAAAATAGAGAAAACCCAACTGTCCAAAACACTAAAGCTCAAACAGAAAAACCTTTCAATCTAGAGGCTGAAATAGGCAAACTAAAGATAGTTGTTCCTTTATCAGAATTGGCTAAACATGATGTCTATAGAAGCCAAATCAGCAAATCCCTTAACATTAACATTACTGGAATGGATGATTCAGTAAATGTTCTTGATGATCAACCCAAACTCCTTTTTGGCCCCGAGGTAAATGGCAAACCAGAAAGTGGAGGAACCCCTCCATTTTATGTGAGCTTGAACGTTCATGACAAAATACTCCATAATTCTATGCTTGATTCTGGAGCATCCCACAATTTGATGCCAAAAGCTGTGATGGAAAGATTAAATCTAGACATTACCAGACCGTATAAAGATCTTTTTTCTTTTGATTCAAGTCAGGTAAGATGTTTAGGTTTGATTAAAGATCTGTGTGTTACTTTGGTGCAATACCCTGCGAAATCTGTTCTGATGGATATAGTAGTGGCCGATATTCCTCCCAAATATGGTATGTTGTTGTCCAGATCCTGGGGTGCTAAACTTGGAGGGTCTATTCAATTAGATATGTCATATGCTACTATTTCAGTATTTGGTCAACCTAAAAGACTTTACAGAGAGACCTTGATGAAATATTTAGTCAGTAGTCATGAGAAGCCTGAAAACTTCCCTGTCTATTCAGTACATTCTGATATGGACTCTTTTATCCTTTATAATGCTGAATTGGACCTTCCTACTGAATTAGAAGCACCAGAAACGGAAACTGCAAATAAATCTACTGTTCAAATCGAAGAGATTTCTGAAAACAAAGAAACACCAGATAATCAAGAAATACCAGAAAAAGCTAAAAAACTAGCTCCTGTTAAGAAACATGTTAAAACAGTTGATGAAGATTATGAACATGAAATTCTGTGGCATTTAGAATTTTATGGTTCAGTAAATAAGTTAGGAGCAGGAGCTGGAATTTGGATACATAATGTTGAAAATGATTACACCGAAGGCCATGCTTATAGGTTGAACTTTAGATGCACTAATAATATGGCAGAGTATGAAGCTCTTTTGCTAGGGCTTAAACATGTCAAAAAGTTAGGAGCAATTAGAGTATCAATCATAGGAGACTCTGAGTTAATTATCCAACAGATAAATGGTGAATGTTCAACAAAAGATCCCAGATTGAAACAATACAGAGAAACAGTTGTGGAAATTCTCAACACTTTTCTACAAGCTCAACTTGCCAAGATTCCCAGGAAACAAAATTTGCATGCTCACAGTCTTGCAATGTTCGCTAGCACATGTAAATTACCTTTTGGATCTAATCATCAGTTCACAGCTGAGATTAGACATAGACCTGCTATACCGGACAATCTCATGAATTGGCAAGTATTTGTAAATAATAATCAGATCAATAATTTTTTGACATTAGAAAATGAGTTCTCTAATAGTAGTATAGATGAAGACACAACAATCAATGAATCTGATCAAATAGATGAACAAGAAACAAATATTTCAGAGGAAACTGCTATTCACATGCTTCACCCAACCAAATTCACTGAAAAAGATATGCAAGATTTGAAACAAATGGAATTCGATGAGATCATAGAAGATGAATCTGAAATCATTAATCTGAAAGATAATCATTTACCCAAAGGATTAACTCCTTTGGAAGATCTTTTTGACTCAAATGACATTCCCTAAAACCCAAAATGGAACCTGTTAAAGCTGATATTGAATAAGTCAATTTGGGAACTGAAGAAAATCCCAAGATGGTTAAACTATCTAAATCTCTGCCAGAAGATCAAAAGGTTAAATATGTTGAACTTTTAAAAGAATTCCAGGATGTTTTTGCCTGGAGTTATGAAGATCTTAAATCATATGATACATCAATAATTCAACATACAATACCTTTGAAACCAGATCAGAAACCATTCAAACAGAAACTTAGAAGGATCAACCATGTTTTACTACCTTCAATTGAGAAAGAAATTAAAAGAATGTATGAAGCAGGAATTATAGCTCCTATTAGGTTCTCTGAATGGGTTTCTAATTTGGTACCAACAAGGAAAAAGACTGGAGAGATTAGACTATGTGTCGATTTGAGAAATTTAAACAAAGTTTCTTTAAAAGATAACTATCCTCTGCCTAAAATGGACCATATCTTACAAAGGGTAGTGGGATCTTGAAGAATTTCTCTTCTGGATGGATTTTCAGGGTATAACCAGATTTTGGTTCATCCTGATGATCAAGACAAAACAACATTTACAACACCATGGGGTAATTTTAAATATGTTAAGATGCCATTTGGACTCAAAAACGCAGGAGCAACCTTTCAAAGAGCAATGGACATTGCATTCGCGAAAGAAATTCATGATTTTCTGGTTATTTATCTAGATGATTTAACTGTTTTTTCCAAAACAGATCAGCAACATTTAGATCATCTAAGACAAGTGTTTATAAAATTCAGAAAGTATGGTATTTCTTTAAATCCGAAAAAGTCATTGTTTGGTCTTGAAGAAGGAAAACTCCTAGGTCACATTATTTCTAAAGATGGCATTAGAATTGATCCTGAAAGAATACAAGCCATATTGCAGATACCTCATCCCAGGAACATAAAAGAACTTCAAGCTTTCATAGGAAAGATCAATTTTTTGAGAAGATT
Organism: Pinus albicaulis; assembly: GCA_034641835.2. NCBI lineage: Eukaryota > Viridiplantae > Streptophyta > Pinopsida > Pinales > Pinaceae > Pinus > Pinus albicaulis. Next base: position 800,216,215 of record CM076584.1, on the reverse strand, counting down.
TATTTCTAGTTTAGCTGAATTACTTAGACTACTAACTAACATGCTAAAAAAGGATTCGAGTATTGACTGGACTGTAGAAGCCAAGCAATCATTTGAAGAAATCAAAATGGCTTTAACCAGAACACCAGTTCTTACCAGTCCAAAGTTTGATAGAGATTTCATCATTTTTTCATTTGCTTCTGAACATACAATTGCAGCTGTTTTACTACAAAAAGATGATCAGGGATGTGAAAAACCAATAGCCTTTTTTAGTAAAGCACTTAGAGATGCATCTTTGAAATATAATATCATGGAGAAACAAGCTTTTGCACTTGTGAAAGCAATTAAAGATTTCAGAGTTTATATATTGTATTCTCATGTGATAGCTTATGTACCTAATGTTGTCGTTAAAGACATCTTAACTCAAGATGGTATTGAAGGCAAAAGAGGTAAGTGGATAGCTACCATATTAGAATATGATATTGAAATTAAACCAACAAAACTCATAAAAGGACAAGGTTTGGCTCAACTCATGACTGAAACTAATTGCCAAGCCCTGGACATTAACGAACTGGATGACGAACAGGAGATGGCGACTCCACAGATCAGTCAAGCCTTTTTAGACTCACCCTGGTACACTGATATCATTTATGTTTTGTTAAACCTGCAAGCTCCTCCAGGGTTGTCCAAAACGAAACAAAGATTTTTGAAAATGACATCTTTAAAATATTGTATTTTAGATAGTGCTCTTTTTTGGAAGAATCATGATGGAATCCTATTAAATTGTTTATTGAAAGATGAAACTGACAAGGTTCTTAATGAATTTCATGCAGGAGATTGTGGTGGACACCTCTACCGGAAGTCAACTGCAGATAAAATCTTAAGGGCTGGTTTTTACTGGCCAACCTTGTTTTCAGATGTTAAGAAATTTGTAACTTCTTGTCATAAGTGTCAGATCTTTGAGGGCAAAAGAAAGTTGTTACCTTTACCATTAAAACCAATTTCCACAAAGACACACTTTCAACAATGGGGACTGGATTTTATTGGAGAAATCCATCCCCCTTCTTCTGGGCAACACAGATGGATTCTTACTGCCATAGATTACTTTACTAAATGGATTGAAGCTATCCCATGCAGACAAGCCAATGATTCTGTAATTATAGGGTTTTTAGAAACCAATATACTTTCAAGATTTGGCTGTCCAGAGAAAATTATAACAGATAATGCTGCCGCATTTAAGTCTAAGAAAATGATTAGTTTCTGCAATAAATATCACATCACTTTAGGCCATTCAATAGCCTATTATCCTCAGGGTAATGGATTGGCTGAATCTTCCAATAAAAGCCTTATTAATATCATTAAAAAATTATTGGAAGAGAATAAAAAGAATTGGCATAAGAAACTTACCAATGCATTGTGGGCAGACAGACTTACAACTAAGAAATAAATTGGGACCAGTCCATATGAATTAGTTTATGGTATTGAGGCAAGATTTCCATCATCCTTAGGAATTCCTGTTATGAAGTTACTTCAGGAGGCTCAAGTGGAACCAAATGATATTCAGAGAAGAATAAACCAAACAATTCACTTGCAGCAAACCAGAGAAGAAGTGTATCAACGATCCCAAGTTCTGCAGGAAAAGTTAAAGAAAATGTTTGACAAAAGAACTAAAGTAGAAGATTTTCAACTAGGAGACAAAGTTCTAAGATGGGATTCTAGAAGGGAAGATAAAGGGAAACATGGGAAATTTGATTTCTTATGGAAAGGACCTTACATCATTCATGCTTTACAGGGAAATAACACATACTTTTTGAAGAATTTGGACAATTCAGAAGCTGAGGAGGGACCAGTCAATGGTCGAATGCTAAAGCACTATTTTGATCCTATTTACTAGGATGTTCTGATTTTTTCTAACGTACATAATATATCCTTTCTAATGCATCAGTTTTGATTGGATGGTGACTTCTTGGAGTTGAAGCCCGAAGTGAAGGCCCTAAGCTTCAAAAGTTTCACTATCATATGTACAATAAAGCTACCAGAAGAAGGAGATTACATGGTTTAGTTTGAAGACAATTTGAGGCAACTGACCTGCTGTTCTTGACTTTTCACAAGGAAAAGCCATCCCCAAGTGGAGCTAGTGTTAGACTCCTATACCAATAGGTGTCATTTTTCATGATTGTCTTGATTGAACTATGGAATATGTTCAAACCTTTTTCTTGAGCAAAGGTGTTCCATATTCTTGAAAAACCAAAAAATCAAAAAATTTTAAAAATGTAAAGAGGGTATACCCTAAAAGAAAAATCAAAAGGGTGAAAAGAATAAAATGGTCAAAAAAATGAAAGAAATGAACCCCAAACAAAAATAGACCAAGGAAAGTGTGCAAATCCAAATGCCACTACTATTTCATTTTTGTAATAAAGCAATTGTGTGCAGCTTGTCAAACTTATGCCACAATTTATGAAGGGTCAAACTGTTTAAACTTGACTCATTCATTTTTCAATTTCATGTTGTAGAATAGAGAATAAATATCTGACCAAACAGTTTAATCTTGGCAGATAAGTAGATAGGTAGAGTTAATAAAAGGTGCTCAACAATTTAATCTGAGCCCTTGGATGTAATAAGTGTAGACTTAGATAGGTTTGCCATGTAAAAGAAAAAGAAGATTGATAAGGGTTTGCCAGTCTAAGTGCACCCTAATAAAGAAGACAAAATGGTAGGGTAAAGTAAGTAGGGTAGGTAGATGTTGTTGCAAGATTGCATGTGATGAATGATGGTTCTAAATGTGTTCAATTTTACTTTCATCACAAGTGCAAAGGCAGATACTACATTGGAAAAAGTTCACAGCAGAGCAAAGTCAAATTATTAACTTCCCCTCTCATTTTCCCTAAACATTTCACTAATTTCCCTAAGCACTAAGGTATTTGAAGATTAAAGGGGCTCAAGGCATTTCCTTGACTTTTGGAGGGACCGGACCCTCGGTCCAATAATTGAAAAGACCTAAGTACTTGAAATCATCTATTATCACATTCATTCACTTCTCAAAATCTTTTCCTAAGTAAAATCCCATTTTACTTAGGAAAATCCTTCAATATTTCATAAAAAGCCCTCAAAATCACTTTTATTCTAAGTCTAAGTGATGAAAGTATAATAATGCCATTTACTTTTGAATCTTCACTTTCTTGGTTATATTTAAGTATTTTGAGTTTACATTGTCCCTTTGTCATATTAACTCTAACTTATGTATTAACTCCCATAAAAATCACCTTTTCCTATGCATATAATTCCTTTTTTATAAATATCCCAAAAACCCATATATTATAGTTTTTAGCCAAAGTATTTAACCCCCATATATTCAAATAAAGAACCCACATTATATGCCCTTTGGCTAAAAAATATCATTATAAATAAATCCCGCCCCCTATGGTAATTGAATTAATTTAATTTAATTATCGTATAATAAGAATATGAAAAAAATTTGAACATATGGAATATGTGTTTAAAACAAAATAATTTCGAAGTTTAATTCAAAATAAACTTCGAAACAAATCCATTCTGCATGTATATTTTCTCCGCACCTGATTATTTTCCCACATTTTTAAACCAAGGGATTAATTAACCCTCCAGGTTAATTAATAACCTCCCCAGCCAATCAAATCACTCCCGAAATGATTAATTAACCATTAAACACGTCGGACCCACACCATTAACTCCCCGCCATCTCCCTGTTCTGTCAACCGTCAGATCACCCGCTACAAGATCGACGGCTCTCGTCAATTCCGTTGGCCATCCCCGGTCCGAGTGTTAACGCGCAAAATCACAGCGGTTTTCAAATAGTACCCTAGCCACGCGTCGTCTGTTTTGTGGATTCGCTACCTCTCCTCCCAAAACCGCCTTCCCTCAAAAGCAGGGAATAAACCACTTACCACCCCACTTTCACCATGACTCATCCTTCGTGACAGATGACATCATTTATTAAATTAATAAAAAAATTCCGCCACCCATTGACTTTGCGAATAAACAAAATAACCCCGGTTTTTTCAATTTTTCATTCGCATGAATGTCTGCATCCCCCAAGGCAAGATACCCTTTGTAACCTAGCTATGCCACCTGAAACCTCTATTAACCAATTCGAGCATGGTTTACCTCCCAAAAATCATTCTAGATTCACTCCACAGACCTCTCAAAATCAAATGAAACCTTTTCGACCTCCCCTACAAACCAATGCTTTCTTAACAATTTGTTTTGTTTTACAGGTGATCAGAAGATCACATCCTTGGATAAACAGTCTTAATACTAGTCATAATACTTTTTTACTCCAAGAGTGTTATCAAATCTATTCAAACAGAGGGTAGAAAGCATAACAGCTAAAGAATATCAGTGGTTAAAGTGTATCAGGTAAAAGTCAGAATGAAAGTTAAAATGAAGTTACAGAGCAGTCAAAGGTAAACAGTAAAAGTAATTACAGAGGTAGTAAAATGGTAAAAAGAGGAAATGAAAATACTTTCACCAACATTTAAGTTTGTCTAAAGTGAAAGTAAAATAGTCAAAAGAACAAAAAAGTGAAAAGATGAAAAACACAACAAGAAGGAATATTTTTGCAGAAATTGCATGTTTTAGTCATTGTTTTGCAGACACTATTGTGATCAATCCAAGATGAATTTTGTGAAACTGAAGGATTTTTATGTTCTTAAGAGGACCATCTACAAAAACCTCTCTCACTTTTCTAACAGCTATTATGGTTTTGGAAATATTAAACAATGTTGGAAAGCACTTTTTGCAGAAAATACCAGTTAAGTCATCATTTTGCAGAGAATATTGTGATAAATAAAAAATACATCATAAAAAACTGAAAGAGGTTTTTGTTCCTAAGAGATCCATCTACAAACACCTATCTCACTTTTTGTACAGTAATTTCATAATGAGAGATACAAGCACATCTTTACAAGCTATTTTTCAGACTCTGTAAAACTCTGTTTTACACATATTTTTGCAGAGCCTATTGTGCACAGCTGGAGGTGAATTTTAGGAAAATGAAAGAGTTTTATCTCACCAACATATTTATCTACAATAAAATCTTTCAATTTTTACATATCTATTACGGATTGAGAAATACAAAGATATCATTGGACCCCAAGTTTGCAGAATTGTTGGAGCAGAATTCACAAAAAAAGGAAGCAGTTAGTGACTTGGATGCCTCATCATCAACTAAGAGTTGGATCAAATTCGAATTCTCCTCTTTTTCATCACCTATCCATCAAAAATAGTGTCAAATAGATGCATTAGTTTGAGTGTCCTTTACTTAAGTTCTATTTATGTAAAATAGTTGGAGAGATTTGTGAACCAATTTTGATATTTTTTCAAGATATTTTAGTTTAGAATTTGTATAAATACTTCACTCTTGGAAGTATTTTGGGTGGATTCTACTACTTTGCTGTAACATTGATTTTTTGGAATAAAAGTGCTTTGGAGAAATTTCTTTGTGGCTTGCTGGATGATGATTTGAAGCTCAAGACTTTTTGCAGGATTCATGTGTCAGACTACAGTTCAATAAGTCATTTCTATCCTATGTTTTAAGTTTTATATCTATTTATAATATCACTGTGTTCCATTTCTGAATAATTGACATAAAAGAATAAATCAGAATTTACTTAAGTGTACTCTGATTTCAATTGTGATTATTCTAAAATGTTTTCTGCTAAACTGGTTATAAGCAACGAATTCTTAATTGCTCTTGTTTCGCTGGTTTAAACATCTTGATTACTATAGTAAAGAATTCTTAGCTGCTCTTTATTTGTAATCATTCACTTTCTTTCTTTTGAACATGTTGAAAGATTCTTGATTTCCTTTCATCCCTTCTAGATCCATTCCATTCATTTTAAGATCCAAAATTGTTCTCTGTTTGGCTATCTTGCCCTGCAAAGCCATCTTGTGTGTAGAAGAGTAATCCAGTAAAGCCATCCTTCGACTCCATAGCCCAATGGACTAAAAATCTTCAACCTTGCCCTTAGTTGGCGGATTCCACCATTCAAACAAAATCAAAACTCTTGGACTTATAACTAGCCTAAAACTTTCTAAGAACAAAACTAAATTTTAAAGAGAGAGCCCTCTCTGGATGCAGATTGGCTAGATTCTGCATCTGAAGGTTGGTTTGTGGTTACCTCGGGTATACTTTCCTTTTCCACAACATCAAGGAAAACCCGAGTGATAACACATTCCACCATGACACACAAAAATTTAAGTGTCCAGAAGTTATAGAATTCTCTAGAAAATATAAAAACACAGTTAAAGCTAGAGAAAACTTCATCACAAGCAAAAAATAGCAAGATAAAGTCACTTGAAGATTTGGTAATGGAAGTTGGTTATAATCCAAAAGACATTAAAGCAACAGAAGAACTAATAAAAAAGAAGAATGCAGACATAGCTACATTGAAGAAACAACTAAAGTTACAAAATATAGAACATCCACAAACCAAAAAGGTTTTGGAAACTGATAATAAAAAAGATGAAATGATGAATCTCATCATTCAGTTGACAGCTCAACTGAAAGAAATGGAAATATAAATGGATAAATGTGTGCAGGAAAAACAAGCCAACATGGAAGTAGTTCTCATTACTGCTATTCCTATAGCTTCTACATCAGATCCATTGTCTACAGTAGCTGCAATATCAACAACAGCTCCAGTATCAACAGCAGTTCCAGCAACAACATCAGCAATACCAACATCGCATCCCACTGATGAGGCCAAAAAATTGATCAAAGCAATAGAAGATATGTCCATTCAAACTACAGAGATCAATAAGCTCAAGGAACAAGCAAAAAGTTTATAAGATGGCAAGAAATTGGCAAAAGTAATGCAGCAAGCAGAAGTACAAAAAACAAATAGATTGACTCACACAATCCACAAGCTAGAAAAAGAGTTATCACTAAAAAAGCCTTTAGCCCAAGTAAAATAGCAGTTGTGGGCCAATATCACTAACTTAGTTAATGATATTTTGCCTTTTATACAGATCATATTTGAGCAAAATGACTTGATAAAGGAAGTTGGTGATGCAATTCAAAAGGTCAAAGCAGATCTTGGAAAGAAACTAGCGGAAGCCTCTGAAATAATAAAATTCCTAAATTATAAAAATTAGTATGAATTAGAAGAACTTGGGATATCTGACAGAACAAAAACTATCTTAGAGGTGAAGAATGTAATTTCCAAGAGAAATCTAATGATACAGCTTGCGGACAAATGTAAAACAATGGAAATTGCAGTGAACATGTTTTTCAATAAGTTTGATGTATTAAGACAGAAAGGTCTGCCTAATCAGAAGACTATGATAAGAAGATGAGGGAAGTAACCAAAGAGACTTCCAACAGTTCAGCAATGAAGGGTGTACCCACAGGAAAATTATTCCTTCAAACTTTAGAGAACTTATTTTACCTCCAGCATGAGGTAAATCACCTTTTTGTGAATAAGCCCACATTTTCCAAATACACAGAGGCAGATGAGATTTACCGGAGGATGATGAAAATCAAACTCCCAGATGAATAAACATGGGAAAAATGGTGTGATTTACTATGACAGGTTAAAGAGCAAACAACGCGAAAGAAACAAATAGTAAACAACAATCAAAGAAAACATGGACAGATTTCAGTCAATTAATAGGTGTCACTATCTTTTTGCATAAAGATATTTGTTTTCCTAGAATAAATCCTAGTCAGTTGACAGGATATTTTTGTAAATTTTTGTATAAATACTTCATTATTCTAAGTATCAAGGGTCGGTCAAGTATGGACTTCTGAATATTTTGTTAGCTGACTGATCTTCTTGCCAAAGGGTTATTGTACCAATTTCCAGTCAACAGACTGAACCAGTAATAAAGAAACTTCTTTATAGGATTCATGTGATGAGCCATTCAGTGAAGTATCAATTTCAATTATTCATGTTATTTCTTTAAGTATTCCATAAACTTATATGTGTTCTAAATCTGAATGTTATAACAGGAGTTTTACCGCAGAATTTGTTTAAACTTATACTCTACTTTTAACTGTTGTACATTTCTATGTTTTCTTCTGATATCTGGTTTAGATACTTTTTAATTTCCCTGTAATCCCGATTGATTCCTTCATCGTTCTTCATTATTTGGTTTAAGGAATTCTTAATTTCTACTTGATTCCGATTGAAAATTCACTTCACCATTTAGCCTTGAGATCTGATTTTGCTCACTTATCTTGCCCCGTAACACTTTCCTTATAATCTGATTTAGTTATGTTTCAAATCACATTGACTCCATAGCCAATGGAAATTTGATAAACACATATTCAACTAAATCATTAATTCCACCAACCAACCAAAACCAATCAAAAACGAACCCAATCAAGCATACATAACTAACCTAATATCTATTAAACCAGCAAATTTAAATCATTAAGAGAGATCCCTCTCTGAGTGCCCTCTCTAAGTATTAGGAAGGCTATATCCTAATCTCCAAAAGTGGTTGATAGTTACCTCTGTTATTTATTTTAAACTCAAGAACGAACTTTGGAAATTTTAGAGTGATAACATATTGGCGACCATACTGGGGAAATTAGTCCTGACTTAAAATAAATCTTAAAGGAAACAATTTTCCTCATTTTTCACCTTAAGGTTTTTAAAGGGTTATTAAAAATTATCATTGAAAGTTAAAATTCTGGCTTCTAAAAGAAAATATTATACCAGGGCTCATCCTCATCCACATCCTGCTACAATTGTTGATAATCCTTACAGAATTTTAAGAAAACCAAAAAACGTAGAAAGTCTAGGAAGTAGTAGTCAGTTAATCAAAGAAAATTCACTTCCTAAAGAGTTATCAAGCATACAGGATATTCAATTTTATTTATCATTTGAGCATTCTTTATTTCTAACCAAATCTGAAAACTCAATCTATGATATTGTAATAGACCCCAATTTTATTCAATTTATTGAATCAAAGAAGGAAACTGTACAGCTTGATTTATATCAACAAGTTCTAGACACTTTTGACAAACTTGATGTTTTAACCTCAAATTTGATAAAAGATATAGACGAAGCCTATTTTCAACAGTCAGTTGAATTAGATGCCCTAACTGCTGCTACCCCAAAGCGCTCTAAAATATCTTCTGAAACCGTAAATACAGCTTTATTTAGTTCCACTTCATCTATAGCGTCCACCACATTTCATTCCACAGAACCATTCATACCTAAAATTCCTCTCCAACCTAACGTTTCAAGCTCATCTTCAAGCGTTCCAAGTTCATATTCAAATGTTCCAAGTTCATCTTCAAGCATCACTTATTTACCTCCCATTCAAGCTAAAGTCTTAGCCATGGCAGCCAGATATGCCCCTTTGGCCTTACAAACCCCTTTACATGCCATGCCATAATATTACCAGAGTAAAAATTTTCAGTTTGACGTTACTAGTCAATATACTGTTCAACAACATGTAAATAAAATGACAGATTATTTTGAATTACATGAAGTTGATGAGGCTGATGTACAAATGAGATTATTTTCACAAAAATAGCAGGAGATGTTAAAAAATGGTTTAAATATTTACCTACTAACCATATAGCTAATTTAGTTGCTTTCCACCAATTCTTTCTAAATATATGTGAAATAAGGAAAAACCCTCTCCAGATATTATTTGAATATGAGGACATTAGGATATCTCCTAATGAATATGTTCAAGATTATTGTACCAGGTTTAACAACATTTACAATGCAATTCCAGTAAATCTCAGACCTCCACCAGATTTGGCCCTAATTAAATTTCCAAATGGTTTTGATGCTGACATGTCCTATTAGTTAAGAGAAAGAAACCTTGCAACTTCAGAATATATGCAGAGTGATGCAGTTAGTGTAGAAGCTAACTTACTAGCTAAAAGAACTAGGATGAGGAATGAAAGGAGAGTGGCCATTAAGGAAGAACCATCCACTTTAGATATTAAGATAAATAGTTTAGCTAAAAGTATGGAAAGATTAATGGATAGACTAGAGAACATGGAAAGAAAACCTTAGTGGGAAAATCAACAAGGTCCCCAAATTAGAAACCCCAAATTTAGGAAAAATCCTAATACTGGTAAATCATGAGAAGTTGTACTCGATCAATAGATTAGACTACCTTAACAGGAAAATTATCCTGAAAGTTCACAACAACATGAAAAAGACGACGACACCCATATAAAATTGATGGGAATAAACAATGAAGATGTTATTTTTCTCACCCAAGAAGAACAAGAGTTTTACATGTTACAGCAATTGCAATTAGAATCTGGAGAATCCTTTGACTACAAACAACGCTATGAATATGCTATCTACGAAGTTCATAAACAGTATAGTCTTAGAAGAAAAAATAACACATATGAAAGAAGAAGACAATGTGAAAGAAACAAACAGTAACAACAATCAAGTATAATAGGGCTAGATTTGAGTCAGTTAATAGGTGTCACTATATTTTTGCATAAATATATTATTTCCTTAGAATAAATCCTAGTCAGTTGAAAGGATATTTTTGTAATATGTTGTATAAATACTTCTTCATTCTAAGTATCAAAGGTCAATTAGTGTGGATTTTTGAGCATTTCCTTAGCTGACTGATCTATTACCTGAGGGTTATTGTACTATTTTCGGTTGACAGACAGGACAAGTAAGAAAGGAACTTCTTTACAGGATTCACGTGTTGAGCTATTTCAGTGAAGTATACATTTCAATTTTTCATGTTCTTTTCTAAGTATTCCATAAACTCATGTGTTCTAAATTTGAATGTTATAACAAGAGTTGTACTACAAAATTTGTTTAAACCTACACTTTGCTTTTAACTATTGTACATTTCTATGTTTTCTTCTGATATCCGGTTTAGAGAATTCTTAATTTCACTCTGATCCCGATTGACCTCCTTCACCTTCCTTCATTATCTAGTTTAATGAATTCTTAATTTCTCCTTGATCCCGATTGAAAAATCACTTCATCATTCAGCCTTGAGATCTTATTTTTCTCACCTATCCTTCCCTGTAACACTTTCTTTATAGTTTGATTCAATTCTGTTTTAAAAGCATATTGACTCCATAGCCAAATGGAAAATGGAAAGGCACCTATTCATCTAAATCATTAATTCCACCAATCAACCAATCAATCAATCAATCAAAATCAATCCAACTTAAGCATACATAACTAGCCTAAAATATATTAAACAAACAAATTTAAATCATTAAAAGAGAGCCCTCTCTGAGTATTAGGAAGGCTACATCATAATCTCCAAAAGTGGTTGATAGTTACCTCTGATATTTCTTTTAAACTCAAGAACAAACTTTGGAAATTTCAGAGTGATAACAGGTTGTGTCTAAATAGTCAAGGGTTTAGAGATTAACATAAATTAATAAATCATCTCAAGAGTTGAAGGACTACCAATTGGACAGAAATGGAAAAATATGACAGAGTCTAGTTGAGGCAAAGAAAAAATGCCTTATCTCCTATGAAACCATGAAGGATACCGGCCAAGGATTGAAAAGAACCAATTTTCCATCACAGTTTGCCATCACAAGGAGTGAAAATCCATCATAGTTTGCCATCACAAGGAGTGAAAATAACCAGTCAATTTTGTAATATTCCTACTTAGCCTAAGCTAAGAGGAATATTCATTTTTGTTTTACTTTCTGTTGCATGAATAAATGAATAAAGGAGGACATGTAAAACTCCTGAAAAAAGAAAAAAGCAATGCCCATGTGAACACAGATAAATCAGGGCCATGTAAATAAATCACTTGCAGGTGTGAAAGGGGTTTGAGCTGTGAGACTGGGTCAACCTTGACCAAATCTACAATGATGTCTAGGTTCAATGTATCTCATGAAGGGACAGCACAGTTCTATAAGGAGGCCCCTCATGTGAAAGGAGCTAACTCATCGAGGTGGTTTAGGGTTTGCAAAGGCTTTCATCTTATAAAAGGAAGGGGAAGTAAACAAGAGAAGGTTGTTGATTGATTATATTTCTGAGTATATTGTCTACTTATACAAATACTATTCTCTGTTGTTTAGTAGAGAATTGTGCTGCTTAGCACTTGGAGTTCCTATGCAAGGATTTAACCTCTTCCTTTGAGGATTTTGGGAGGAGTATTTGCTGATTTTATCCACTATCAGGCTTGAGGCCAAGCTCTACTTCCAATTGCAGCGCAGATCCAGTGAGGGTTTGTCTACTTTTTCAAGCTACAGCAAGTGGGATTCTAGATCTGCAAAGATCTAGCTTTTTTTGGGAGCCTCTTCTCATGGAGTGTGTCTTTTAACCTCATGGAAGAGTGTATCTCCTATTTTTTGCTTTAGATCTGTATCTTGGCAGTTGGCCATCTATTTTATTCAAGCTACAACTTTTTTTCCATTGAGGGACTGCGTTATTTTCATATGAGATTCTTTAGGGTGTTTTGATCCCAGTTTTGATGAGAGATCTATGGTGTTGGGCTTTGCCTTTCACTTTGGTGATCCATGGATTAGCTTGTTGTTCCATGTTCTGTTTAGATATGATATTTGTAATGTAAAGTTCTATTCATAAATTATTGTAGCATTTTATAGATCTGCAACTTAAAACTCAGATCTACTCTTGTTTATGCATGATTTCGTCAAAACCCCAAGGGGATCTTGTAAATAAGACTATCTAGTTTCCAGATCTGAAATAGATCTGATGTTTTGTCCACAGATCTGTCCTAGATCTGATTTTTAATATTCAGCTGCTGCATCTCCTCAAAATATCGTTTTTTCATCCATTTATGCATTTATATATGTGTTGCAGCCTTCTTTTTTGAAGATTTCTTGCTCTATTGTCTTATGTATTCTACTATATATTGAAAGAGCTTCATTTTACTTCTGATTTTCTGCTGTACATTCATAATTTAATAATATTTGATGGCCTCCTTCTCATATTGTCCAATATTGCATTATTTCTGAAGCAGTTTGTTGTGCATAGCTGCAGCCCCTCTTGTAGGGTGTTTTTTAGCTAGACTAGGTGGTGGGAGATCTGTTTACCACACCTAGTTTGATTTATTTTTTCTCCCCTTTTGGATCTAAACCCCAAATCTATTGATCTAAGGGATCCAAGGGTTTTAAACTCATTTCTATGCATCAATCTCCCAGGAGTGCGTTATTTCAGTAGGATTGTTGTGCTATTCCAGATCTGGGATATTACAGTGGTTTCAGAGCTCCTTTCTTGGCACAGCCTGTGCTTTCCTTGGAGCACCTCAGCTATGTTGCATTCAGAAGAAGATGAGCCTCTTACAGAGAGGGAGAAGAGGTATCAGAATAGAAGTCACAAGAAGTTTGATTACACCACTGATGATCCTGACAAGGGTAAAGCCCCTGAAACTGTAAATGATAAAGAAGCAGAAGAGTTTTCAAGAACTCTTTTGGTGGCCATGCAAGATCTTTCCAGAGAGATCAAAGAGATGAGGGTGGATAGAATGAGGGAATATCCTGGGAGATTTCATCCAGGAGAAAGCTCTGACACGTCTCATCATGGGACTGGTCAACCAGTGAATCTGCCACAAGCCCCACAAGCTTCAAAAAGCTCCACTATGCCTAATTTCTTGGCTGTGGAGAATGAAGGACCACAAGAGCAAGCTTCCCTTGAAGATTACTTTGTGGAGTATGATTCTTAGAGTCAGAGATTCAAGGACCACTTGAGTTTCCAAGATTTTTGTCACCTCAAGGACAGAAGAAGACCGAGGCAACAGTATAGAGATGGTGGGTTCTTTCATAATCAGGATAGACACCACTCTATGGGCATATTATTTTTGCCCAATTTTGATGGATCATCCTCCATTTCTACCAAGGCATGGGTAGAAAATCTGGATATTTATTTCCAGTTGAACAAAGTTCCTGAGACTGAAGCCATCAAGATTGCAGCGCTGCACTTTGAAGGTGATGCACACAATTGGTGGTTCCATGGGTTGTCTACATTGGGACACATCAATGTGACGACCTATTCTGAGTTTACTAGAAGACTAGTGGAGAGGTTTTACAAGAAGGATCCTGAAGCACCCTTCATAAGCCTTGCAAAGCTGAAGCAATCAGGAGATGTAGAGACTTATATCTCTGAGTTTCTGATATTATCAGCATGGTCCCTGATCTGTTTGTAGCCAGGAGGGTCTACATGTTCATTGATGGCCTGGAGGAACCTTTGCATGGATTGGTTAAATCTACCAAGCCCATCACTTTGCATGATGCCATTGAGAGGGCTAGAGACCTCCAAGATGCCTTTCCAAAAGCAAAGGAAACTTTCCAAAGCAAGGCCCCTCAATTTTCTAAGGGGAGGGATGGAAAAGATGCTCCTCCCAAGGAGAGCACTATGAAGAAGCCTCTTGATATTGATCTCAGGAGGGAATTGAGGAAAAAGAAACTATGTTTCACTTGCCAAGAGTCATGTGCACTGGGACATAGATGTGCTGCAGGGAAAGCACACTACATAGAAGTCTTCTCAGATCTTGAGGAGGAAGATGAAGATGATGAACCTAGGAGGGGTCACATCGCTGATGATGATGAGGAAGATCAAACACCATCCAGAAATGGGAAGGGAGCCTTTGCTCCAATAAGTGGGGCTCTTGCATCTTTGAGAGGAGTGCCTAATTACTTGACCCTAAGAGTACAAGGTTCAGTCATGAATCAAAGAGTATCTGTCCTGATTGATAGTGGGGCAACCCACAACTTTATTGATTCTCATCTGGTGCAAAGGAGAGCAATCCCCACTGACACTTTTGAGGGATTTTCTATTTTGGTCCCAGGAGATAGGACCATGCAATGCATGCAATATGTTCCATAACTCTCTATCACTATGGGATCCTACACTCTGGTGGATCACTTCTTTGTAGTTGACATACCAGACACCAACATCATTTTTGGTGTCCAATGGTTGATTATCTTGGGGAAGGTTACCACTAATTGGAAAGCTTTGCAAATGGAGTGGGTGGACTTGAAGAGTGGGAAACCACAAATGATTCAAGGCATGCACACTTATCCTTCACCTAGTACTTCCACACAAAAAACAGAGATGGATTTGTGAAGTGGAAGCAGGGATCTCACAGCTCCTTCTCTCATGTGCATGAGGATGCTGCAAGGCACATTTTTATCTAATGGAAAGCCACCTGGAATGCCATCAGATTCAGATATAGTGGGGAAGGCTCCACAAAGTGCTACTCCAAATCTATATCAAGGAGGGATTGGAGCAATGAGAGACCAAGTCACAGCGTTAGAGGGCTTGGGACAGCCCAAGTATGAGGGAGATCTTCTTCCTGCATCACTATATCTCTCTCTCTTTCCTGAATCTGTGCTGTCGGAGGAGAAGAATGGAAGGATCAACCTTCCCACAGACAATTTTGGCATGATTAATGTCAAAAAGGAGATCAGCAACATGACAAGCACTTCCATGGATGTTTTAGTGGCGTTGTCATTTTTGAGCAGTGTGGATCTTTATTGGAAATCTCAACTGCTTGTAGAGTATTCCAAATATCTCCACACAGGTATGATACTAGAAGGCATGCAGCAAGAGGAGGGCTACTTAGTCCAAGGGGGAGTCATCTATTATCATGGTAAGGTCTTCTTGGCTAGAGCTTCCAAGTTCAAGCAGAAGATCCTACAAGGAGCACATGAAGAATTCTTCCTCAGCCATATGTATTCAATGAAGATCTACACCCTGATCTGGAAGATTTTTTATTGGGAAGACATGAGAGAGGACTTACATCAGCACTTTCAAGAGTGTAATAGCTATGGAGGATTGGGGCAGCCAATGGACTCTTTGCAAGAGTCATCTCAACCAGCTCTTCCTTTGCTTGAGAGGAGGGGAATGCTCATGCACAACTCCATGTGTATGAAGGAATATGATGGTAAAGGATTTGATCATGCCAAGAAAGTCGTATTTTCTGATCTATTACATTCCTTTTCCATGTTTTTGTAGGATATGACTCCTAAAGGGAGTGAGAGATCATGTGGATCTCATAGCTTGTTGGCGGCCAATAGAAATTTTGAACTTGGCCACTCCCTTGTTGTGCAAAGGGAGATTCCTTTTCATGATGGGTGCTTCCCAAAGGCACCAAACTTATGTAACACCTTCAGCCATGTTAAGGTGACTCATGCAGCAAATGTGTGGTGGGAATGCCACTTGCCACACCTGGATCTAATAAATATAAGAGGTGCACTGCGCTGGCATCACATGTGGGATTTTGACCCACCTCCTCAAGTTCAGATTTCAGTTTGCATATAGGTGGTCTTGCTTCCATACTTGGATGATATAGTTGTATTGTTTATGGGGTTGTATGGGAAGATGATGGGCAGTGTGTATGTACCACATGGTTTAGAACTTCTACCTGTACTTCATGATACATGTTTTAGATGTAGCATTGCTTCAACCATGCTTATTTCTATTGAGTTTTTCACTCCTGAAGGAATGGACTATGCACATATTATGTTGACCTTGGAGGAACAATTCATGATGTATTGGCTTGTTGAGCACTTGGCTTATGATGAGGATTTGATCCTTGATGATGCCATCAATGGAGGAGGAGAAGTGTTACAGCTCTTACCCTATTAGTTGCTTGAGGACAAGCAACGTTTTAGAGGGGAGGACTGTAATATTCCTACTTAGCCTAAGCTAAGAGGAATATTCATTTTTGTTTTACTTTCTGTTGCATGAATAAATGAATAAAGGAGGACATGTAAAACTCCCGAAAAGACTGAATAAATCAATGCCCATGTGAACACAGATAAATCAGGGCCATGTAAATAAATCACTTGTAGGTGTGAAAGGGGTTTGAACTGTGAAACTGGGTCAACCTTGACCAAATCTACAGCGCTGTCTAGGTTCATTGTATCTCATGAAGGGACAGTGCAGTTCTAGAAGGAGGCCCCTCATGTGAAAGGAGTTAACTCATCAAGGTGGTTTAGAGTTTGCAAAGGCTTTCATCTTATAAAAGGAAGGGGAAGGCAACAAGAGAAGGTTGTAGATTGATTATATTTTTGAGTATCTTGTCTGATTAGACAAATACTATTCTCTGTTGTTTAGTAGAGTATTGTGTTGCTTAGCACTTGGAGTTCCTATGCAGGGATTTCACCTCTTCCTTTGAGGATTCTGGGAGGAGTATTTGCTGATTTGATCCACTATCAGGCTTGAGGCCAAGCTCTACTTTCAATTGCAGCACAGATCCAGTGAGGGTTTGTCTACTTTTGCAAGCTGCAGCAAGTGGGATTCTAGATCTGCAGAGATCTATCTTGTTTTGGGAGCCTCTTCTCATGGAGTGTGTCTTTTAACCTTCTGGAAGAGTGCCTCTCCTGTTTGTGCTTCAAATCTGTATCTTGGCAGCTGGCCATCTATGTTAGTCAAGCTACAACACTGTTTCCATTGAGGAACTGCGTTATTTTCATATGAGATTCTTCAGGGTGTTTTGATCCCAGTTTTTATGAGAGATCTCTGGTGATGGGCTTTGCCTTTCACTTTGGTGATCCATGGATTAGATTTCTGACCCATGTTCTGTTTAGATCTGATCTTTGTAATGTAAAGTTATATTCAGAAATTACTGCATCATTTTATAGATCTGCAACTTAAAACTCATATCTACTCTTGTTTATGCATGATTTGGTCAAAACCCCAAGGGGATGTTGTAAATAAGACTATCTAGTTTCCAGATCTGAAATAGATCTGATGTTTTGTCCATAGATCTATCCTAGATCTAAGTTGTAATATTTAGCTGTTGTAGCTCCTCAAAATAACGTTGTTGAGCCATTTCTGCATTTACATATGTGTTGCAGCCTTCCTTTCTGAAGATTTCTTGCTCTATTGGCTTATGTATTCTACTGTATATTGAAGGAGATTCATTGTACTCCTGATTTGCTGTTGTACATTCATAATTTAATCATATTTGATGGCCTCCTGCTCATATTGTCTAAGACTGTGTTATTTCTGAAGCAGTTTGTTGTGCATAGCTGCAGCCCCTCTTGTAGGGTGTTTTTCAGCTAGACTAGGTGGTGGGAGATCTGTTTACCATACCTAGTTTGATTTTTATTTTTTCTCCCCTTTTGTATCTAGACCCCAGATCTGCTGATCTAAGGGATCCAATGGTTGTAAACTCATTTATGTGCATCAATCTCCCAGGAGTGCGTTATTTCAGCAAGCTTTCTGTGCTATTCCAGATCTAGGATATTACAAATTTACACAAAACCCTAAACCCTAAATGTGTTAAAAAACCAGTCATGCTTCTATTACTCCCATAAAGGTGGAACTATCTAATTCCTTTTAATTTTCTAAATTATTATAGATCCATAAGTTCCTCCATTTCTTAGTTTTTATGAACATTCCAACACATATAATTCTAGATATATTAGATTGTCCTGTATTTACTTGTTATGGTTCAGTTTTATTGTCATTTTTGGGATAATTTTGAATTTTACCTCCCTGAATACAAAGCCCATGTTTCACTACCAATGGTCTAGTTTCCCAAGTAACAGACCGAAGGTTTGCAACAGGCTTCTAAGTATGTAATTTTGTGAATGACCAATGAATTTTTCCATCACAGTTTGCCATCAGAAGGAGTGAAAATCCATCATATTTTTCCATCACAAGGAGTGAAAAGAACCAGTCAATTTACACAAAACTATAAAACCTAAATATGTTAAAAAATAGTCAATTTACACAAAACCCAAGTGTAAAAATACATAGGAAACAAGCTCAACACAGAAACATTAATCCTTTAAGTTAAATGTGTTAAAAACCCAGTCAATTTACACAAAAACCTACCCTAAATGTGTTAAAAAGCCATTCAATTTACACAAAACCCAAGTGTTTAAAAACATAAGAAACAAGCTCAACAGAAAAACGTTAATCCTTCAAGTTAAATGTGTTAAAAAACCAGTCAATTTACACAAAACCCAAGTGTTTAAAAACAAAGGAAGAAATCTCAATAGAGAAACATATCCTTCAAGCTAAATTTGAACACATTCAAATGATTGGTAGGACAGAGTCCTACCTTATGAATCTCCTCGGCTTCCTCCTTGCCAACGTGCCACATGAACCCATACCCTCGAAAAACCATAGCGTGCCACAGGAAAACCAACTTCATTGCACCCATTGATCTGCAAACAATGCAAACACCCATGAGAAAACATATTGATGCACAGAGGTATCACAAACATTAAA
The DNA here is from genome assembly GCA_034641835.2 of Pinus albicaulis. NCBI lineage: Eukaryota > Viridiplantae > Streptophyta > Pinopsida > Pinales > Pinaceae > Pinus > Pinus albicaulis. Next base: position 800,197,073 of record CM076584.1, on the reverse strand, counting down.
AAAATGGAAAAAACACCATATCTGCCACCGAAAAAATGCAACATTTACCTGAAAACGCAACATTGACGTGAAAAAACATCAATTCCGAGCACAAAACCACCATATCTGCCACTAAGACGAGATATAACCACCACAGCGATGAACGCAGACAAATAAACACGTAGAAACAACATACAGGGAAATACAAACTGCACAATAACAGAGAATTGACCTCACATAAACAACCTCAAAACTGCATGAAGGAGGACCACAACCGCTCAAACCAGGACCACAGACACTCCATAACCCAAGACTAATCACACGAAGGCTGGAACTGGATGTGTCAAGCATTAGAGTGCAACAATCAGAAGTAAAAATGCACAGAGACCAGGCCCAGACAGAAAAATGCATCTTGTTTGAGAAGGATCCAATAATGAGCAGGAAAGGACAGGTTGTTGCAACCTAAACTGGCATAGCAGGTAACCCCTTACACAGGACACTTTCTTGCATGCATTCAACAGTTGTCGTACAACTCGTGTGGCAGTCCAGGTGGCGTGACATGGCATCTTCAAACACGTGTTCATCTACTGAGGCCTCTCCCCTATATAAATATATAGATGTGCGACATGTATGCATATACATATGATCATTGATGGACCTTATACTTATACCATGCTATCGTAATACTTTCATCATGTACCTATAATAAATACATATATAGATAGGGATTCTGAAGTGGGGAAGTGTGATGCCACAGATGGTGACACAATGGGGAAGAGACGCTAGAGTGGCGGGCTATGTGGGCATCACATGAGATCCACGTAGTTGTCACACGGTATGACAAGGTGACCTCACGGAAGAGGTAACGTAAATTTTAAATCCTCATATTTACATCATCAGAACCATCTATTCGAGATGGTTGGAATGATGTCACCACCTAAAAATTAAAAAGAAAATTGATGACTCTCATTATAGGATAGATAAAGGGTGTGTTATTATAATAATAATAATAATAACTTATTAATTAATTAATTTATTTTATTTTATTTGTTAATTCACACTCATTGATAAGAATGATGCAAAGAATAATGATCATAGTTTACACATGTTTAATTTTTCCATAAAATAAATAAATTATATATATTTTTGTTTGCCAGGTAATGTGAGTTATGAGATGATTTGTGCACCTAATCTCTAGTTTCTATAGTCATGACCTAGGGTTATCTATGCCATCAAAATCACCCTAGATCACACTTCACTTGAGCCACACCAACGATACCTAGGCACATACAGTGCACCTCACTTCAGCAGTTTACTAGCCCTGGTTGACAATTTATGACCTGAATTTAGGAACACTAAGTTGAGCACTACAGATATCTTCAAAAGATGCAGGATTTTACTGACCTCATAACGGATACGAACCTAGTGGATGTTCAGACTACTAATGGAAAATTCACTTGGAATAATCGACGAGGAGGAATACGCCAAATTGCTTCTCATCTTGACCGCTTTTTAGTGTTTGAAGATTTTGTGAGTTTGGATATCTTATATGAAACATTTATTGTGCCCTGCCTTGGCTCGGATCACTGGCCTATTCATCTGGAGGTGGATGTAAAAGAGCAACAGACGAAACGTCCTTTTCGTTTTGAAGGATTCTGGCTTCGTGACGCCTCCTTCATATAGAAAGTTCGTGGTTGGTGGGAGGAGACTAGGTTGACAGGAAGAAACCGCATGCACACATTTCAATTGAAGCTAAAAGAATTAAAGCAAAAAATAAAAAAATGGAATAAAACGGAATTTGGCAATATTCATAAAGAGAAGCATAAACTTGAAGGCCATATGCACCAAATTCAACAACAAATGATTCTAACAGGACGAACAGAGGACCTTATTAAAGAAGAGGGGTGGGTCCTCGGTCAAATCGAGGAACGAAGAGCCTAGGAGGAGATGTTATGGAAACAGAAATCCCGGATCAACTGGCTTCGAGAAGGAGAAAAAAATGCGAGCTTTTTCCACAAAGCTATGATTCAGCGTAGGCAACGTAATCGGATTTTTTCTCTGAAAATAGTGGAAGGAAATCGGCTGGTTGAGCATGAAGATATGGAAAACAAACTTGTTAACCATTTCCCAAGTATACTTTTGGAACCTAATCAGAATCAGACTACTACTATTGCTCGGTTAACTGATGTCATCCCTCAGTTGGTAACTAGAGACCAAAACTTATCCCTCCTCCGGGAAATTACTATGGCTGAAGTAGAAGATATTGTTAAGGAAATGCCTAGAAATAAAGTGCCAGGACCCGATGGATTTACTGTAGAATTTTATCAAGCATCTTGGCACTTCTTGGGTAAGGATATTGTTGATATAGTTGAGGAATCTCGCCACCCCCGTCAGGTGTTCCCAGGTTTAAATCCTACCTTCCTCACGTTGATTCCTAAAACGGATAAATGTGACACCCCTTCTGGTTTCCGCCCAATTGAATTATGCAACGTTATTTATAAAATCCTGTCCACGATTATGGTGAATCGTTTGAAACCCATTTTGCCAGCTCTTATCTCACCTGAACAAACTGGGTTTGTAAAAGGAAGACAAATTCTAGATGGTATTATCACTACTCAAGAGGCTATTCATTCTCTCTGGCAACTCAAAGCTAAAGGTATGATGATTAAGCTAGACTTGGCAAAAGCATATGATAGCCTTAACTAGAATTATATTAGGCAAATCTTACTGTATTTTGGCTTTGATGATCGGTGGGTTCAGTGGGTGATGTCAACAATCACCTGTGCACACTTTTCTATTTTATTAAATTGCTCTCCTTCAAGGTCCTTTACTGCTTCTAGAGGTCTACGATAGGGTGATCCCCTATTACCCTTCCTTTTCATCTTAGCAGCTGAGGGATTGGGCAGACTTATTAAACAGAAAGTTCAGACTGGAGTGGTTAAAGGCCTCAACTTATGGGGTCCTCATCTGACGTTGTCGCATCAACAATTTGTTGATGACATTATGCTATTTTGCCAAGCTACCCTCAGAAAATGTAAAGCGATTTTGGACATCTTAAACATATTTATGCAGGCTTCAGGAATGCAGATTAACAAAGGAAAATCAATTTCTTTCTTTTTTAATACGGCCCCTCAATCTAAACGTTTTCTCACCAGAACTCTTGGTTTTACTATGGGATTATTCCCTTCCAAATATCTTGGGATGCCTTTGTGTGAAAATGTGGTCAGATCCAGCAGTTGGAAATCTCTTTTAAATATATTTCAGAAACTTATGCTCAACTGGTCCTTTAGAGCCTTAAACTTGCCTAGTCGGGTTATCCTTCTTAGAGTTGTCCTTCAATCCCTTCTTATTTATCAACTGTCAGGTATGGCTTGCCCAAAAAAAACTTGTGATGATTTAGTCAGTATGTTTAAGAAATTTTGATGGCAAGGTGCCCAGTAAAAGAGAAAATGGGCTTTGTTATCCTGGGATAAGCTTACTTTACCTAAACCGAAAGGGGGGCTCAGCCTTCGGCATCCATATATTCTTAATCAGGTCATGGGGGCTAAGTTACGGTGGAGGTGGCTACAAGGAGGAGTAGCGTTATGGCAGACCATCTGGGCAAGGGAGTACCATATGCCTCAAACGGTTAAAGAGCGGCTTAACTGCCTTAATATTCAAAAAGGTTCGGGGATATGGAACCTAGCATCTGCCAACAGACATTTGATAAGGATCCACAGTTTCTGGGAGGTCAGAGATGGTAATCATGCAGGCTTTTGGGAGGAATCATGGCAGCAATGGGAGAAGCTATTTACCATATTAGATTTGGTGGAAATTTTCCTGTTTACTCGAAACCCCCGAAGTAAGGCAGTTCAACACTATTGGGATGACCAAAATGACTTCTTCTGGAGGAAATGGAAATAAAAGGGTCATTGGCACTAGGCTCCAGAAACACAGCAGTGGGAAAATTTTGCAAAAGAAATCCAGACAAGGAAGATCCCTATACAGGAGGGTACTGATATTCTATGATTGGGTTACAGGCCGAGGGGTATGTTCTCGATTCAGGAAGCCTATCAACTGCAAGCACAACAACTGGACCTTCCGTCTAATCGGTTGTGGAATAAGATTTTGTCCACCAAGCATTGGTCGAAAATAGAGCACTTCTTATGGTTGGTGGGGCATGGGAGGATCCTCACATGGGACCAACTCCAGAAAAGGGGAATGCATGGGCCATGTAAGTGTGTAATGTGTGAAGCATATATAGAAACAATGGAACATCTGTTGAATAATTGTCCAGTGGTGGATCGGATGTGGCTAAAAATTCATACATTATTCCAACAAACTGATCGAAATAATAATAGTCCAGGCCAAACAATTGAAAACTGGAGGAAAGGTGGATACAAAAGCCCTGTGGTGAACAGAGCATGGCCGCTTGTAGTAGGATTTCTACTCTGGTCACAATGGAAAGAAAGAAATCGAAAGATCTTTCAAGATTGCAAACTTAATATTCAAGATATCTGGAACCTCACTAAGCAAGGAATCCGTGAAACAATTCTGGCTAAAAAATGGGATCATGATGATTGGGTGATTCAAGCATAAGAAGGTAGAATTCTTCAACAATTAAATCTGAAAGAAGAAATGGTTGCACCCACCTCCTAGAAACAAGTGTCGTTACCCTATCACGTAAGAAATACTTTTGATAGACCACAATCCGGCTTTCTCAAACTGAATTATGATGGCGCATCTAAGGGGAATCTTGGACGGGCAGGCACTGGAAGATTATTTCGTGACTGTACAGGGACAACTCTCCGGATTTTCGCTATTGACTTAGGGCACTCTACAAATAACAAAGTTGAACTAGCATCGGTGAAACTAGGACTAGTAATTGCTAAACAGGAACATTATAATAGGCTGGAAATTGAAGGTGACTCTGCAATGGTTACTAGCATTCTTAAAAAACTCCTTCAAGGAACGAACTGGGAGTCGATCACTAAGAGCTGGCAGAAAAAAATATTGATACAAGAAATCCAACAACAAATCAAGCAAATCGATTATGTCATACCTGTGCATGTGAGATGGTAAGGCAACAAGGCGGCTGATTATCTTGCGAACTGGGCTTGCCAAAATGTCGACAGTCATTTGGATCGACCATGGAAACGGGAGATAGTACAGTCGATGCACGATCGGGGTGCAAAATAAATAGAGGATTTGGCATTGGGAACTCGGGGTGTATAGTACTCCCCGATCGGGGTGCAAAATACTTAGAACGGCAAGCGAAATACTGCAAACAGAGCCTCACAATGGAGTTGAGTTTGAACGTGTTGATGTGGGTGGTGTACGCCTACGTGGTGGAGGGTATGTGGGTAGTGTATGCCCACCACATGGTGGTTGCATGCAACCGCCAGGAGGCATTGATCGAAGGGACGTCCGGCACCCACCATCTTAAATGAACCGCACTTACCAGAGCCTCCAAATAGATCGGCCAGCTAGGTTGTCAGTCACGTTTTGGAAACAGTGTCGTCAGTGTAGGGTTAAGGCAAGTAAGGTTGTTTTCCATTTCATTTTTAATTGTTTCGCTCTGATTTTGGCTCCTGAGGTTGATAGTGCATGCAGCGGTGAAGTTCGGAAGGGTTTCAGGGTGACGGAGAAAGCTCAACAGTGGTATGTATCTCCGTTTTTAACCTTTCATCTCTCAACTCTGCTCTCTTCTCGTCTGCGGATTTTTCTCATGGTTTTTTTCGAATATTTGTGGGAATGGCAGTATGGTTGCTTCTGGTTTGAATTCCTGCAACAGGGTCACGAAGTTGGTTGCATCTTCCGGTTTCTTCACTTAGTTTTTGCTCTGTCTTGCATTTTCATGCCTGCTAGTTTTTTTACTTTTTTGTTCTTCTTCCCTAACCCTGGTATCTTTCGAATTTTGGGGTACGCTTTATACCTTTGGGCGGGCTGGCTGCATTACACTTTTAGGTTTCTTAGTCGTAGTTATGTCGTTATATGTGTGTTGGGAGTTCGTCGAGGTATTGTTGTTATGATCTTGGTTTGCTTTTGGGGTCTATCGGTCATTCGCATGCAAAGTGTTTGTGATTCGGCTACCGACTATTGCTCTGTTGATGTTCAGGATTACTATACCTTGGTTCCGGTGTCGGGATTTAGGGGTAATGGATGCTTTTTTAACTTTCTCTTCTGTCAGTATTTGAATTGGGCTTTGCCTTTTCAACTCGCTCTCTTCCAGGGTCCCTGTGGTACTTGCATGCATCTTCTTGTGGGTAGTCTTGGTCCCTGTTATTGGCCTAACTCTGTATTTGGGATTTTGAATTGGCCGTTTACCCGTCTTCGCTTCCTGTTGCATTACGATAGGGTTTCTATTCAACGGCCTATTTCTCAGCCTTGTCTGGGACCGTTTAGATGTTCTTGTGTTCGTTCTGGGTGTTTACCTCTTACCTTTTTTTCGGTCACTGATCTGGGAGATGGTGTTGTTCTTTGTGGTGCTTTCTATATGCTATCTACGCAGCTGACTCGTATTTTTGTATGGATGGAAGTCTTAACATATTTTTCAGGTTTTTTTAAAATGGTAAAACGAGGTAAAAAGCCTACTGGGGGAAAAGGCAAGAAACCCTCTCCCGAAACGCACTAGAAAAGGGGAAGAAAGTCGGTTTAGCAACACCTGGAGCCACTAGTTCAAACCTTCATGACTGACATCCCCAATTCAGTTCGTGGTCACATTTATGGATGGGAATATGAGATTCTAGATAACATAGATTTGGAGGATGACATGGCTCTAGAGGATATGCAGACTGTGATTCCGGACCCTGGGCATACCCGAGGACGAACTTCTCTGTTTCAACAATCTGTTCGAACCTATTGGTTAATTAAATGCCTATTAGCCAAAGTTGTTATGTCTATAGCGGAAACAAAGCTAGAATCGACACTGGCGGATATCAATAGGAATATTCAGGAAATTAATTTACGTCAGTTGCATCAGTATGCGAGGTTTGGAAGATTGGAGAAGGAAATTAAAGCAATGCAACAGGTTTCAATTGAACTACCAGGAGCTTCAGCCAAAGCTCCAGCGCCTGTTGAATCTGAGGAGGATTAAGATTTTTATTGCTCTTATGTTGCATATTTTGTTTAAGGTTCTTATGTTGCTTTACTTTTGTACATTATATGGTCTCTAGACTTGGATATCCAGTATAGACATATTTGGTATAGGTTATTAAGACTTTTTATGTTCTGGTTGACTTATTTTTAACTCTGATGGCCAAAATACCTGGTTTCCTGCAGGCAGGTTGAGGTCTAGTTTTGTATCTTTTGCCCGATTTTATTAATATAAAATAGAAGGTACCACCTAATCTTACAAAAAAAAGTATTAAGTTTTATAGCTACTATTTATATCCTCTAAATTTTCATGTGATAGATGTGTAGACATATCTCAAATGTAATTATAATATGTGTTCTTTTAAATTTAATAAAAAAATGTTATAAAACTAAATTCAAATAAAATATTTATAAAATATTGAGTTTGAAATTAGAGATGGTTTTTAGGCATGTTGTATTGATGAGCCGTGATATTGGCCCATGGCATTGAAACAAAGCCTATTTACAAGTTAATAATATCTATGGCAAATTGGACGTGAATATCCATGGCTAAACATATTGTTATATTGTAACTTTATTTGCTTATTAATTAAATTTAAATATGATTACATAATCATTATTCAATTTCATAAGGTAAAATAGATCTTAACTTATTGTTGCTATCTTAATGTAATATGTATATTCTGATTTGTTTTAATCTATTTTTATTACTTTTAACATTTTACAGACACTACGACATCTCCTTTGGGCTATATATTAATTTTAACCGACATGCAAAGGGTACAGAGGAATATTGGTTTTAGTGAAAGAAAAGGAAGATCGCCACATTCACTTAGTGAAAGAAGTAAAGAAAAAGAAGGTCGTCACATTCACTTAGTGAAAGAAGATACAAATAAACAATATTTATGGTTCAAAATAATAGAGAATGAGAACCACATAAGAAGTGCAACATGTTATTTTGCACCTCAAGTATCAAAAACTTACAAAAATAAGGGGTTGGACAATAAAGACCCGTATGTAGCTTTAAAGAAAGATATTTCCGCACATTCTCAACAAGGAGAAGTTCTTTTAGTGGAAGATTTCAATGTTAGAAAAACAAATCAACAAACTAGTATTCTTTGTTGTAAAGAGGATCACAATCCTGTCTGGCTCATTGAAGACGAGAATTCTCGATGGTTGAGATGTTCAAAAGACAACAAAGTTAGTAATCATTTTGGAGACGAGTTGCTTACGCTGTGTGGTGCTTTCAACTTAATTATCTGTAATGGTCTAGATAGATGGAAAAAGTCTGTGAACTTCATTTGCAACACATACAATGGGGCAAGTGTCATTGATTATGTTATTTTTTCACAAAGCTCGATATAAAGGATAGATGAATTTAAGATTGGAAAGCATATTTGGGACTTAAAATCAGATCACAACCCAATTTATATAAAGTTATCTTGGTTAGAATAAAGACAAAATAGGAGGAAAACCCAACGTTCTCGACAATCGACATTAAGGGGAAAAATTCTTCTAACACAAGAAAATTGCACTATTTTCAAAGCAATGTTGGAGAGATCAATTTAGAAGGAGAAAATTGGTGCCCAAAGCCTCAACAGTCATGAGTTAACAAATATAATTCAGGGTGAAATTGAGAAGTGTAAAAGAGAAAAAAATAGGAAATCAAAATCAAAATCAATTGCTTTTCTATGAATGTATGGTTCGATGAGGAATGAAAAATGGCAATGAGAACCTTAAAAAATGAAGGCGAGGAGAGATGAATGTAAAGTTATATAAGCATATTTTAAAAATTAAAAAAGATAATTTCGTGCAAACAAAGCTAGAAGAGTTAATATTTCTAGGAAAGAATAACCCAAAACTTTTTTGGCAAGAACTTCACCCAAGTAAGAAGCAAATTGAAAATAATATTACAGCCAATCAATGGTTTGACTATGCAAGACAGCTCTATGAAAAAAAATTAGAGGTTGAGCCTCCTCCCACGATCAACACAACTACAAAGCTTTTCACATTACAGGAGGTGGAGGCAGGAATTAAAAATTTGAAAACAAGGAAGGCAAAGGACTTGGTTGAACTTCAAGCAAAATATATAGAGTGGGGAATAAACATTTTGGCACCGCACATCATGGAAATATTCAAAAACTTCATTCAGTAAGGATTCCCAAGGGATTGGACAACTAGTCTAGCAATACCCCTTTTTAAAAGTGGAGACATTAATAATCCTTCCAACTATAGAATCATTATGATCAATCCTTTGTTTGCAGATATTTTCAGTGGCATGGTAGAAAATATAATCATTAAGTGGGGAAAAGTAAAAGAAAAGAGCGCAAAAGGGCAAGTAGGTTTTAGGCCAAAGCATTATACAATAGATCATGGTATCATGCTGAGAGATATTGTTCAAAATATTTGGGGGGACAAAGAAGAAGTATTTTGCTTCTTTGTCGAATTCAAAAAGTCATTTGACACAGTCCCTAGAGATAAGTTTTGGCGTAGAATGGAAGAACTTGAAATTCCTTTGCAATATAGAGTTGTTGTCCATAGGATTTATGAAGAGGTGAAAGTCAAAATTAGAACTTCAACAGACATTTCAGAAAGTTTTAGAAGTGACATCAGAGTCAAGAAAGGCTTCCCTTTATCCCCTACTCTTTTTGGTTTATATATTGACAAATTAGAAGAATGGCTAAATCTGCAAGGCAGGGATGGTGTTTGGTTGGGGGAGTTTGTGATAAAGCTTCTTCTATATGCAGATGAACTTGTACTAGTTGCTAAATCAGCCCATGGATTGAATATGCACTAATATGCCCTTGAGAATTTTTGTAAAGTAGTGGGGATGCAAGTCAATACCAATAAGACAAAAATAATGATTTTCTATAATAAAAGGAAGCAAATCCAACATATGTTCTTCTTTAAAGGAAACATTCTTGAAGAAGTAAATGAATACAAATACCTTAGGATAAATTTCAACAACAAGCTTAATTGGGAGGATTGCAGAAAGAAGAGAATTTTAGGAGGTTGGAAAGCATTATATGCACTTCAAAATAGATGTAGAGTGTGGAAACTTTATGGGATTGGAAAACGATTAAAGTGATTTTTGGACTCCTAGTTTTTCCAGTGATTTTATATGGGTGTGAATTGTGGGCTAGCAGCATCCTTGTTTCAAAATGGAAAAAAAAAATTGAGAAAATCGAAAAATGCTTGTTCATGAGCAAGTTCAAAATAAAAATTTTGGTTCCTTATGATATAATGTTAAGTGAAACAGGAGTAGCTCCCATCGAAGAAATTGCTATCCTGCATCTTATAAGGTATCTAAAAAGAATTGAGAAAATGGGAGGAGGTAGATGGCCAAAAGTTATCTTTAATGAAAGCATGATTGAAAGAAAGGAATCATGGATGAGACAAAACAACAAATGAATGCAAAAATGGAATATTTACCTCAATGCATGTCCCACAAATAACAAGGAGTTAAAGAATTTTGTTATGGAGAAGTTCCGTAAGTGTATATGGGGAGAAGTGTTGGGTAGAAAGAAAAGGTACTATGTTCAGGAATTCAACCCTCTTGTGATCTCCAACAAAAAGAGTACATTAGTGCTAACATTCCGTGGAGATAAAAGATTCTTATTGCTCAATTAAGAACTAACTCACGTCAACTTCGGTGTGAAACGAGACAGTGGAAGAGACCTAAAGGAGCTTGGGTAGAACGAGTGTGTACTTTTTGCACTTCTGGGGCAGTGGAATCGGAAAAATCATTTCATTTTGGAATGTGACGCTTTCAAAGACATCAGGGATAGCTATGACAGTATGTTAGCATCAATTTCGTGGCATTGTCTTTTTAGTGAGGGAATTGTTAGAAGGTTGGGTCAGCTTATCATCAATTTGAGTAAGAAAATGATTGAATTGCAACACACACACAAAACAAGGAGTTGGTAGTCCCATAGACTATTTTTAGTCTCTTGGATGTTAAAATATCATTCATTATTTACGTATTTTAAATTGGACATATTAAAGCCCACGTGTAACAAACTTTCTTACATTACAGTTACACATTACCCCTATACTAGGTTGTAGAGCGCCTCTCGGTGCAAATCATGACTCAAAAAAACCTTAAACTTTTGATAATTTTTCAACCATGGAATTAAAATCAAATATCATGTCTACAAAAAAACCTTAAGTTTTCAACATATTTCAACCATGACATTATGGAAAAATTATATGACTAATAAAACTTTAAAAATTAACACTTGAATGAAATAGTCATTATACCAAGAGTATTTCTTTTTAAATGCTAAATGTATAGTTATTTTAAAATGTTAGCCCAAGACAACTTGACACATTGCAACGAAAATTATAAAAAACAACCATCAAATTGACAATGCACTGCCAACTTGACCCATTGCAATGAAAACTTGAAAATTAGCCATGAAATTGAAACAATGTGGGGGCAGACTTGATCCATTATAACAAAAACTTTAAAATCAAAATTGACACATAATGGGGTCAGGTTGCTAGTTGAGGATCGACATGAGCCCTAAAGAAAAACAAAATAAAATAAAATAATAAATAAATAAATAAAAATGAAAAATAAAGACAAAAACAAGAATTGAAAGAGTGAACAAAAATTTAAAGTTAAAACAAAAAAAATAAACAGTTAAAAAAATAATAACAAGTAAATAAAAATATATATTAAAACATTAAAAAATGACCCCAAAAAAATCAAACATAAAAAAACATATATTAAAAAAAACACAAAAAAATCAAACATAAAAAATGTAAAAAAAAAAAAAAAACCAAAATTAACTCGTAAAAGAAAAATTTAAACAAAAAAGATGAACTAGCAGTTGCACCAGATGTTGCAATGAAAACATCGTAAGGTGATAACATATAGCACTAATTAATGCTTCTTTGACAACTGTTGCAAGACAACAAAATATCAACAAAAGGCAAGGACCATGCTACAAAAAAATCTTACAGCAATATTTCTTCCGTGAGCTTTACAAATCATGAAGCCTATGTTGAAGTTAAAGATGCATGAAGATTTTTTCTCTTGAGAATATGTTGTTCTATGTTATCTTTTCTTTAGGTACTTTTCTTGCCAACCTGAAGAATCTTAAGATTGTACTATAATGAACCAAGTTTTTGTACAAATCCTACTTCTGTATTGATGAGGGTTTTATATGGATGTCGTCAACAATTTTATGTTGATTTGATTTCATACTCACTGAGTATGTTTTTTTCTTTGTGAGTTTTTCATCTATTAAAGATTGTTTAATATACTAAGTTTTCATTGTATTTCTAAGTGTCTTAAAAGGAATTTATTTATATTTCAGTAGTTGATATGAATTTGATCATTTTTGTTCTTTGTGCAGATAGTAAAAAATATATGGAGAGGTGGCTTGTATCACTTCAAGAGCAGTGAAAAAGAAAGTTATTGAGAAAATAACTCCAACACTGAGAGAGATTTGGTAGCAGTTGCGAAATTGGCGAACATGGCTTGCTATGTGGTGTTGGCTACTGCGCATAACTTTCTTGATCTTGTATAAAAGAAATTAGATTTGTATTTATCTTATACTACATTAAAGATGAAATTTCCAACATTCAAGGCACACTTGCCATCACATTTGTAAAGCAAATTATAACATAGTATCACACTTTTCTTATCAGATCTCAATGCTCCTATATGAAACAGTGGTGGCTTTCATCACTTTAAGAGCAGTAAAAATAAGTCTATTGAGATAACAAGTCCAACATAAAGAGATATTTGGTAGTAACTATGGAAATGACAAACATGTCTTGCTGTGTGGTGTTGGATATTTGGCATAACTTTCTTGATCTTGTATAAAAGACTGCAAATTTGTATTTAACTTATACTACATTAACCAAGAAATTGCCAACATTCAGGGCACACTTGCCATCACATATGTAGAGCAAATTAGAATAAAGTATCACACTTTTCTTATGAGGTCTAAATGCTCCTATATGCAACACCTACCTTGTGCCTCATAGGTTAAATTTGTGCAAGGAGGAGGAGTGTCAAGGTGCAAGATAGAATAAGAAGAGGGGAAGTTGGGGTTGAGTGGTGTATGAAGAATCTTGTTTGGTACTTGAGATTCATGTCGGAACACCCTTATTTATGCATCAAACGTTCTTTGATAATAATTTGCTTGATTCTCTAAGTTGAATTAGAATAGAAAAAGTGAAGTGAGCTATAAGCTTCCTATTTGAGATAATAGTATTAATTGAAGAGACGTGATCTAGAAAAGTACTATGTTGGTGCAATTTCTTGGTAGCTAAAATTATCTTTATGACTGGTCGTGCCTTGTACTCCCTATAATATGTTCATCAGGCTCAGGGCTATGTTAGTTGTATTACTGTAGTTGAAACTCATGAGAATAACTTAAGCACAAACCTATTGTTAGCATTGCTTAATAGGTGCTTGTTAAAGAGACCATAGTTGAGTCTTATCCTAATATCTGTAACAAGTGCACATACATTATCAGATTATCTTTGGTTTTGTAATATTTATTATGTGGTGGAAAAAAAACTCCCCGTATATATTAAGTAGATTGCAAGTGATGACATATACTCTTCACGAAACTCATTCATGAATTTGGGCTAGACCGCCAAAGGATATTTATTAAATGATTTGGCTGTGTTAGTTGTACTAAAATGGGGATCTGAAATGAATGAGGCTACTTACAACCTAAAGCGGCAATTTCCATCCAATTTTATCTTATTTTTTAAGTTTTGGTCCTCGTTTGGCTCCTAAAAAAGATCTATTGATGATCAGGTTCTCAAAATTATGCTAAAAATGAAAGTTGTTGGAATTGTGTGGAACCTGAACTATCGTGTAGATCTCGTCGTTCTGAATCCGGCGCAACTTGTTTCGTAGAAAACCGACACCGTATGCTCCCAAAAACATGTTTCTTCCACTTTGGCAAACAGAGAAATTTTTTAAGAAAAAAAAGTACAGTGACAGTCCAGTCAGCCGTCCGTACTATTGACTGGGCATGCCCATGCGGAAATTTGACTAGGTCAATGGATTTCCTCTAGCAAATGAAATTATGCCAAGTGGTAGTGCCTGGTTCATTTGATTGGGTGGTGTGAAGGCCAATCACAGGATGTCACGTGGCTTAGCTAGGGGCCGCCATGTGGCAGCCTTATGGCCACCAAAATTGGGTCAAGGTCCAAGCAGAGTGGGCGAGGGTTGAAACCATGACCTCCAAGCAATGAGGACATAGCTTTTCCATTGCACCATCACACTTAGTTCTTAATAGACTATGGTTTTGGGTTGGTTTTATTGTCATATGGTATGCCCATTGGGGATGAGGGTTGGGGTCTAGCCCTAACCCTGGTCACCGCCGAGGGTGGGACCATGGGAGGGAGTCTATCCCTGTGTGCTGCCCCCCCCCCCCACACTAACCATAACATCAAATCGTTAACCGCCGCCGACAGTCATGTCTCCATGTTGTGGAGGTAAATCCCCTCTGTAGACAGAGGCGATCCCACTAGCCCTAGAGTGGGTCTAGCAACAATCGAAACACACAAAGCTATTGATTCCTAGTTACAAAAGATAGAATTGCAATAGATCGCTTACCGTGATTCCTTCACTGCTGTTGTCGAAGAAGAAGTGGTGCTTCCATTCCTAGCTGGACAGGTCACGATCCGTGAGCTTGCTGCATCCAGATACCTATGCACATGCAAAGAAGAGAGATAACATGAAATGTAATATTTCACCCTTTATAACTATCGATTAATCAGAGAGGAACGAATGAAATTGCATTATATAATGGAGAAACACAATCATGGAACCAATAGCAGAGTCATGTATATTAAGATACGAGAGAACGATTACAACTGGTGCTCTAACGTCGTGATCTTCCTTCGACAGGATTCCAGCGGGACGTGTCTCACAAAGCTCGTCAGGGATTTGACAAAACTCTCTCTCTCACAAGGTTCTCCTTAGCTCTACTCTTGATTGTCACTCAGCTACAATTTCATTCCCAAAAGTTCAGCTAGCTTGCAAATGGAGAGGGAAGGCTTCTATAGAAGGAGAAGGAGAGTTTAGGATCCCTATAATCATGGGAGAGAGTCCTATATCTTAGGAAGGTTCCATGAGAGGTGGAAAACCACTTCCTAATCAGGGAGATCCGGAGCCAAACATCCCAACCTCTTTTTGATGATTCGTTCTGAAGTTGTTAGAATCAAACTTCCGCCTTCTATTGTTAAAAAACATTCCTTAATAGGCTTGGCGCGGGCACAACACAGGGACAGAGCGGAGCGCCAGCTGGCGCGCCCACTAGTGTATATTTTCCCCATTGGCGCGAGGGATGAACTAGCTACTCACGCCAATGCCAAAACATGGGTTTTTAGGGTTTTCAGAGGAAATGTTCTTGAGGAGAATTCTTTCCCTTATGCAAAAGGATGCCATCAAGGTGTTTTCAGGACATTTTAATGTTCACAGATCACGAGAATAGTCCTCCAATGTATGAGACAAGGGATTGCAGGGACGGTGGAAAAATGTTGTGTAACAAATGCCCCCTAAATCATGAGGTCCGAGAGAGAGGGAGGGGTGAAATTCTTTATGAGAACGTGTTCGACTGAAAACACTGTCGTCGGAAGACCTGCGAATACAAACACAACTAATATCTTTGATACATGATATGTCGTATGGGTGCAGCCATCCATAATAAAGTGTACAAAAATCGGGATCCAAGGTATGGACGCATCCATCCAGTAAAATAAGGATCAACAAGTAGACTCAGGTATGGTCGCATCCATCCAATCAAAAGAGTCATGTAATAAGTCATAATAATCCACAAAGAACCCGCAGCCTAGATTTCATTAGACAAAATCCAGGGTCTTGCGCTCCATCTCGAGCCGAACAAAGTACAAGTTCGAGCATGCGAATATGTGAGTTGAAGTCGAACATGCAAGAACATCGTCTGATTACCAGCCAATGATGAAAGTTGTTAACCGACGCGAGAGAAACCACTGATAATGACGATGGCCCTCAAGGTACAAGAGGTACAATCCATAGAATGTGAACAGTGATCTGACGTCGAACACCCGCAGAATCATCCGATCAAAGGCCAATAATGAAAACCTTGCATCGAATGCAAAAAACCTACCATTGAGGCATGTAGGGTCCAAGGTACCTGAAGGGAGTCTCTAGACCAACTTCCCAGATAATGAGCTGAAGTCGACAGGAAGTGACCTTGATCGAAGGTGGGCCATAATGTTTCCCACATCATCGACACGAGATAGAGGAACGTGATGTTTGTCAATCAAGACCGACAAAGAATCAGAGGGAGGTTGAAAACTGCAGAGGCCAACTTCTCTTGAACATATCGGCGGCACGACATTGGATTTGGCAGTATTTGACATCAAGGGATTTGAGGTCATGGTGACGTGGCAAATAATAGATGAGCGGTCAAAAGAGATTACCCAAACCCATGAAGGCAAGCAGATAACGAGATGATATGTCCCCAGCCCGACACGAATGCAGACAAGTGCCATGTTCAAGAGCGACATACTGCCGACACGACTATAATGTTGGTTCCATTTTCCCCCACCATTTCTGGCAAGTACCCCAATTATTTTTTGAAAACAAGCTTGAAGGGGATAGCATATGCTTGCGATGTAAGTTTGTCCTTCGGACAAATCCAACCTAGTACATTTTACGATCCCTAGGAAGGAGGAACTTGAGTAACATCATAATGACGGAGTCCGATGTCATCAGTTTTTAACGAGTCTGACAAAGGAAGAACTCGGTGTCTTTTCATGTTTAAAGAGTTTGCAAAAAAAAAAAACTCCAACAGTCCCTTTAGGTAGTCCCACAGATCCGAAAAGGTAGAAAACTATGTCTGAGAGAACCTCCTAGTCGCGATAGGCTAGGGTATTCCTTTTTCGTAAATAATCTATCCCAGCCCGAAAAAGGGGTAAACATATACTGGGTAGATGTCATTTCGCAGCCAATTTAACGAGCTCAAAACGACAAGCGACTCGGAAATATTTTCAGTTTTAGAGAGTCAGAAAAGAGCTGAAAGGTGACTTCAATAGTGACTTTTTTGTGTTTTTAACGAGTCCGAAAAAGTATAAAATACAACTTGTCTCTTCGTCAAAACCACGTGAAAAACCTATTGCTACACAAAAAGGCACGTGTAAAACATATTCGAAGAAAATAATGTAAAAATATGTCAACAAACATGTTTAAAAACCCATTTAGGACTTTGAAAAGCTATAAAAGACCAACAGTGGTAAAAAATATTTACTTTTCACTTTTTACCTCTTTGCAGAGCAACAGTGACCCTTTTTTACTTCGATCTTCAGGTGACAAGTGCGACCAATCCAATGGACCAAATCGACTTCCGTCTGGTTTAGGTAAGAGCCGACCTCTTTGTCCATCTTTTAAGTTACATTTTACTGTATTTAATCATTGTTTGAGGTCCTTTAGGGAAGGATTTTCAAATTTTAGGGCTCTGCGGTTGGTGCGGGTTCCGGGCACGGACCCACGCCAATCCGCTCTATTTTACACAGAGGTCGCGCCAGCTGGCGCGACTGTTACCCAAATAGCCGTGCCAACAGCGCAACACAAAATCCAGCTACAATTCCTCAAAAAACAAGCAATGAAATGTGATTTTGAATACCCAAGGAAGTTTATAATGTTCCTATGATTGATTGATGCATGTATCTAGCAAAAAGGATGGTTATTGAATGGAAAGAGAGGGAACATAGAGAAGAGGATGAACTGGCAATGGGAAACGAGCATTGTATGAATGCTCTTCGAAATTGCAGGCTAAAAAAATTATTTCTGACGCCATGTCTCCCGGCTTAGCCAAACCACTGTAGTATCTCATCAGCATTTGGGATGAGGATGAGGAGAAATTCAAATTTCGAGACCAGGAACTTGAACTCGAAGTATCATATGTATACTTCATCACTGGACTGTCATGCAGGGGTCCATTCCCTATTTTGACCGGTACCAGGCCTTCAGGAGAAAACATGACAATGGTCATGAACAGGGTGTGCCCAGGGGCACGCAAAGGAACAGGGAGCGGGAAAGTAGACATTCAAACCATCCCCGATCTAGCACTGAGAGTAGTGCTACACACCATTACGCGGGGTGTGGGATCGCAGGCACCGCACGAGGCCACAAAGACGCAACTACTGCTTGCATCGAAGTGTATGAACCCAGCTATCTTTGATTGGGCCACGACCGTGACCATGAACATTAAGCGGCAACTCACAAAATGCAAGAAAACCAAACTGAAATAGTTTGGATATGCGTCAATTATGGTGTCGTTCTTCCTAGAACGATTACCAATTTTTCAGCGCCATGAGGCTATAGTCCCAGATCCACCACTGAGAGAGCCATGGATGGCTCGATGGGCAGCATTGATGCCCAGGGCAGGGGGCAGCCAGCAAATGTCCTGGCGGCCCAAGTTCTTTGACTAGCTCCGATGACAGTTGATCGTCGTGGAGGACTGGCCCTATATGGGCATCGACTTTACCGGAGACCTAGACCTTCCGCTCCCAGAGGGAGAGGACTGGGACGAGGAGCTTGGTAAGACTCTTTTTAATTTTATGAGTTTTATGATCTTTTGGTATACATGCATGTTCTAATAGCTAATCCTACATGTATGCAGATGTTGGTCCAGAGAGGCCCACCGGAATGTCACTAATAGCGAGGAGGACCCCTCTCGCTCATGACCCTGAAAGTGAGGGGGCGAGGGGGACGAACTCGTACAGAACCTAAAGGGGATTGCTCGCGGAGTTCCGAATTATGCTCGTTTAGCTAATGTTCCCCTAGCTTATCAGAGGCACACTATAGGGGTGCCAAGTCGTCTCCACCGCTTACTGAGGCGGTTGGTGTGGACAGTGACGTGCTACCATGAGCACCATGCCTATTAGTCACCTAAGCTTTCTATTTGAATATTTTTGAGAGACATGTCATCTCTGGATGTAACTGAAACAAACATGTATATTTTTGGTTTTATATGATGCACACGTTGCAAACACTTGACATATATATATATATATATATATATATATATACATCTATATATATATATATATATATATATATATATATATATATATATATATATATATACATCTATTTTCTACATGGATCTTGCTTACATATGATAATGTTTTTACAAATTGCATAAATTTCTATCTAATACCATGTTGGCTACTGCATCTGTTAGTGTATTCATTCGTCTTGGTATATGCTGATATGTGATGTTATCAAAATTTCTTTCAAGTAAACGAATACATATATACAATCTTAAAATGCATGGGTTTCTAACTGAATAATGACCATTGAGCTGTAAAACCACAAGTTGTGAGTCCAGATGTACAAGTAACGCGCGAATGCCGAGGTTAACAGCCTCGGTTAATAATTCCAAAATGGCACTATATTCCGCAACATTATTTGTAGCAGGCCCTAGACAGACACATTGTAAATTAACCAACTCACCAGCAGGATTGTAAATTACCCAGGATGTCGAAGACAGGTTCCTGGTACTGCAGGAGGCACCATCCGCGAAACTGACATAAGGAGTAATAGACATCTGCACAATCAGGAAGACCCAATAAGCAGAAAAACACTTACAAAGCACACCACACCACACATGCACAAAAATGAAAAAATCACCTATGTACATCTACTACGCAAGAATGATTCAAGCATAATATTTCTTCAGGTACAACCCATTTATGGGTTGCGCTAAAGGAAGACCTTCATAATCGATCAGCTCATAAGCCCCATTTTTCAATGCACGTTTAACGATATAGGGCCGATGCCACATAGGTTGGAATTTGTCTGCCCCAAGCTTTTCATGAGCTTGATCATACAAGAGGATGAGGTCCTCTTTGATAAAAGAGCGCAGAGAAACCGTTTGATCGAAATGAGCTTTAACCCGCTTTTTCTATGCCTCGATAACCAAAGCAGCCAAGCGGCGAGTTTCATCCAATCTCTCAAGATATAGGAGACGTTCTTCCTCTGGTGAAGTATCGGGCAGTAATTCCAAAGCCAATTTTAGTGAGGGATCTCACATTCAACCGGAAGAGTATCTTCCAGACCATACACCAACTTAAATGGTGTGAATCTGGTTGCACTCTTCACTGACGTTCGGTAGGCCCAAAGACCTGAAAACAACTGGAGATTGCAAATCGATTTGTGTATACCAATTGTTCGTTGAAGCATCGTGACAAGCACCTTGTTCACAGCTTCAACCTGGCCATTTTCCTGAGGGTAATATGGCGTTGAGCTGTCGTGACGCAAGCCCAAATTAGATGTCAACTCTGCCATCATACAGTCCCTAAAATGAGAGCCATGATCAGTGACGATGGCTTGAGGAATGCCGAAACGAGTGATCACATGGTTGAAAATGAACTATGCAGCTGTCTTACCGTCTGCAGCCAGTGTAGGCATTGCTTCGGCCCACTTGGTGAAATAATCTATGGCAACGATGATATAAGCATTCCCCCCATCTGAGTGAGGGTTACATGTCATAAAATCAATGCCCCATTTTGCAAAAGGGCCCATGGTAATTATAGGATGTAATGGAAGAGGCGGCGTACGCATCTTGCGTTGGAAGATCTGGCACGCATGACACTTTCGTACTGCAACAATACAGTCTTTAAATATAGATGGCTAGAAATAGCCCGCACGAAGGATTTTCTGTGCGGTAGCATAACCGGACATGTGACCGCCATAGGTGCCACTGTGACAGTCATTCATAACTTTCTCGGCCTCTTCTAAGGTCAAACACCGGCAAAATATGGAATCGACTCCAACACTATAATGGGTATCTCTGATAATGCGATATGGTTGCGACTGATGTTGAACACGGCGTCAAGCATCCTTCGTTAACTCAGACCAGAAGGTCGATGTCTGGAGGTGCACGATGATATCACCGTACCATGGATCGAGAGTGCTGATTAAGAAGAGAATTTCGTCCAGGATATGATCCTCGGATTGAGATGGAACAAAGTCGGTAGGGAGGGAACAAATGAGATCAGCAAAAACCAGTTATTTCTTTGATTTAGTAGTAGTGAACTCCAAATCAAACTCTTGGAGGATCACAATCTGCTTTTAGTACTTTCCCCCAGCAATTGTCGAGACAAAATGTAAGTCATGGGGTTGCAGTCGGAAATGATGGTTACTGTGCGTAACAAGATGTAATGGAGAAACCGTTGAACAGCCTGGACCGCGGCCAGCGCCAACTTCTCGACGTGTGCATAACACGTTTCAGTGTTGAGGAGGTTCCAAGACAGGTAATAAATCATGTGTTTGTTACCGTCATCGTCATCCTGCACCATAACCATAGCAATTGTACTGAATGCAGCAGCTAAATAGAGGGTAAAGTCGTGATGATGATTCGAAGGATGTATTAATGGAGCGTTGATAAGTAACGTCTTAAGGTTATCGAAAGATTGTTGAGCAATCTCGTCCCAACAGAAAGCGACGTCCTATTTTAGAAGTCGCATGAACCCTTTGGCTACCTCTGCATAGTTCGGGATAAAATGACATAAGAAATTCGCTTTCCCTTTAAGACTTTGAAGCTGATGCAACGAGGATGGTGAGGGGAGATTAACAATAGCCTCAACCTTAAGAGGGTCAAGGCGAATTCCGTCCTTAGAGACAATGAACCCTAAAATTCGACCAGAGTCGACGCAGAAGATGCACTTGTGAGGATTAAGCCTGATGTTGTAATGTCTACAGCGGAGAAAAATCTGGCGGAGATGTTCCGGATGGTCTTTGCGCAAAGCTGAATGAGCCGGAAGGTCATCCAGGTACGGTTGAACAACATTATGTATGTCGTGAAAGGCGTAAGACATGGCACGCTGGAAGGTAGCCCCAGCGTTTTTCAAGCCGAAAGGGAGTTTCTTATAGGTGAATGTTCCCCACGAACAGATAAAAGTAGTCTTATGTTGATCGGATGGGAGAATATTAATTTGATTATAACCTGAAAAGTCATCCATAAGGGAAAAGATTTCACTCCCCGCACAATCGTCAATGATCTGATCGATAAAAGGGGTGGGATAGTTGTCCTTAGGGCAAGCACGATTGATATCTTAATAGTCAACACAGACTCGATTTGTGCCCTGCTTATTATCCACAGGGACAATATTGGAAACCCACTCTGTCAGAGGGATCAGATATATGAAACCCGCTTTACGAAGTTTCTCAACTTCGGCTTTTATAGCAGCGGCTTTCCGAGGATGCACTGGACGCAGACGCTGGCGCACAGGCTTTGCACCGGGATAGGTGGGAATTTCGTGCACGACGATACTGGGATCAATTCCAGGCATCTCTTCGTAAGACCACGCAAAAACATCATGGAGTTCACGGAAGAGACTAGTGTACACTTGAATCTCATCGGGAGAACAAGTGACTCCCACATGGATGTTCTCGACAACCCCCGGTTTTACGGAGATGTCGATAGGCATCATTTGGGTAATGTTACTCAGATTTCCCTCCGAGAAAACTTCGTGAGTCAATATTGGCATTTGGAGCAGCGGAGAGGGAACCTGAGATGAAAAACGCTCGATACAATTAGACATTGCCCCCAAGCTAGGCATAAACGAGGAACAATGATGCCCATCGCTCCATGGCAGATCTTCGAGAGACATAGTCTCCACGATAGCTTCGTCAGAGGGAAAAACTTCTCTCAAAGGATCAGGCAAATCTTCGTCGCCGAGCCAAGGGGATTGAGAATAAACATCAAGAGCCATGCTCAAAGGAGCATTATCAGCAGGGGGAGGATCCAATGCGGAAATGATCTCAAAATAATTGATTTCAACCGGGGTCAGAGGCATCGATTCTCCAAAAGAGGCAACCTGTTCAGGAGAAGGGATGATCCATGGGTCATCCGACCTAGAGATCATATTGACTTGAACGATATGTGGTGGCGGAGGAGGAAAGACACCCATAAGGGCAGGATCTTTGAAAAGTCCCAGTCCCACACTGTCAAAAGGAGTAGGTATCTGATCCACATATGGGACGTTGTTCTCAGATGACGAGGTAAAGAAGGATAACTGGTCGACAGTAACAATTTTTCCCTCATGCGGAAATTTCAACACGCGAAAGAGGGTGGACGGCACACACAGCATAGCATGGGTCCAACTGCGACTGAGCAGAAGATTGTAGTTGAGCTTCGCATCAAAAACTTATACTTTGACGTTAACCGTCTTCCCTTGTAAAGTAATTAGTAGACTCATGAGAACACCCAAGGGTTTTGATTCCCTTCCATCGAATGCCTCGAGGGCATTGGGAGATGAAGTCAAGGCTGGAGAGCCAATGGCCTTCCAACAAGCAGATGACATGACGCATGTGGATGCATCTTCATCCACAACAGCTCTATGGATATTGAGACTGTTAATACCGACTTGTATAATAAACGCAATCTGATGCGGAATTCAGGGAACAAAATTTTCCAAGTCGAAAGAGAGAAGGCTAGAATCAGCAGGATCAATCCTGCCAATGGCAGATAATAACGCCTTCCGCTGAGATGGGCAACTCTATATCACTTCCAACAAAGACATGGCAGATGGCGCCTGTGCCAAATCTTCAACAATGCTATAATGTTGGGCAGCACGGGCATTCAGATTATAGGAAAATTTCCTGAGAACACCTTTAGAAGGTGGCCACACAACGGGTTCGGGACTAGGCCTTTCAATCTCAAGTGAGCCAGATACAGGTGGGGGAGGAGGACCATCAACAATCTCCTTCCTTGTCGCCTGATGCGACCCAGCATAGTCTTTTGACCGAGTGGCGATAGAAACAGGTGTAGAGCCATTCATCATGAATACTTGTGAACCAAATGGCGCAGATGGGGCAGGCTGCTCGACCATATGTGTTTGCTGAGATGGGAAGGGCTCTTTGAGAACAGCAGGAGTTCCCTTTGTGCCCTTGAGCAATCTATTGACCTCGGCTCGTCGTGGACAGTCCTTGGTGTAGTGCTCTTCATCGCAGATTAAACAAGGATACTTAGGCTTACGCTGCGATCCATCATCAGCACGAGGTTTAGTTGAATCTAGCTTCGGGGAATCGGCCTTAGCCTTGCCTTTGCCCTTATTTTTACCTTTGGAAGTCATGTCCGCGGGATTGGCCTGAATGTCATTGACCTCTGAGGACTTGCCAGAGTCCGGAGCAGGCTGAGAAGAAGAATCATTGGATGAATTAAATTTTGGCTTCCCAGCATTGGAAGATGGAGACTTGCGAGAATTCTGAGAGACAGAACCAATAACACCGTCTACTGATGGGGTAGCCAGTGCTTTAGAGGTCCCTAGTCGCGGGGCATCAGTCAAGATGTCATATAACGTGACTGATTGAGAGTACACTAAATCGAGGTACTGGGCGCGAGTAATGGCTTGTTCCTCGATTACACATGCCCCCATAGCAATGTCCTGTGCAATCTTATTGACAAAGGAGGTAGTGAACCAGTGAGTCAGAAGCTGATCAGGGATTTCAAACTTGATAAGATGACGACGACATCTCCATTCATGAATTTGATCTGAAATATGAGTAGTTTTGTCTTGTTTCATAGATGTCAGGAGATGCGTCTCGGCTTCATAACGAACCAGTAATTGGAAATGCGTCAGGAATGCCATAGCTAGAGTATTAAAATATTGGAAAATACCACGGGACAGTTCTATGTACCATTTAGCAGCAGCGCTGGTGAGAATGCGCTGGAAAAGACGCAGACGAATCGAGTCATCCACCCAAGAATTCGAAGAACAGCATAAATGGTATGTCATGATGTGTGCTTAGGGGTCTTCTCCAGATTTGCCCTCAAACTTAGGACAATCACTAGGCACCTTCGTCGGAACTAGAGGCCAATATGGATTATGAAAAATCGGATCATTGGTCAATTTGGACACATCCAGTAACTCCAACGTGGCAAGAAAAGGTAATTGAGGGTTAAAAGGCATTCCAGGTCCCTGATAAGGACATGTACCTGTACTCCATCCTGGTTGAGCATAACTCTGCCCCCATTGGTTTTGTCCTGGAGGATTCTGACCATAGGGGGTATAAGCTGGATAATTGGGTTGATATGGCAGCTGAAAACCAGGATACGGGGGTTGATAACCAAGGTACTGATTCTGAGTATACATGGGTCCCGATTGAGCAGTGTAGATTCTATCCTTTGATCCTTTGTTTTTATCCTTTTTCAATATTTCTTAAATTTCCTCTCTCTGAGATCTTCTGACTTTGTACCCCTTTAGCCTTTTCATTGATTCTTTTATGCTGGATGTATTCTTTCCATAGTCCTTTGATCCTGAGGACATGTTTCATGCTTCTCTTGTTGGTTGATCTCCCCCTAGAATGATATTTTCATTTATGTTCTCCCCCTGAAACTGTGCTTTCTCTTTATGTCAGAGAGTAGCATCTACATATACTACCCCTAGTCTATCTCCCAAGTATTCAAATGGTTCTCTAGCAAGAGGTTTGGTAAATATATCAGTTTCCTGTTCTTTTGTTGGTACATGTTCAAGCTTTACTACCTTCTGAGCCACTTGTTCTCGGAGAAAATGATACTTGATTGGGATATGTTTAGTTTTTGAATGAAGCAAAAAAAAAATTTATATACTTATAGCACTTGTATTATCACATTTCATTGAGATAGGTTCATCAATGCTTACCTTCATGTCTTGGAGTGTTTGCTTCATCCACATAACTTGTGTACAACATGCTGCTGCTGCTATATATTCTGCTTATGCTATAGATAGAGAGATAGATGTTTGTTTCTTGCTTAACCATGCCACCAGACTTTCTCCTAGATAGAATGCACCTCCACTTGTGCTTTTCCTGTCATCCACACAGCTGGCCCAATCTGCATCTGTGTATGCTGTTAAAGTGAAACTTTTGCCTTTAGGATACCAAAGTCCATGCTGTGCAGTTCCTTGTAGAGATCTGAATATTCTTTTGACTGCAAGAAGGTGATTTTGTTTAGGTGTTGCTTGATATCTAGCCACTAGTCCTACAGCTAGCATGATGTCTGGTCTTGATCCTGTCAGATACAGCAGACTTCCTATCATGGATCTGTAGAGTTTTTGATCTATATTAGCAGATCCATCATCAGCACACAGCTTGCATCCCGTGATCATGGGATTTGACACAGGTTTGCAGTCCTCCATTTTGAACTTTTTCAACATTTCTTTTAAGTATTTTTCTTGTGAGATGAATGTACTTGTGTTCTTTTGTTGAATTTGAAATCCTAAGTAGAAATTGAGTTCTCCAATCATGGACATCTCAAACTCTAATTTCATCTCCTCAGCAAACCCTTTTTCTAGTTCATCTCTGTTGCTTCCAAACATAATGTCATCAACATATACTACAACGATCAGAAGTTCATTTTCATGGGCTTTTATGTATAGATTGTTGTCTACTCCGCCTCTCTTAAAGCCTTGTTTTTGCAAATATTTATCCAGTCTTGAGTACCAAGCACGAGGAGCCTGTTTTAGTCCATATAGAGCCTTCTTCAATCTGCATACAAAGTCTTCTTTGTCTGTTAAGGAGAAACCTTCTGGCTATTCCATGTAGACTTATTCTTCTAGATCTCCATTCAGAAATGCAGATTTCACGTCCATTTGATATACCTTGAAGTCTTGGTAGCACGCAAAGGCCAGAAATATTCTGATGGCTTCCATTCTGGCTACAGGGGCAAATGTTTCATCATAATCAAGTCCTTCGATTTGTGAATATCCTTTGCAAACTAGTATGGCTTTATTCCTGATTACCTGTCCTTCCTCATTCATTTTATTTTTGAATACCCATTTTGAGCCTATGACATTTTTCCCTATGGGTCTAGGAGCTAGTTCCCAGGTATTGTTTTTCTCAATTTGATCCAATTCTTCATTCATAGCATTCACCCAAGACTTGTCCTTGCTGGCTTCTTCAAATTTCATTGGCTCTATTTGTGATAACATGGCTATGTATACCTCTTTTTTCTGTTCAGTTAACTGCTTTCTTGTCTGGACCCCTTTTCTCTTGTCTCCTATGATCTGATCTTCAGGATGGTTCTTCTGAGTGTATCTAGAAGGGGCTTTAGAGCTCAGTTCAGCATCTTCTGTTGTCTTGCTTGTTTAATCATCATCTTGTTCTTCTTCTTCATGGTTGTCTGATGGACTGCTGCATTCTTTATCTTTTGTATTGTTTGGAAGTTCTTCATCAAATCTCACATCAATGCTTTCTACTATTTTTTGAAGAGTCTTGTTGTAACACCTGTACCCTTTACTTTTGGAAGCATATCCTAGAAATATCCCTTCATCTGCTCTTGCATCAAATTTCTTAAGGTTTTCATCATTATTCTTTATGTAACATTTGCTTCCAAAGATTCTAAAATGTTTGATTGAAGTTGGTTTCCCATGCCATAGTTCATAGGGAGTCTTGTCACTGCTTGGCCTTAAGTGAGCTTTGTTAAGGATATGCACGATTGTGTGTACTTCTTCTGCCCATAAGGTTTGAGGAATATTACTCTCTTGCATCATGGCTCTGGCCATTTGTTGTACAGATCTGTTTTGTCTCTCTGCTACTCCATTCTGTTGAGGTGTCCCTGCAATAGTAAATTGTTGCTTTATCCCATGTTCATTGCATAGGTCAGCAAAGTCATAATATGTGAATTCACCTCCTCTGTCTGATCTGATGCATTTTAGTTTGCATCCAGTTTGATTTTCTGCTAATGCTTTGAATATCTTAAATTTTTCCAGAGCTTCCGATTTATTCTTGAGAAATGCCACCCATGTCATTCTGGAGAAGTCATCAATTATTAGCATGAAGTAGGATTCTCCACTTGGAGTTTTAGTTCTTGCAGGTCCACACATGTCCATGTGCACAAGATGGAGTGGTCTTCTTGTTGATAACTCATCTTTGGCCTTAAATGATGTGTGGGTCTGTTTTCCCAATTGACAAGATTTGCATATGGTATTAGAAGGCCTTTTTATTTCTGGCATGTCTCTGACAGCTTTCTTCCTGTTTAGTCTGATGATGTGATCGAAGCTTAGATGTCCCAACCTTTTATGCCATAACCATGACTCCTCGAGCTTGCTAAGATGACATGCTTCATCTTCCTCTTTCACAATGTAAACATTACTCTTTGTTCGAACTCCTTTGAGCAGAGTCTTACATGTGGTGATTGATCTAACTTCACAATCTTGTGCTCTAAAAAGAACTTCACAGCCTTTATCACACATTTGACTGACACTCAGCAAATTAGCTTTCAGCCCATCTGCAAATAGTACATCTTGGACCTTTCCTCTACCATTATCTAGACTGACTGAGCCTTTTCCTTTTATTTTTCCTTATTTATCATTGCCAAAAGTAACATTGCCAGATTTATTTTCATCAAGAGTAATAAACTTACTTCTGTCTCCAGTCATGTGTTTTGAGCAGCCACTGTCCAAATACCACTGGCTTTTCAGGTCTTGAGCAGTTAGAGCCAAGACACATTTATTCACCTTCTTTATCCACTTGAAGCATCCTTTTGTTTGGTATCTTTTGTGAGATGATGAACTACTTCTTCTGAGAGGACATTTGGAAGGCATATGTCCAACTTGATTGCATACACAACATTTGATTATAATTTTTGCAGAATTGTGAGTATGAACAAAATTTCTTTGATTAATAAACCCCCTTGAGGTGTTGAACATCAATCTTTGTCCATACTTTATACACTCAATGATCTTATGGCCAAATTCCTTACAATAAAAACAGTAACCATAGAAATTATTTGCATACCTGATGTAAGGTTGTCTTCTCCATTTGTTTGTTTGAGACAGTCTCTTCACTGTTTGCATCTTTTGCTGGTTTGAATTACTCCTCCTTGCATGACAATATGCAGCAATGTGTCCCCGCTTGTGGCAAACATAACAAGTGGCTTTCTTCATAGGAGGGAAGAATCTCCTTTGATGGCTTCCAAATTTGACATACTCAGGGGCATATAATCCTTTTTCTGTTGTCTTAGTATTTATTGCCTTCTTTGTTACTAGAGGTTTCTGCTGATCTCTGTCTTCCTTATTACATGTTTTTTCTTTTGTAGGAATTGTTTGAGCTGCTTCATCATTCTTCTTTGCTTTTACAAAAATAATCTCTCTGTTTTCCTTTTCTTTGCTTTTACTTGATTCTCCTTCATAGCCTATTCCTGTTTTTATCATAGGCGATCTTTGAGCATCCAGAATTTCGTTCAACTTACTAGAGCTTGTTGTTTGAGAGGAATTTGTAGACACTTTCCTCTGAGCATTTTCTAATTTCTTCCTCAGACATACAACTTCTTCTTCCAACTTCTCTTGTTCTCGAGTTTTATCCTTGATTTGCTGAAGTAACATGTCTTCTATCTTCTTGGCTTCTTCAAGCTCTACCTTCAGCTGCATGAGGGCTTCTGAATTCTTCTCTTCTCTCACATACTTGAGGAGAATGTCCTTTTGTTTTCTGCACTTTAGTTTGAGTCTGTCAATCTCCTCCAGAGCACTTCTTAGCTCCCCCTCAAGGTCGACTTCACCTTCTTCTTCTACATCTTCTAGCAGGAGTCCTTCAAGTTCTTCTATGGCCATCAATAAAAATTCAGAGGTTCCTTCTTCACTTGAGGGTTCATCTGAGTCTTCAGATGTACTGCTGTCTTGTTGAGCATAGAAGGATTTTCTGCTGAACTTCTTTCCTTTCCGCCAGTTCTTTAATGTATTTTTCTCTGATTCTTGGACCTGATTCCTTACTTTCTTGAGAGGACATTTAGCTGCATAGTGTCCAACTCTTCCACAGTTAAAGCATTTGAAAGGAAGTTTACCTTTGTATTTACCTGAGCCTCTATCCAGTTTCTTGACGAATTTTTCTTCTTCTTCATCTAAGCAAGAGCATATTTCTTCCTCTTCTTCTTTCTTCTTTTATGTTTTAAAGGCTGCCTCCCTCGTACTTGGCTTCTTTTGTGGGAGCCTCATTTCATATGCTGTTAGATTTCCAAGTAGCTGGTTCATGGTCAAGGTCTCCCAATCAGTTGTTTCTTCTATTGCAAACACCTTGGGATTAAATCTGGGTGGAAGAGATCTTAGAATCTTTTGTACAATTACAACTTCTTTTATGGTTTCACCTAGAGCCTTCATGTTATTTACTATTTCTACAACCCTTAGAAAGAAGCTAGCAATGTCTTCATCATCATTCATTTTTAAGTTCTCAAACTGGGCTCTATAGACTTGAAGTTTGGCAGTCTTTACCTTCTTGTCTCCCTCATGGATGTTCTCCAGAGTATCCCACATCTCTTTGGCAATGTCTTTGTGCATTACTTTGATAAACTCTGCTTCACACAATCCATTCAAGATGGCATTCATGGCTTTTGCGTTAGCTACAAAATCTTGTTTGGATTCTTTCTCTGAGTCAGTTTCCTTTGGGGCATATCCTAATTCCACAGCACCCCAAACTTCTATTCCTAGAGACATTATGTATGTCCTCATCCTGATTTTCCAGAAGGCATAATTTTCACCTGTAAAGAAAGGGGCTTTATTGGTTGAGCATCCTTCTTTACTAGCCATCCTGAGAACCAAGAATCTCCTTTCAGTTGTTAAACTGTCACAAAGGAACCTGCTCTGATACCAATTGTTGAATTCTTAGTTAAACTGAGAGGGGGGGGGGTGAATCAGTTTAGCACATACATGAGCTTTTTAAATTTTTCATCAGCTTATTTGCAGCTTACTTTTATAACCAACCTTAGTATATGAACAGTCTTAATAAGTTGCAGCAAGTATTAAATTAATGTGACATCAAACTTATTATGAGAATAGCAAACATTAAGCAGATTTGGTAAATCATTTCAACACATAGACAACACAGATAGAGACAGTAGATATAAGTGGAAACCCATAAAGGGAGAAAACCACATCTTATTATTGTTTTTATGCAAAGGCAAGCTCCAACTCACTCTCACCATTGTTTTTCTGCAGGCACCGACCTACAGGAGGCACCAACCTCAATTCTGCAAGCTACAACTTGCAAGGAAGCTCCAACTCCCTTCAATTTTCTGCAGGCACCAACCTACAGGAGGCTCCAACCTCAGTCAGCTACAACTGACAGCTATCAAGCTTCAACTTGATAGGGAAGCTCCAACTTCCTCAATTTAAGAAATTTTTTTCTGATTTACCTCAGATATCAGCTCTGTTCTGTAGCATCTCTTTCTGCTCCTCTCTTCCTTATCCTCTCTGCCTCAATCTTCTATGTTTTTCATTCTCTATCCTTACTCTCTCTCTCACACTTAATGCATATCAAGTTGATATTATATATAGAGTTCCTCACATGACTGTTTGTATTTCACAAGGAATTTGGAGTGAACAACCGCGACTCTTTGGCTTCTGTCTTCTCATTCCTTTATCCAACTCATTTTAAAATTATAACAATATGTATAAATTTCCATGCTACAGTGGAATTTTTTTCTTTTCCTTAGGATACTTGCCTTGCATCACAAACAATATAAAACAAAAAAAATATTTACATTTTTAGTTACACATTTCAATTCCACTTAGCTCCTTTTCTGGACTTTGGCTTTACTGAATTTGTATTTTCTGCTACTGTTGAGTGACTATTCTGTATAATTTGATTCACCTCTGTGTCTATTCAGCTGTTCACTGTACTTGTGTGCACCAGCTATATATATAACTGCTTTTTAGGTTTTATGCTCAAATACGTATGAATCTGGGTGATGTCTGTTCATTACCAGTCTCTGTTCTCCGGTTGCCTGTTTACATTCTCTGATTTGGGCAGTTTTGATACTCTGTTTACTGGACTGGCAATTAGACAAATTAATTTGAAATCTTTAGCATCTCAAATCTGAGATTTGAGATGTTAATAAAATCCTCTTGCATATATAACCACCTGCCTACACCTTTGTACTCAGTCCCGCTTAAACCTGGAAATTCTTCTAACTGTAGGAACCTCCTTCAAAGATTGTAAAAGCCCCCAGGTCTATGCAGTAAAACAAATATGCCACATAGAACCCTTACACATATCCAAAACGATGTCATCCAACTCACATACGATGCTATATCAAACTATGATCACGACCTCCGTTCAATGTTAGATACACTGTTTCTCATCCTACTCTGTCCTCGTTGTCTTAGTGCAAATTCTATAGATATATTGTCACTTATGTTCTTTGATTATACGCACGCAGTCATATAAATATAACTATCTTCTTATGCTTACTCGAATGTTTGGACATTGGAAATTTTAAATATTTATATATATCAAGCTTTAATTCAACTAAACCACTTATAATGAACCTCTGGCTCTGGGCCCACATATATAAGTGATGGCTCAATTAAATACGTGCACCATACCTTGGGTTATCCTTCGGGCTAGTTTCGAATGCGATCGCCGTTCAATGGGCCTTCCTCCAGATCGACGATGTTCGTTGATATCGCACTGCCTCCTAAGTCGAATGTTAGTGCGCGATGGGGCGATTTTGAAAATTCATCACATGCCACGTGTCCTCCAGTCTATTGAATCACTCTGAATTCACAATTACCGCTCGTCCCACAAAGGTGGTGCGATTAAAACCGGAAACCCGCCTTTACTGTTCCTTCACGGTTCCGCTTCTGCTCACAATTCCATTCTTTTATACGTTGACCCTTTGGTTCATCGGTATTTTATCACGGTGCTTTCATCTGTTACGATGCATGGCTCCATTCACACTGCGCATTTAACTATGGTTCCGCATTTCCTTTTGTGACATCGATCCTTCCGGTGATCGATAAGACCTTAGTCCATATGACCCTTCAGATATATATGTGCAAAATCTCGAATGAACCCTTATTTCAGAGTTATTCGATCAATACAACACATCTAATTTCAGAACATAGGATCTTCATATATCTATACTAACCCTTATTTCATTCAATTCAAACGATACAACATATATCCTCAGCGCATCAGAATTGTTTATAAATCAAACCATTGGCTTTAAACCTTAATACAGAGCTTTATCATGTGTTTCTCATATATTTTCTTATTGAACTCAAGGCCCACCACATAGAGGTTAAATCAATAATAGAGGCAAATTGGGAAATCGGTCACTCTGTGATCGATTCACAGAAACTTACAATTATTGCTTCAAATTTTAACACAAAGCTTCCATATGCACTTCTTATACGCTCTCTCTCTGGGACTTAAGGCACTCCTCACGCAGATTTTATTGATTCCGGCTAGATCTACAGCCCTTCTCTAACTCTGCCTTTGAACAGGATATGGATTTTCTTCATTTATCTGCAAAACTCCACAAAACCCTCGCCACAGAGTTTATTTATTCGACACACACCACACCTCATAATTGCACTCCAAAACATCATAGACCCATTTAGAACCCCAATTACAGAGTCTCATGTAATGCAAAACTTCTTCTTCACTACTCTGCACCTTGAATAGCTCTCTACTTCAATTCACTGCTTTTGCTTCCTCTACTCCTTGACTGATGTTGCTCCTTACTTCTCTTTTTGCTGCCTGTGTTCTCCGCTACTTTGCTTCTCTCTTTTCCTTGTTTCTGTTTCAGGTGTTCCTTCTTTGCCATCTCCTTTTCCATCAATGACAACATTTCCAGCACTTCTAAAAGATGACGGCGACTAGGAGGTACGACAGCAGCCAAAAATGGTGATCCCGATGTAAGAGGAGGGAAGTGTTCCCCAACTCCAAATCCAAACCAAGCATTGGACAAGGGCCAATTGAACTCAACTGGTCCTCCAAAGGGAAGCTTAGATATAATCGGTCCCCTAAAGGGAAGCTCGGATACAACGGGCTGCTCATGCTCAGCAGAAGACTGAGAGACTTCTGATGAATCGC
Source organism: Pinus albicaulis (assembly GCA_034641835.2). Taxonomy (NCBI): domain Eukaryota; kingdom Viridiplantae; phylum Streptophyta; class Pinopsida; order Pinales; family Pinaceae; genus Pinus; species Pinus albicaulis. The sequence goes on along the minus strand of CM076584.1, from coordinate 800,163,202 downwards.
CTGTATAAGGATTACCAGTAGACGAAACTGATGGTTCCACCACGATGACTATAGCAAAAATAGGAAAAGATCAAAAACAAAGACACACGGGAAAAAAACCAAGGCAAACAAAAACAGGCCGAAAAAATCAATCTCTAAATGGGCGTGTGATCGTAGGTGATTAATTTTACCACATTGAAACTGGAAATTTTACTGTTTCATGTTTTAAGAGTCTAGAAACGAGTAAAATATGACTCTATCACTTTCAGTTTGGAAACAAGCGTGAAAGGACAAGCGCTTGATAATCTTTTCAAATTTAGGGAGTCAGTAAAGATCAAAATGACTGCTCTGGTAATCTAGGTATATGGGTGTACCAGATATCCATGAAATTCCATATACACCTTCGTAAAAATGAAAGAGAAATCAACCAAGGACTTAACGTACGTTCAGGTAATCTCTCTAAATGTTGTGTCCAGTGTATCACGGGTAAAAGGCAGTAGACTCATCTTCCTATGGATAAAGGATTTGTAACCTAATGGGGTCTCCCTTTATATACACGACAGTATGGGGAGCACAAGTCCGTACTAGCGATGTATGTAGCTAGATGGCGAGTGACAACTACTAAGCTTAAAGACGCCGGAACACGTCTCTACCTTAGACTACTAGATGTTCCGTTAAGTTTCAATGCTGCCTTAGGTTAATTCAATAAATTTTAAATTTGATCTTCAATTTACATTTCGATTTCAAGGCCCTATCGAATGTTGGATCTCATAAAACCCCTAGATGCAAACTACATGCCACAAAATATCATTCCGTTCAATGAAGAGCTATCTACGGGAGAGTTGAGAGCTTCCAAATGATAGCTAAATGAACACACAAAAACATCCACTACTAATTTCAATGCAAGCTAATGAAACTGGAAAACTTCTCTCTAGAGATATACAACACTAGTAATGTGAAAGAGTTTTCAATTTTCACTATGCTAATAAAAAATGCAAAAAGTTCTTCTTTTTTTTCAATATATTAGAGCAAATACACTAAATAAATGAAAAACTAATGAAAACATCAATTTGAGAATGATAAAGAGAGATCTGAAATAAAACAAGTTCACTCAACTCAAACAAACACAATCAAGACTCAAACCAATGACGAAATCCCTCAAAGCGAAGAAGAATCTCGAAAGAGACTCAAACAAACCGTGTGATCTAGGCTTGGAGCAACATAAAGCGAAACTGAATGAAAGAGAGGACAATCACTCAATAAACGCAATGACTCAATTGGATCCAGCAAGATGAATGCAAAGAAGCAAAAACAAAGTTGACAGGGAAAGCAAAGACCCAAAACTCCCCCCAGGAGGCTTAGCACACTGAAGCACCTAGAAGCCCTAGGGCTAAAATGAAAAACTTACATAAAAGGGAAAATAACCGGAGGAAAAGGGCTAAACACAGTAAAAAATGACTTCAAAGCACTCAAACAATCAGAAAAAACAAACCAGGACCAAAACTCAAGCTCAGAGAGTTCGAAAACAGGCAAACCCTAAAACCTACCAGGGTTGGTGCGCCTGTCTGGTTGTAATCTGTGCCAAACAGGTGATGGCACAGGTGCCTAACTAGCAAGTAGCGCCCTTCGGCGCGACTGTCAGAGGGATAACCGCGCCAATCAGGTTTACCCTAGAAAATTATGAAAATGAACTAACAGAGGCTAGATCTGGTCTTCTGGGGCCTGAACAAGGTTTTAACACCAAGGAAGGTGAACCAGAAATGCAGACTAATCAAACAAAAAGCTAAAAAACAACCCAATGGAGGAAGGAACAACTCCCACTGATCCCCAGCGGAGACGCCAAATTTTTGTGGAGGTAAATCCCCTCTGGGACAGAGGCGATCCCACTAGCCCTAGAGTGGGTCTAGCAGCGAAGGAATCACGGTAAATGATCTATCGTGATTCTATCTTTTGTAACTAGGGATCAATAGCTTTGCGTGTTTCGATTATTGTTAGACCTGCTCTAGGGCTAGTGGGATCGCCTCTGTCCGTAGAGGGGATTTACCTCCACAACGCTCCACCCTCAACATTTGATGTCGACGGTTAGCGAAAACCGCGCGACGATTTTTTTTTTATTAAAAAGAAAACTAACTAACCATATACAATAAGGTTGGAATTTAGCATTAAGGCGTTAGTGGAAAAATTAATGTGTTGATAATTTCGCCCATTTTTTCGGCAATTTGGCGCTCAGTTAACGAAATTCTGGGAGGAATTGTAGGATGGTGCCAAATTTGGTGGAAATTGTGAAGTGGTTAGTGCCAATACTTGGGGAAGTCATAACTTACTCAGTTTTTGACCAAATTTGAGGTAGAAAAGAGGCTACACATGAATTTTTGGGCATTATGGATCCATTGGAACAGGTTTCAGAGCTGTTTGAGCATTGTAAACATATTTAATCACACTTTTTAGCGTAATAAAAGAGGGCCAAGCCATTGGAAGCTAGACCAAGGAGACGTAGCCCAGGTGGAGTGAAATACTTCATCATGTGTTGTTGTGTTACTATTTATGGTGATGTTTATGTCTGTTATATGTTGTTGTTTAGTGTTTTTTTTTATGTTAATTTGCTTGAAATTCACATAAAAACACACAAGAAACTCATGGTTAACTTGGAATTTACCTCATAATCCTTAAGAACTTTGTTTATATTTTGAATTGGAATTTAGCACAACAAAAAGAAATTTTCCCATTCAGATAAAGTTGGTATCAAAGCACTAGGTTTACTTGTGCAAGGAGGATTTAATTGTTTTGCAAGTGTTTAAATGCTTACAAGGTTGAAGCTCAAGAGAGGAGAAGGCAAGCTTGTGGGTGCAGGTTCTCTAGTTGGAGCAAGGAGAAGGGGGGAACAATTGCCACAATATCCATAACAAGATTCGCCTCCAGTTGCAGTAGAAGCTTCGGTAAGCATGTCTCATGAAGAGGTAAACGATAATATGATAGAGGATGAGAATGATTTTAGGAAGGCTTTCTTTGACATGACATAGATGGTGAAGGTCCTCTATGAAGAGAGGAATACAAGGTTGTTGGGTGAAAGCTCCATACCTCCAAGGGTAGAGGGTTCTATAGGAGGAGGAGGTAATGGGAATGGTGATAAAACACCATCTACTCCACCATCATCCTCGCCATCATCTTTACCTTCATCTTCATCCTCTTCCACTACTACAACCTTTACTCATACTCATCAACATACCTTAAAAAGGAATTGGTAAACAACCCCTGTTAAACTTGAAATTAAATTGAGCTTCCTGTGTATAATGGTGAAGTTAATGCAGAGAAGTTTGACAATTGGGTTCGTCAGTTGGAGGTCTACTACAAGATTCAAAACCTTCAAGATGATGATATAAGATTTAGCTAGCTTCCTTGAGACTGGAGGGTGCAACACTAGTATGGTGGGAAGCCAAGACACAAGATGAGATTAAAAATAAATAAATAAATGGTAAGATCTCAATCTCTTGGTCTAATCTCATTCCTGCAATTAAAAGTCAATTTTACCTTCTAGCATATATGCATAAATCCATCATGAATTGGCAGAACTTTAGACAACTTAAAGGTCAAAGTGTGCAAGATTTCACCCAAGATTTAGAAGAAAAGCTCTTATGTTAGGTGTTGATTTGCATTCACAAGACACATTACTGAAGTATATAGGGGGTTTACATAGCTACCTAAGGCATACTATCCTTATGTTCAATCCCACTAGTCTAGATGAGGTTTGCGTACAAGCCACTCACCTTGAGGCAAGAGGGAAAAATATTCCAGAAGAGGGTAAAAAGAAGCCATTTAAGGGTGGAGAGAAAGGAAAGGGTTTCAAAGGAAAAAGAAAGAAAAAAGCATCTTTTAAAAAGGAAGGAGAGAAAATGACATGCAAAATTTGTTCCAAAGAGGGTCATGATGAAGACCATTGTTGGAAGTTTCATCCAAAGATGAGGCCCAAGAAATTCAACAACAAGGGAAAACAAAAAATAGCTGCAATGACTCAACAGTGTTTGGGATCCGATTCAGGTGATGAAACTAAAATTACAGCCATGGGTATGAAAGGAAAAGAATCCATTGCTAGCACTAGTTCATCAAATTGTCACACTAGTACTCCAAATGAAGAAACAAGGATTGGATTATTTCATGTGAGGGTTATTTCAAAACATAAAAAAATCGACACACTATTTGATAGTGGGTCTCAATCCAATTTGATATCTAAAGACTTAGTCAAGAAACTTAATCTTGAAACCATTCAACATCACAAACCATATCCATTAGGTTGGATATGTAAGAACACAATTTTACGGGTTACAAGAAAGTGTATTCTTCGGTTTGCAATCACAACAAACTTCATTGACGAAGTTGAATTAGATGTTGTACTGCTTGACATTTCAGGATTTGTTTTGGGTAGTCCTTACCTCTATGGTAGAAAAGCCATCTTCTATAGCCATGAAAACACGTACCACTTGTTCAAAGATGGTGTGGAGTATATTGTGAGAGCTCATTGCAAGAAACTAAATCTTTCATTAGTTAATGCAGGGAAAATGAAAAGACTAGTGAATTCAAGCAAGAATTTTGTGCTTCGTATGATTAAACCAAAGAATGATGTTGATTATGAAGCATTTCAAGGTTGTGATCCAAAGTTGAAATATGATTTTATTGAAGTGGTTAATCAAAATAATGATATGTTTCAGGAACCAAAGGGATTACCCCCCAAGAGGAGAATCCAAAATGAAATATAGTTGCAGCAAGATTGTCCTCTTCCTAACATTGGCATGTATAGGATGTTGGTGATGGAGAGTGCTGAAATCAAAAGTAAAATTCAAGTGTTGTTGGACAAAGGGATCATCCGACCAAGTACTTCGCCATGCGGGTCACCTATTGTGTTGGTGCCGAAGAAGGATGGAACATGGCACATGTGTGTGTATTTTCGTGCATTAAACAAAATTACGGCAAAGAACCGTTATCCACTTCCTAGAATAGATGATTTACTTGATCAATTGAAATATGCAAAGTATTTTACTAAGTTGGACTTAAGGAGTGGCTACCATCAAATTATAATTATTGAAGGTGACATTTGGAAGACAACATTGAAGACAAAACAAGGTTTGTTTGAATGGTTTGTTATGCCTTTTGGTTTATGTAATGCTCCTGCTACCTTCATGTGTGTGATGAATGATGTGTTGAGGCCATTTATTGATGAGTATTTCATAGTCTACTTTGATGATATCTAGATTTTCAGTAAATCACTTGATGAACATGTCATGCATGTAAGAAAAGTACTTGATGTCTTAAGGAAAGAATAGTTGTTTTTTAAGATGTCAAGATGTGAATTTGGTGAAACTTCTTTGGTTTGATTGGGGAATATTTTTAGAGAAGGTGAGTTGAGGTCATTGTGAATTGGCCAACGCCCAAGACAATCACAGAGGTAAGAAGTTTTTTGGTAGTAGCCCAATATTGGAGAAAGTTTATTGCTAACTTGTCTTCTATCGCAGCTCCATTGCATGCATTGACTAGTGTGAAAAAGGTCTTCCAGTGGGGAGGCAAGCAGAAAAAAGCATTTGATGCTTTGAAAGAGAAGATCAGTGCACTATCGGATTTGAGACAAACTTTTGAGATTCAAATTGATGCAAGCGACTATGCCATCAACGCAGTCCTTATGCAACATGGTAAGCCCATTTCATTTCATTCAGAAACTTTCAATTGTGCAGTGATTAACTATCCTACTTATGACAAGGAGCTTTATGCATTAGTTCAAAGTGTGAAAAATTGGAAACACTACTTGATGGGAAAGGAAACCATCATACACACTGTTGAGTCTCAAATCTGCATCTTCCTTGTACACCTTTCCAAACCTTTTTCATTCACCTGGACCTTCTCAGTCACCAATATCATTGCATATTAATTGTAAAAGAGCTTTTAAAATGGTTTTTAACTATGTTTTGTGTCTGCTGTTTGATTTAGATTTTTGCTCATTTAGCTGCGGAATCTTGTCACTTTCCGCAGCTGCTGCAACTTTCCGCAGCCATTTTGTCAAAGTCTATGTTGCAGGTGTCTTCAGGCAAATAGGGCCACATGGGCAAGTTCAAAATGACGTGGACATGGATCGTGTCCTATTGGCTGGGTCGAATTCATCTAAGAAGGCTGTGGTCAAAGGTGGCTAAGTGGTGGTCAACCGTAGAGTCCCACGGTGACAGAACTCTGTTTCTCATCACGTGGAGATTTGCGTGGCCGTTTCTAAAACACGGGAGACACATCAACACCTGTAAACGGCTTCATAAGCCGAATCCAACATCCACTCTCCATAGATTTAATCCTCACGGCGGCCATGATGCTAGATCTCTGGACGTGATGGTTCACGTGTCTTCTACCAGCGCAGACTTTAGGGAAGTAGTTATATCTCCCTCTGTTATAAATAATGCGTTCTCATATGCATAATAGTTAGATCTTCTGTAGCTATGTAATGTAATTGTGTTGTGCAGTGACATTTCTCTGTTATGACCGCATTTTAATATATGAGAAGACCTTGTTCAAAAGCGTAATTCGTATTTGAAAGTTGCTCCCTGAGGTCTGTGCAGAGGGCCCCTGCACACGCTGAGGTTTTGTGTACTACTGTATAGTTTCATGCTTCATTTCTTTATGTTCATTGTGATATAGTCATTAACGTGTATATACATTACATCTTTCATGGTATTTACATTTCATCTCTGTCCATAATCTTTCATGTTTTATATTTTACTTTTGTCCATAATATTTTATGTTTTATGTTGTTGTTAACTGATCAGTGTTCTTGTTTCAGATTACAATAGACAGCCCGGGCATTTGCACATCTTTTTATAATGACTAATGACATGGAATCAATATTGTCCTTCTGCTGATTTCTTTTTCTTAGTTTTTGCTTAATTCCAGCATTGTTTTGTTTATTTCAGTCTTGCACATTTGCTTTAAGTAGTTAGATTAGATATTAAACTGTTCATGTCATTTTCAGTTACCTCCGAAAGCCATAGCGAGACTAATGGTGAGGGATTGAAGTGTGAATGTGTAGTTTGATATTAGTTTACTTTTCTGCAAGATAGATATTAAATTGCTCATGTCATTTTCAGTTACCTCCGAAAGCCATAGCGAGACTAATGGTGAGGGATTGAAGTATGAGTGTGTAATTTGATATTAGTTTATTTTTCTGCAAATTAGATATCAGATTGCTCAAGTTGTTTATGATTACCTCCGAAAGCCATAGCGAGACTAATGGTGAGGGTTCAGAATATGAGTTGATGTAATTTGATTTTAGTTTTACTTTACTTGCAATCTTTTCTTTTAGTAACAGTTTCTTTTATGTTTAGACAGCAGCAAGGGTAATGGTTTTCATGATCAATAGTTCATTGTTTGTTTAGCTAGAATAGTAGCACATTTTCATTTCCTTTTAGGAACTAATTTTTTTCATTGTATGTTTCAAAATCCTTTTGAAGTTTAAAGTTTGGTAAATCATTATAAGGGACATCATTGCCTCGAACAATCATAACCATACTTGCCTTTTATAATTTTCATTAGGAAACCAACCAAGATAAAAAGAAAAAACCAAAAACGACAAAAAAGTAAGAGATAGGTTATCTTGCACATATAGTGCGCCACACTTCGTCAGCTTACGAATCCTAGATTGAAAAATTAATGTAGCAATTTAGGACACACTAAATTGTCCAAACATTTTGGCGCCGTTGCCCGGGAAGTGTAACTAGGTAGCCAATTTCTTAAAAAAAAAAAAAAAAACAATAAAAAGAAGGAAAAACTTGATAACTTCTTGAAGTATGCTCTCCTCTTGCACCTAGTGTGATCTGGAGGATCAGAAAAGAGAGTTATTGGTTCAATAATTTCTTAAGTATGTTCTCTTCTTGCACCTAGTGTGACCTGGAAGATCAGAAAGAGAATTATTAGCCCAACTTAAAAAAATAAAAAATAAAAAATGACATGCATAGAGCAAGAGATTCTAGGGGAAGGTTTATAGCTAAAGCCAAAAGTTCGATTTTCACAACTCCATCTTCTTGAAGGCATAGACAAGATTCACCACCATCTACCCCTAGCCTTAAGATTCTTGGAATTCAAGGAACATTTGAATTAGAGGATTCTCCTATACCACCTACTAAATCTCATTTAGAAAAGGATCCTTTCTTTACTTCTACAGGAGAGTATCTTGTAATCAAAGAAGTAGAATCACCTGAAGAAGAAAAGGAAAAGACACCCTTTCATCCTCCCTTGATAAAAGAACCAGAGGACTTTGAGGACTCTAAAGAAACTATCATGGCAGAGGAAATAATAGATGGATTTGGAGGTAGAGGTAGAGGTAGAGGAGGAGGAAACAATGGAGACAACAATGGTGAAGGTAATGATGGAAGAAATAAGGAAGGAGACAACTTGTTTGGATTCCCTACAGTTGATGAGGAAACTCATACAACAATGAAAAACATCTCACCATCTTTCCTCCCCAACTTTTATGGATTGCGAAGTGAGGATCCTGAAAAATTTATGTTTGAGTTTGAAGTCGTGTGCCGAACCTATGACTATATGGAAGACTCTCAAAAACTCAAACTGTTTCCTTCAACATTGAAGGGAGCCGCTTTGAAATGGTTCATGGGATTAACCACCCAATCTGTTAGGACTTGGAATGATATGAAACAAACATTTTTGGATAGATACTTGGATTATTGTATGCCCACCAATCACAAGGATGAGGTATTCAAAATGATGCAAAAAGAAGATGAAAATTTGGAAGATTTACTTGAAAGATTTCAATATAACTTAAAAAGAGCAAAGATGAGCAACTTAGATGATGAAACTTTGAAAGCCCTCATATTAAAAGCCATTAGAGATGAATGGATAGATATTTTAAACATGATGGGGAAAGGATACATTTCTCAACTTCCACTTCGTGACATAACAGAACTATGTGTCCATCTCTCAAGAGGAAAATATAAAACAGGAAAAGGGCCTAGGGATCCTTCTCTTATCAGGGCTAACAAATCTGCAACTGGATCAGTAAGTAGGGCAGAGATTGGCAATATGCTTGATGAATTCAAAATTGATATCTTAGGGAGCCTTATTGAACAACTAGACACCCTTAAGATCCAAAACAAGCAGAAAGCAGAAACAGATGCTCTAGCCATCTTTTGTCCGAAATGTAGGAAGAAACATGCTTTAAGGGAATGTCCCTTGGATGCAAAAGTTGTAGAAACATGTATAATTTTCTCAGAGAATCATGAGAGCAAGGATTGTCCTTCAATTCCTGGACTCAAAGCTGTCTTTCAAGAAGACCCAAATTCAGTAGAATCTCTCTGTTTTGTTGCAAGAAGACCTTGGCAGGGACAACAAACTCAAGGGTTTAACAACCCTATGAATCTTCAAACCCCACCAAATTGGAATCCTTGGCAACAACCTTGGCCCCAACATCAAAATCCATATCAGCCATGGTTACAAGGGATGCAAAATCCTTATGGGAGATTTGCTCAATTTTATCAATATCCTCCATCTTTTCAAAATCAACAAGCTCCACAACTTCCAAACCCAAATCCACAACTTCCATTGCCATTTCCACAACAACAACCTTCTCAACAAAATCCAAATCCTCAACTCATGCTCCCATACCAACAAAAGACAAATCAACTTCCAGCTCAGCCATTGCCAAATCCTAACAATAAGAATCCTCAAAATACTTACATGGTAGAAGGACAACAATTTCCTACCTGTATGATTGTTCCTCTCAACGATGTACAACTCAGATCTGGTAGAGTTTTAGAAAAACCTTCTATAGATATTCAAGAGCAAGATACCTCTGAGGAGGATTCTCTTCAAGTCAATAAGGGTTCTGAGGAAGAATCTCTTCAAAATTCAAAAATTCAAAAAGAAAAAGAAAAGCTAACATCCACAACTCCTATAGTTGAGCAACATGTATCTTCATCTACACCTCCTTTTCCGGAAAGACTACAAATTGATAAGGGGGTGGAAAAACAAATTTTGTTACCTAACTATGACTTTCTAGATGAATTGAAGAATGTTTGTATCAAGATTCCATTGCTACAAGCCATTCGAGAAATTCCTATTCTAGCAAAAACCATAAAGGAGTTGAGTTTCAAAAGACCAAGAAGAAAACTAAAAGACACAAGAAGAATCCACCTGGTAGGAAAGATTGCAGACATTATGATGGGAAAAATTACCATGCAGAAGTATGTAGATCCAGGAAGTCCAATTGTCAAGACACATATAAATGGGATAGAAATTCCAAACACATTGATTGACTTAGGGGCTGCTATCAACATTATGAGTAGACATACTATGGACCAGCTAAAACTTCCTAACCTTCTTTTTACACCTACTTTACTGCAACTTGCAGATCGATCAATTATTAAACCAGATGGTGTATTAGAAGATATTTCAGTCTCCTTAGATTCTTGGGAATATCCGGTAGATTTTATGATTTTGACTCCCAAGAGTAATCTAGGAGGGCACCCACTTATCTTAGGAATACCTTGGCTAGCCACAGCTGATGCTTTCATTAGTTGTAGATCTGGGGATATGTACATTTCTAATGGTAATTCGACAAAGAAATTCAATTTGTATCCTCCAGCAAAAGCAATCACAGAAGTAGGAGACAATGAAATGGGTCGATGATGAGAACACTATACAACCTGTCTTTACCATTTCTGAAATCAGTGAGGATAGTCAAATTCTGAACACATTAGAAAATTTTGAGATATCTTCAGAATATGACCCTACACAATTTCAATTGGAATCTGACATAGAATATTTATCATCAAGACAAATTTCTCTTTACTCTATGGAAGAGTTTGGTAGTTCTACTATTGAGATTTTTCCAGGAAAAACATTGAATATCAACAAACATTTGGAAAAGTCACAACAAGAAGAACTAACCAAAATCTTGCAAAAACATTCTACTGCATTTTCATGGGAGTATACTGACATGAAAGGTATTGATCCTAAGACTTGCATTCATCATATCTATATTGAGGAAAACAGTAGACCAATCAGACAACCTCAAAGAAGGATGAATCCAAATCTTAGGGAGATAGTGAAAGAAGAGCTCCAAAAACTTCTCAATGTAAACTTCATTTATCCAATTTCAGATAGCCGATGGGTTTCTCCTTTGGATATAGTACCTAAAAAGAATGGTAAATGGAGAGTATGCATTGATTACAGGGAATTGAACAAAGCAACTTTGAAGGATCACTTTCCTTTGCCTTTTATTGATCAGGCATTAGATACATTAGCAGGTAAAAAGTACTTTTCATTTTTGGATGGTTTTAGTGGCTATAATCAAATTCAGGTAGCACCTGAAGATCAAGATAAGACCACATTTACTTGTCCATGGGGAACTTTTGCCTACCAAGTACTTCCTTTTGGGTTATGTAATGCACCTGCAACATTCCAAAGAGCAGTACTAGGAATTTTTTCTGATCTAATCCATGATTGTGTAGAGGTTTATATGGATGATTTTACACTTTATGGTAATTCATTTGAAGAGGCATTAGAAAATTTGGAAAAAGTCCTTATAAGATGTAAAGAAACAAACCTTTCATTAAGCCATGAAAAATGCTTTATGATGTTTACTGAAGGTATTGTTTTGGGGCATCATATTTCAGGAGATGGGATTAAAGTTGATAGATCAAAAGTTGAAGTCCTCTCCAAGTTGCCTATTCCAAATTGTCAAAGAGATGTTAGAAGTTTTCTAGGATTTACTGGTTACTATAGAAGATTTATAGAAAACTTCACTAAAATAGCATCTCCACTCTTCAAATTGCTTGCAAAAGACTGTGAATTTAAATGGGATCCTGATTGTCAATCAGCCTTTGAAACTTTGAAAACAAGAATATCTGAAGCACCTATCTTGAGAGGACCGAATTGGAAACTCCCTTTCCATATTTCTATAGATGCTTCAGATACAGCTCTGGGAGCTGTGTTGGGTCAAAAAGATTTAGTCCCTTATGCCATTTACTATACCAGTAAAAATTTGACTCCTACTGAGTTGAACAATACTGTGACTGAAAAAGAGTTTTTAGCTGTTGTTCACGCAATCAATAAGTTTAGACATTATATAACAGGCTATGAAACTTTTATTCATACTGACCATTCTGCAATTAGATATCTAATGAACAAACCTGTTACTAATGGCAGAGTGACAAGATGGCTCTTACTTTTGCAAGAATTCAATATTACTGTGTTGGATAGACCAGGAAAACAAAATACAGTAGTTGATTTCTTGTCTAGGATTCAGAATTTTAAAGAAGATTCTCCTGTAGAGGATAAGTTTCCTGATGAATACTTGTTTGCAGTAACTATTAAGACTCCTTGGTATGCAGATATTACTAACTATTTGGTTACAGGGAAACTGCCTTCACATTTATTTCCAAGTGAAAAACGAAAAATTATTCAAGAGAGTTCAAAATATTCATGGATTTCTAACGAATTGTTTAAAACAGGGCCAGATCTTGTGATCAGAAGATGTGTCAGGGAAGATGAAATGCCTGATATTCTTAAGGCATGTCATGATGAACCATGCGGTGGACACTTTGCAGACAAAAGGACAGCCTATAAAATCCTCTCTTTAGTATATTATTGGCCTTCCCTCTTCAAAGATGCAAAACAATATGTCAAAAGGTGTGACAGCTGCCAAAGAGTAGGGAAACCTACCCTTTCAAATGAAATGCCATTGCAAACACAGGTACTCATTGAACCCTTTGAAAAATGGGCTTTAGATTTCATTGGACCGATTAATCCACCATCTAAGCAAAAGAAGCATATATTGGTTTGCACTGATTATGTTACTAAATGGGTAGAAGCTAAAGCATTAGTATCTGCTACTGAAAATTCAGTTGTTCATTTTCTTTATGAGGATATTTTTACTCGCTTTGGTGTTCCAAGAGAAATTGTAACAGATCAGGGGAGCCAATTCACATCAAATTTGGTGGAGAAGTTGATGGAAGAATACAAAATCAAGCATAGAAAATCTACTCCTTACCATCCACAAGCAAATGGTCAAGTGGAGTCCACAAACAAAGTTCTTGAAAGTATCATCACCAAAACTGTTCATCTACATAGAAGAGATTGGGCAGAAAGGCTTCCAGAAGCCTTGTGGGCCTACAGAACTACATGGAGGAATACAACAGGACACTCTCCCTATGAACTTGTTTATGGGAAAGAAGTCTTGCTCCCCATTGAGTTCCAAGTCAAGACCTTCAAGATAGCAGTTCAGTTGGGGATGGACTTATCAGAAGCCCAAAAGCATAGAATGGAGCAGTTGAATGAGCTAGATGAGATCAGACAAGAAGCAATTCTAAGAACTCATCTAGTTCAATATCAAAGAACTAAATGGCATGACAAATATATCAAAGAGAAGAAGTTTCAAGAAGGAGATTGGGCATTGTTATTTGACTCCAAGTTTAAAGATTTTCAAGGGAAATTTCAGACTCATTGCCTTGGGCCATATGAGATTGACAAGATCTTTAGCAATGGAGCGGTAAGAATCAAGACCATTGATGAAATTCAAACTCCTCTTATTGTGAATGGCCACAGATTAAAAGTCTATCATAAGCCACTCTCAAAAGAGGAATTTTTCAAGATGTTTCAAGAAAATTCTGCAATCAGGCTGGTATAGAAGAATTCTTCTTCTCCACCAAATTTTCAGCTTTGTTCTTTTCTCAATAAAAAATAAAAAAATAAAAAATAAAAATAAAAAAACGTTGTCAGAGGAGGCCTTAAAACCAATCATTGATTGTGCATTTTATACAAAGAATGTAGAGGAAATCGTGGACAAATTTAATAATTTATATTTCAAAAAAAAAAAAATCTCTTTCATATCACAAGTTTTAGACCACCCTCTCCATTTCATTCCACTTCATTTCACTCCACTTCATTCTACCACTTCATTTCATCTATCATTCATTTCACCAATAAAATTTTCTTTCATGACCATTTTCATTCAAATTTTCGCTTATCATCCATCTATTTCCATTCACCCAAATACACATGCCAGGTTGGTCATACTGGCATCTCTGCTTCATGAATTACACGGAGCTTCCACCATGATTCTCAAGAAATTCACTGCTTTTCAAAAGAATGTACAATGATGTAGCTTTACAATCATGAAATCAAATGCAGGTATGAAGGCATATTATGAAGACATGGGGCATTCAAGATATCAATGAGGAGCAACTAATTGAAGACCAAGGAAAAATGGCAAGAATTCCAAGGTATGAGTAAAAATTTATTTCAAAGGGCATTCAAGCACATTTTTATATAGTTATAAACCATAGCTCCATTATATGCAATGATATGTTGACAAACTCCGTAACCATTCCACAATCTCTATATGATCCGCCCATAATCCTTGCATTCATTTTCAAACGGTCCATAATCGAGCCTCCGATCTTCACTCATACTCCGATACTCCACCTATGATGAAGAAACGTGGTTGATTTGACTATGGCTTCTTTCAGCCACATGAAATCCATAGCCATTGTATAAACGTGCCTACATTTACTCTGCAGCCACTAAATTTTAAACACTGCCGGATGTGTTATACTCCTCCTATTGTTCTATTGATCTCACAGCTGCATTTCCACCGAGCTCACGTAACCCTTATTTGTTCCGCTTCACCCCATTTGTTCTCCATTACGCTACAGTTTGTATACCCATTCTCTGATATCTGCCTACAGTCATCGTGCTCATTTCCGCTCATTTAGCCGTCTTACTTCCGTTGAACCCTCCTCACGCATACAAGTTTTAAAAGTGCAGAAAGAAGGATGGGTCAGTTGTTGAGAATAGAACCAGAAGGACCTAAATTCATGGAAGGATACCCACAAGTCAGGGATTTATTGAAAAAGGAAAAGTGGCTTCGGTTCATCCAAAATTTTAGAGGCTACCATAAAGAGGTGAAAAAATCATTTGCAAGGTCTTTCAATGGCCTGGAGGTAGAGATTGGGGACCTTAAATTTACGGTGAATGAGGCATCCATAGCATCTGCTACAGAACTTCCTCAAGAAGGTGAACGCTGGTTCAAGAACAAAAGCATTAGTGATGAAGCCCTGGAGAATGATCTCATGAGTCCTGGTCATGGCCATAACTATTTTAAAAAGTGGAATTCTGCTCTGCGCTTTGAAAGAGATGCAGCTATTTATCACAGTTATCTTGCACAATCACCTGTGAGGGCCGTTTTCGGTCAATGTATATGTATCATACCCGATTGCTGATGAATTTTATAGGTAACCAGACCCTCAATTTGCCATACTTTTTATTAAATAGTTTGAAGAAGATGTCTGTGACCATTCAGAAGCATTTAGGGGACGTAGAACCACATTTATATCACCATGGTCTTGTGAAATTTTTGATTGAAAAACAGTTAAAAGAGAAAAAGGACACATGGGAACAATTTTTGATTAGAAATTTCTTTGAAGAACCTCAAGAAATTCCTGAAGGCAGTACATCAAGAAGGAGTAGGAGAAGGAGAACAAATGATGAAACTCAAAGTACTCCTACTACTACAGTTGAAAGAACTAGTAGAGAAGAGAGACTGTCAAAAAGAAGGAAAGAAGAAACCAAGGGTAAAAAGCCAATAAAATCAAAAGAGAGAAAAGGCATTGAGGCTATGCATCAAAATCCTTCTTTAGAAGAAGATCATCAAGTGTTATATGAGAGACTAGTTCACCTTCAGAAACAATCATCTATGGCCAAAAAGAGAGGAAAAGGGAAACAAAAGCAAAAAGACAGTAGTCCACAGAGTGTAAGAAGAAGTTCCAGGCTTAAAGGGAAGTTGAGGAAAACACAAACGAAAGGACTCCATTTTATTGATTTGGGAGAAGAAACATCTGAAAAAACTCCATTTGGCCATAGTCCATCTCATTCTCAGTCAGACAATGAACATAGTTCATTTCATTCTCAGTCAGACATTGAACATAGTCCATCTCATTCTCAGCCAGACATTGACATGAGCCCTTTTCAGCCAGATTTTGAAGACAATTCTCCTCCATGGCATTTTGGGGACAGCCCAATAAAAACGACACCTGAGATAGACCCAAAGCAGCAAGAAGTGTATGATTATATAGAATATTTATAAAAAGCAGCCACGGGTCCCAGTACTTCATCCACTCAGCCTCACATAGCACAAGAAGATCTAGTCCAATCATTGAAACAAGAAGTCTTTGAGTTGGAGGTTTTAAATAAACACATTAAAAATTAAAATGAGGCATTCAAGGAACAAAGAAAATTGGACAAGATCATTCATGACAATACCATGCTACATCTGGGACTATGGCAGAAAAAGAATAGGAAATTGAAGAAAAAATGCCAGAAGTTAAGTAGAGCACTGGTTAATATCAAATTCAGATGCTTGATGAAGAAGCCCAGGATGTTAGCAGCACCAAGGAAGAGGAGAAGAGGACTGTATGTATTGGATGAAGTGTCAAGGCATATGAATTGAAGAAGGATTATCCAATTTTGGTTGCATGAGGACATGCAACACCTTCACAAAGGGGTATGTTGAATCTCAAATCTGCATCTTTCTTATACACCTTTCTAGACCTTTTTCATTCACCTGGACCTTCTCAGTCACCAATATTTCATATTAATTGTAAAAGAGCTTTTAAAATGGTTTTTAACTATGTTTTGTGTCTGCTATTTGATTTAGATTTTTGCTCATTTCGCTGCGAAATCTTGTCACTTTCCGTAGCTGCTGCAACTTTCCGCAGCCATTTTGTTAAATTCTATGTTGCAGGTGTCTTCAGGCAAATCGAGCCACATGGGCAAGTTCAAAATGACGTGGACATGGATCATGTCCTATTGGCTCAGCCGAATTCACCTAAGAAAGCTGTGGTCAAAGGTGGCCAAGTGGTGGTTAACCGTAGAGTCCCACGGTGACAGAACTCTGTTTCTCATCACGTGGAGATTTGCGTGGTCGTTTCTAAAACACGGGAGACATATCAACACCTGTAAACGGCTTCATAAGCCGAATCCAACATCCACTCTCCATATATTTAATCCTCACGGCGGCCATAACGCTAGATCTCTGGACGTGATGGTTCACGTGTCTTCTACCAGCGCAGACTTTAGGGAATTAGTTATATCTCCCTCTCATATAAATAATGCATTCCCTCATACTATAATAGTTAAATCTTCTCAGAGTTCAGAATCTTAGTGAAGGTTAGGACATTTCTCTCGTATGACCGATTAATGAGGCGAGGAAGACCCTGCCCCGCAATTGTGATTTGAAAGCTGCTCCCCGAGGTCTGTGCAGAGGGCCCTTGCACACGTTGAGGTTTTGTGTACTACTGTATAGTTTCATGCTTCATTTCTTTATGTTCATTGTGCTATAGTCATTCACGTGTATATACATTACATCTTTCATGGTATTTACATTTCATCTCTGTCCATAATCTTTCATGTTTTATATTTTACTTATGTCCATAATCTTTTATGTTTTATGTTGTTGTTAACTGATCAGTGTTCTTGTTTCTGATGCAGGCAGGCCTACAAACCCCATAATCTTTCTCCACTCATGCATATAAAACATGCACCTCAAATAATTGCCCAATTCCACTTCAATTACACGGCAATTTTCAACAAATGTGCGGAAGCTTGTAATTTCACATAAAATGTAAATCAATTTCAAATCAACCATTCATTAGGCAATTCCATATTCTTTTTCAAAAGCTTCATCTGGCAATCCTTTCAGTAAAAGTTCACACAACCATTCTCCAAGCCAATAACCTTTGTTCCATCACTTTATGGTTTATGAAAACCATATTCTCATTCAGCAAGATTCTTCAAATTCCAAATCAAAACGCATGCATTAACCTTCATTTCAAATGAAATCCAATCAATTCAACATTCCCAATGTTTCAAAAATATGCATATACAAATGCATCTACCAAATAAACTCTAATCAATGTTATGAAACAATCTATCTCTTCGTGTGAGTAACCCCAACTCACAAATTTCATTTTTTTTTATAATGCCAGACTTTAAATTCAAGAATGCGCCCATGCCACCATACCATATGGAATTATATATTCCCATGTAATTGACTTTTACAGCAATTCATTTTAACCATTGACTATGTAATCGACTTTTAATATAATCGACTTTTACAGCAATTCATTTACAGAATCTTTCCACGTTGACCATTGCTGTGCAATTACACAACTGGACATTTAACATTTAGCTCAACTTCATATCTTACCCGTTTGAATGAATCTCTGGACTGCGCCTTCTGGCTCATTATTTCTGCACCAAACATTAAAAATGTGCCTCTTCCCAATCTGCTTATCAAAATGCCATGCTTATTATACTATCCAACCATGTGAATGTTTTAATTCAACCCTTTACTCTCCAAACTCAACACAAATTGAATCGATTCAAGATTCTGGAAAACGCAGATCAGAAACTCAACACAAATTGAATCGATTTAAGACTCTATAAAACACAGATCAGTTTAAAACACTGATCGATTTCAACCAGACTCTGATTGAAATCGAATACCAACATAATAAACTTACCTCACCTTATTCCAAACTCGCAACATGCATTATCAAATCAGCATTCAACGTTATCAGACATTGAATTCTCCAGCGCTTACTGTTCTGACTTCTCACAACTCATTTACTTTGCATTACACCTTATGGATTGATTACAGCGCCGGCATTCTACCACAGGATTCAAACGCAGACTTTAATTAAAGCGTTTTTCATAAAGAATGGTTAAATTCCTTTTATTTCGACCCACAGATAACTGGCATTTGCAAACAGATCTTATAAGTATAATTTTAAACCTGCATACCGCCCAATTTCAATGCCGCAGCGTGTCATGGAAATTCCCAATCTGTAGCAGATTAAATTATTCTATTTCCATCGATTCACCCAATGCCTTACTTCTAATTTGAACGTTGTCCCTGTTTCAAAACAGTTAAAAAAAACAAACGTTCCATCTCACATGTGAAACACAACTCTTCGATGCTACTCATTACAGTCAACGTTCCATACATTCGTATTCCAAACATCACTAAGTCGATCCATCATTACCAGTCGAAATTCTGGTACCTCATCACAACAGTTTAATTTGATTTCACCTAAGTGAGTACGCCTTAACGAATTCGAAGTCGATATACAGAAATATACATTACTCAATGAATTAAACACAAAATTCTGAAAACATTTCCACATTAACAATGAAAATACTTACAACCTTTTCTTCCTGGCCAAGTATTCAACGTTCATGGCCCTTACAAATTGCCAGAGGCTTACAGCCTTGGCTGTTCAAGCCTGCTCTCAACCACTCTCACTATTCAAGTGTCCCATTTGCCTTTGAGGCCTTCTAATTTATACAATTTTAAAATTGATCTAATTAAGTGCTCAATCCCCTTAATATCTCAACACCACTAGAATATCTCAACAAATCCTATTATCTAGAATCTTATCCCTTTATATCCTTAACTACCCAAATTCTCTCATATCCTTTTAATTAATAAAAGGATATTTGCAAAATCCTCACTTTCTCCTATTATATTTAAAATAACAAATTAATTAAATAAAATATTAAAAATTGTCATCCCCCTTTTCTAACATATTTACAAATAAAAAATACCCTTGATGCTCCTGCATCAGTTTCAGATTACAATAGACAGCCCGGGCATTTGCACATCTTTTTATAATGACTAATGACATGGAATCAATATTGTCCTTCTGCTGATTTCTTTTTCTTAGTTTTTGCTTAATTCCAGCATTGTTTTGTTTATTTTAGTCTTGCACATTTGCTTTAAGTAGTTAGATTAGATATTAAACTGTTCATGTCATTTTCAGTTACCTCTGAAAGCCATAGCGAGACTAATGGTGAGGGATTGAAGTATGAATGTGTAGTTTGATATTAGTTTACTTTTCTGCAAGATAGATATTAAATTGCTCATGTCATTTTCAGTTACCTCCGAAAGCCATAGCGAGACTAATGGTGAGGGATTGAAGTACGAGTGTGTAATTTGATATTAGTTTATTTTTCTGCAAATTAGATATCAGATTGCTCAAGTTGTTTATGATTACCTCCGAAAGCCATAGCGAGACTAATGGTGAGGGGTTAGAATATGAGTTGATGTAATTTGATTTTAGTTTTACTTTACTTGCAATCTTTTCTTTGAGTAACAGTTTCTTTTGTGTTTAGACAGCAGCAAGGGTAATGGTTTTCATGATCAATAGTTCACTGTTTGTTTAACTAGGATAGTAGCACATTTTCATTTCCTTTTAGGAATTAATTTTCTCATTATATGTTTCAAAATCCTTTTGAAGTTTGAATTTTGGTAAATCATTATAAAGGACACCATTGCCTTGAACAATCATAACCATACTTGCCTTTTAGAATTTTCATTAGGAAACCAACCAAGATAAAAAAAAAACCAAAGACGACAAAAAGTAAGAGATAGGTTATCTTGCACATATAGTGCGCCACACTTCGTCAGCTTACGAATCCCGGATTAACAAATTAATGTAGCAATTTAGGACACACTAAATTGACCAAACACACACCGACCACCAACCATTGCAATACTTGCAATCTCAAACTAAGTTGCAACAATCAAGGCACTTTCGATGGATGGATTTCCTACAACAATTCCACTTGGTCATCCAGTATAAGGAAGGTATATACAACAAGGTTGTTGATATGATTTCTAGGCCTATTGTTAGTGTAGCTACTTTACTCAAGCATAATTCTCTTTTGCATGAAAGTTATGTTGAGCAATATGCATTTGATAATGACTTTCAAGATGTTTATGCAAACTTGAGTCAAGGAAGCCAAGTAAAGGAATTTGATTACCATAGACATAATAACTTGTTGTGTCATTTGGGAAATATTTGTATTCCATAAGGGGAGAGAGTGAATTTCATGAGGGAAGCACACACTTCTCTTATTTCTTGACAATTCGGTGTAAGAAAAACAATGTCACATCTTCAGAGGTATTATTATTGGCCTCGTATGCTTGAAAGTGTGTCACGTTTCATTAAAGGTTGTTCACTGTGTGCAGTAAGTAAGCCTAGAAATAGAAAGTTAGGATTGTACACATCACTTCCCGTACCTTCACGTTCATGGGAGAGTGTTTCTCTGGATTTTGTAGGAGATCTTACATTGTCAAAAAGAGGTCATGATTATTTGTCTGTAGTTGTGGATAGGTTGAACAAGATGTGTATATTAATGCCATGTAAAAAGCAAATATTAGGTGAACAAACAACTCACTTATTCTTTCAGCATGTTTGGGTTCATTTTGGTTAGCCCACATCCATTGTTAGTGATCGAGATTCTCAATTTGTTGGGATTTTTTTGTCAAGTTTGTGGGACTTGATGGATACCAAGTTGAAAAAGAGGAAAACCTTTCATCCACAAACAAATGGTCAAACTGAGGTGATCAATCGAACAGTCATACATCTTCTTTGAGGATATTTCAGCAAGCATCCTAAGTTGTGGGATGAAAACTTGCACTACATTCAACATGCTTACAACTGTGCAAAACACTCCTCTACACAAACATCGCCATTTGAGGCATGTCTTGGATACTTGCCTAGATCACCATTGGATTTCATTTTTGGGAAGGATGTTGCTATTGATGGCCATAGCGACATAGAAAAATCCAAGAAGTTCATAGAACAAATCCAATTGATACATCAAACAGATCAAGATCAGCTTGAAAAGAGCCAAGGCACGTACAAATCAAGGCACGACAAGCATCGTGTAGATCACAAGTTCCAAGTTGGTGAGGAAGTTTGGCTTCAAATTAACAAAGAGAGGCTTCAAGGGGAAGGTATAAAACTGAAACCAATCCATTATGGTCCTTTCAGAATTTTGGAAATGATTGGTGAAAATGGCATCAAGTTAGATTTGCCTTCGTACATGCAAATTTACTCTGTTGTTAATGTTGAGAAATTAAGGTTGTATGAGCCTCCATTGATTGAAGATCGAGGATAAAATGTTCATATTCCTTCCATTAAGGAATTTTCTCTAGGATACCTTGATGAACTTCAGCAAGATACCATTCTTGACTGAAGAACAAGGGCATCAAAAAGAAGGAGTGAAGACTACATTCGTGTGGGGATCAAAGGAACAAATCCAAGTAAGGCGAAATGGATCAAGATTGGAAAGGTGAGGGAAATATACCCTCATCTGTTGAACAACTAAAAATGATATTTTGGGGTCCAAAAGCTTCCAGTGGGGAGGAGTGATCAGATCATCAAAATTATGCTCAAAAATGAAAATTGTCGGAATGGTGTGGAACCTGAATGAACATGTATATCTTGTCATTATGAATTCAGTGCAACTGGTTTCGCAGAAAACCAACACCGTATGCTCCCATAAACGCATTTTGTCCACTTTAGCAAACATGTAAATTTTTGAAAAAAAAAAAGTACAGGGACAGTCCAGTCAATAGTCCGTATTGTTGACTGGGCATGCCCATGTGGTAGGTTGACTGGGTCAATGTATTTCCTCTGGAGAATGAAATTTTTCCAATTGGCACTGCCTGGTTGGTTTGATTTAGCGTGTTTTGATTGGGTGTTGTGGAGGCCAATCACAGGCTACCACGTGGCAGCCCGCGGGCCACCAAAATTGGTTCAATATCCGAGCAGAGCGGGGAGGGGTTGAACCTGCAACCTCTAAGCAATGAGGACAGAGCTTTATCATTGCGCCATCACACTTAGTTCTTAATAGACTATGGTTTCAGGTTGGTTTTAGTATCATATGGTATGCACATTGGGGGTGGGGGTTGGGGTCTAGCCCCAGCCCTAGTCACTGTCGAGGGCGGGAGACTAGCACCACCCCCACCCCCCCCCCCCCACAATAATATCAAACCATTAACCACCATCGACGACCATGTGTCCACCCTCAACATTTTATTCTAATGGTTAGCGAAAACTACACGACAATTTTTTATATTAAAAAAAATAATAATTGACCATATACAATATGGTTGGAATTTGGCATTAAGGCATTAATGGAAGAATTCATGCGCCGACAATTTCGACCATTTTTTGGGCAATTGGGCACTCAATTAGCAGAATTTCAAGCGAAATTGTAGGATGGTGCCGGATTTGGTGGAAATTGTGGAGCAGTTAGTGCCAAAACTTGGGGAAGTCATAACTTAGTTAGTTTTTGACCAAATTCTAGGCAGAAAGAGGCTGCACAGGCATTTTTGGGCATTCTAGAGCCATTGGAACATGTTTCATAGATGTTTGAGCATTTTAAACATATGTAATCACACTTTTTAGCATAATAGAGGAGGGCCAAGCCATTGGAAGCTGGACCAAGGAGACGTAGCCCAGGCGGAGTGAACTACTTCATCATGTGATGTTGTGTTACTATTTATGGTGATGTTTATCTCTGTTAGATGTTTTTGTTAAGTGTTTTTTTTATGTTAATTTTCTCAACAAATTCACATAAAAACACATAAAAAACTCATGGTTAACTTGCAATTTACCTCATAATCCTCAAGCACTTTGTTTATATTCTGAATTGGAATTTAGCACAACAAACACTAATTTTCCCATTCAGATCAATTGAATTGCAAGAATTATCGACACTTGTCCTTCAATCAACAACATGGGGAAAAAAATCCAATTTAACAATTGTTATTAACTTTGATTGATCTACAATTATTCTAAATTTGAACGACCTATAGGGACAAGGGATGGGTAGTAGTACAATTCTCGAATTTCTGACACACAAGTAGATTGGAAACAAATCCTACTTCCATATTAATGAGGGTTTTATATGGATGTTGTTAACCATTTTATGTTAATTTAATTTCATACTCAGTATGTTTTTTTATTTGTGGGTTCTTGACCTATTAAACATTGTTCAATCTACTAAGTTTTCATTGTATTTTTGTGTGTCTTAAAAGGAACTGATTTATTTTTCAATGGCTAATATGAGGTTGGTCGCCCTTTCACCTTATGTAGATAGTAAAAAATATATGGAACGATGGCTTTCATCACTTCAAGAGCAGTAAAAAGAAGACTATTGAGAAAAAACTCTAGCACCGAGAGAGATTTGATAGCAATTGTCGAATTAGAAAACATGTCTTGCTCTGTGGTGTTGGCTATAGGGCATAACTTTCTTGACCTTGTATAAAAGAAAGTAAATTTGCATTTATATTATATTACGTTAACCATGTAATTTCCAACATTCAAGGCACACTTTACATCACATTTGTAGAGAAAATTATAGTAGAGTATCACACTTTTCTTATCAAATCTAAATGCTCCTATATGCAACAACGGTGGCTTTCATCACTTAAAAAGCAATAAAAACAAGTCTATTGAGAAAACAGCTCCAACACTGAGAGATATTTGGTTGCAATTGTGGATTTGGCGAACATGTCTTGCTCTCTAGTGTTGGCTATTGGGCATAACTTTCTTGATCTTATATAGAAGACTGTAAATTTGCATTTATCTTATACTACATGAACCATGAAATTTCCAACATTGCACACTTGCCATCACATTTGTAGAGAAAATTACAATAGATTGTCACACTTTTCTTATCATATCTAAATGCTCCTATATACAACAACCAATTTGATAAGGGAGTCTCAAAATCGACTGATATGGTTCGATTCCATATGGGATTCGATTACAAATTGTTTAGTTGAACTCTAGAAGCTTGTCTGATTGAGAGGCCTTTAATGCATTCTCACGACAATCACATGCATGGTATCATGGTGGCTTGTGAGACACTGTTTCCATAGAGAATGCGTTCAAGAGATAAGTGTTCTTATCTTTCTCCTTAAAAGAAGAATTTGCATTCAGATCTTATTATATTTAAAAGAAAAGAAATAAGTCATTGTCTTGAAAAGGGTGCATATTAATATCATTTGTATAGATTATGCACATTAAAATATAAGTTATGTGTGTATGAATTCCTGAAAAGATTGCATAACCAAAACCTTGTTATTGCTTTAAAAAGGTTTGTCATGGAATAACATAGAAAAACACTTTTCTTTTCCAAGGGATCAAATGCATAACATCCATTCTTTCATGCATGCAAACACACATTTTCCTCTTACCAAAATATTTAACCCAATAATATAGAATAAATATAATACCATAGTTAATCCCCTTATGCGTGCAAATGCAAATTATTTTTCACAAAAGAAGGCTAACACCATAAATATTATGCAATTACACCTTTATTTCCTCTAGTAATCTAATACCAAAACTATTCTTTTCCATGCATGCAAATTCTATGTTTCCAAAAGAATGCAACTTAGGTAAGAGACAAGATCACTATGCATAAGAATACCATTGAGAAAGGATAAATGGCAACAATCATGAATTTCCAGATATAGAACAAGATTTCTAAAACTGAAGTTTTCAAAACCTAACAATCTGGAAGTTCGATGACTTTGAGGTTTACTTCGTCCTCATTTTTTATTTATACCAATAAAATATCAAATTTTTATTTGAAACTGATAGGGATTCAAAGAATTTTTAGCAACTTCATATATAAATATACAATTTTTTCTTAGTTCCAGAAGTAAAATAAGTTTTAAGATGTTTACACATAGAATTACTCATTCTTTTTGGAAAAAGAAACGCCAATAATGTGGAGAACAATAACGGAAATCTAAAATTTGATTTTGAAATCATAAGACGAAGATTTTAGTAACGATGAGGATAATGATAGATTTGGCCAACTACTAGTTTTGTTTGATGGACAACTTGCAATTTAAACTGAAACTCTGGAAGGGAAAACATGTTTAGTTGGTTGATTGGAAAGTTGGTAAGGATGCTTCGTTTGTTGATTGGTTTGGTGAGTTTAATTGCATTATATCTTTGTAATAAATAAAAATTCGAATATATTGAATTTTTAAAATAATATATTATATGTGAGCCCTTCTTCTAATTGTCTAGTGTTTTCTGTGTCCTCATAAATTCGATGAATTAGAAATTTATGTAGCGAAACAATCAAAATCTGCACCAAATAATGAACATGTTTAAATTTAAAAATTTTAATACACATTTAATGGTCAAAATTTAGTAGTTTTGAACAAGGGAATAAATAGATTTAAGATGTATGCTAGCTAAATCTCTCTACCAAAATTCTCTCGGTGCTGGAGTTATTTTCTCAATAGCCTTCTTTTTACTGCTCCTGAAGTGATACAAGCAACAAACAACTTCATATCAACTGCTGAAATATAAATCAATTACTTTTAAGACACTTAGAAATACAATGAAAACTAAGCAAATTAAACAATCTTTAATAGGTCAAGAAAAAACAAAGAAAAAATCATACTCAGTGAGTATGAAATCAAATCAACAGAAAATGGTTAACAACATCCAGCTAAAGACCTCATCAATATAGAAGTAGGATTTGTACAAAAACTAGGTAACTCTAGAAGCTTGTCTGATTGAGAGGCGTTTAATGCATTCTCACGACATTCACATGCATGGTATCATGGTGGCTTGTGAGACACTGTTTCCATAGAGAATGTGTTCAAGAGATAAGTGTTCTTATCTTTCTCCTTAAAATAAGAATTTGCATTCAGGTCTTATTATATTTAAAAGAAAAGAAATAAGTCATTGTCTTGAAAAGGGTGCATATTAATATCATTTGTATAGATTATGCACATTAAAATATAAGTTATGTGTGTATGAATTCCTAAAAAGATTGCATAACCAAAACCTTGTTATTGCTTTAAAAAGGTTTGTCATGGAATAACATAGAAAAACACTTCTTTTCCAAGGGATCAAATGCATAACATCCATTCTTTCATGCATGCAAACACACATTTTCCTCTTACCAAAATATTTAACCCAATGATATAGAATAAATATAATACCATAGCTAATCCCCTTATGCATGCAAATGCAAATTATTTTTCACAAAAGAAGGCTAACACCATAACTATTATGCAATTGCACCTTTATTTCCTCCAGTAATCTAATACCAAAACTATTATTTTCCATGCATGCAAACTATATGTTTCCCAAAGAATGCAACTTAGGTAAGAGACAAGATCACTATGCATAAGAATACCATTGAGAAAGGATAAATGGCAACAATCATGAATTTCCAGAGATAGAACAAGATTTCTAAAACTGAAATTTTCAAAACCTAACAATCTGGAAGTTCGATGACTTTGAGGTTTACTTCGTCATCATTTTTTATTTATACCAATAAAATATCAAATTTTTATTTGAAACTGACAGGGATTCAAAGAATTTTTAGCAACTTCATATATAAATATACAATTTTTTCTTAGTTCCAGAAGTAAAATAAGTTTTAAGAAGTTTACACATAGAATTACTCATTCTTTTTGGAAAAAGAAACGCCAATAATGTGAAGAACAATAACGGAAATCTAAAATTTGATTTTGAAATCATAAGACGAAGATTTTAGTAACGATGAGGATAATGATAGATTTGGCCAACTACTAGTTTTGTTTGATGGACAACTTGCAATTTAAACTGAAACTCTGGAAGGGAAAACATGTTTAGTTGGTTGATTGGAAAGTTGGTAAGGATGCTTAGTTTGTTGATTGGTTTGGTGAGTTTAATTGCATTATATCTTTTTAATAAATAAAAAGTCGAATATATTGAATTTTAAAAATAATATATTATATGTGAGCCCTTCTTCCAATTGTCTAGTGTTTTCTATGTCCTCGTAAATTCGATGAATTAGAAATTTATGTAGCAAAACAATCAAAATCTGCACCAAATAATGAAAATGTTTAAATTTAAAATATTTAATACACATTTAATGGTCAAAATTTAGCAGTTTTGAACAAGGGAATAAATAGATTTAAGATGTATGCTAGCTAAATCTCTCTACCAAAATTCTCTCGGTGCTGGAGTTATTTTCTCAATAGCCTTCTTTTTACTGCTCTTGAAGTGATACAAGCAACGAACAACTTCATATCAACTGCTGAAATATAAATCATTTACTTTTAAGACACTTAGAAATACAATGAAAACTAAGCAGATTAAACAATCTTTAATAGGTCAAGAACAAACAAAGAAAAAATCATACTCAGTGAGTATGAAATCAAATCAACAGAAAATGGTTAACAACATCCATTTAAAGCCCTCATCAATATAGAAGTAGGATTTGTACAAAAACTAGGTTCATTATAGTACAATATTAAGATTCTTCAGGTTGGCAAGAAGAGTGCCTAAAGAAAAGATAACATAGAACAATATATTGTCAAGAGAAAAATTATTCATGCAACTTTAACTTTAACATAGGCCTCATGTTTTGTAAGGCTCAAGGAAGCAGTAATGCAGTAAGATTTCATTGTATCATGGTCCTTGCCTTTTGTTGAAATTTTCCGTCTTTCAACAGTTGTTAAAGAAGCATTAATTGGTGTTATATGCCATTGTCTTACGACATTTCCTTTGCAACATCTTTTGCAATTGCAAGTTTAATCCTTTCAACGAAAAAAATACCCATTAAAAAGGCTACATGGTGATTATATTTTTAATCGTTTTCGAGGAAATAACTGAGCCCACCTATAATGGGAAAAAGACAAACTAGGGGAGAAATGTCATGCCATACCTAATTTTGTGGGGTTATTGGATCTCCCACAACTCTGACTACTTGAGCATACTAGTCACCATGTGATATAAGAAACCTTGATAATATCATAAATGCATATCAAATACATTCTTGGAAAATAAACCTCTTCACATTAAGAATTTTCGGAACTCTCTTTTCCATTTTATATTGAAAATTGTATTTCTCTTTTCCTTCAGTGGAATTTTTTGTTTTCCTTAGGATACTTGCCTTTGCATCACAAACAATATAAAACGAAAAAAATTATTTACATTTTCAGTTACACATTTCAATTCCACTCAGCTCCTTTTCTGGACTTTGGCTTTACTGAATTTGTCTTTTCTGCTACTGTTGAGTGACTGTTCTGTATAATTTGGTTCACCTCTGTGTCTATTCATTTGTTCACTGTACTTGTGTGCACCAGCTATATATATAACTGCTTTTCAGGTTTTATGCTCAAATACATATGAATCTGGGCGATGTCTGTTCATTACCAATCTCTGTTCTCAGGCTGCCTGTTTACATTCTCTGATCTGGGCAGTTTTGATACTCTGTTTACTGAACTGGCAATTAAAGAAATGAATATGAAATCTTTAGCATCTCAAATCTGAGATTTGAGATGTTAATCAAATCCTCTTGCATATATAACCACCTGCCTACACCTTTGTACTCAGTCCCGCTTAAACCTGGCAATTCTTCTAACTGTAGGAACCTCCTTCAAAGATTGTAAAAGCCCCCAAGTTTATGCAATAAAACAACTACGCCACATAGAACCCTTACACATATCCAAAACGATGTCATCCAATTCACATACGATGCTATATCAATCTATGATCACAGCCTCCGTTCAATGTTAGATACACTGTTTCTCATCCTACTCTGTCCTCATCGTCTTAGTGCAAATTCTATATATATATTGCCACTTATGTTCTTTGATTATACGCACGCAGTCATATATATATATCAAGCTTTCAACTAAACCACTTATAATGAACCTCTGGCTCCGGGCCCACATATATAAGCGATGGCTCAATTAAATATGTGCACCATACCTTGGGTTATCCTTCGGGCTACTTTCGAATGCGATCGTCGTTCAATGAGCCTTCCTCCAGATCGACGGTGTTCGTTGATATCGCACTGCCTCCTCAGTCGAACGTTGATGCACAATGGGGAGGTTTTGAAAATTCATCACATGCCACGTGTCCTCCAGTCTATGGAATCGCTCTGAATTCACAATTATCGCTCGTCCCACAAAGGTGGTGCGATTAAAACCGGAAACCCGCCTTTACTGTTCCTTCACGATTCCGCTTCTGCTCAAAATTATGTTCTTTTATACGTTGACCCTTTGGTTCATCGGTATTTTACCATGGTGCTTTCATCTGTTACGACGCATAGCTCCATTCACACTGCGCATTTAAATTTGATTCTGCCTCTCCTTTTGTGACATCGATCCTTCCGGTGATCGATAAGACCTTAGTCCATATGACCCTTCAGATATATATGTGCAGAATCTCGAATGAACCCTTATTTCAGAGTTATTCGATCAATACAACACATCTAAGTTCGGAACAAAGGATCTTCATATATCTATACTAACCCTTATTTCATTCAATTCAAACGATACAACATATATCCTCAGCGCATCAGAATTGTTTATAAATCAAACCATTGGCTTTAAACCTTAAGACAGAGCTTTATCATGTGTTTCTCATATATTTTCTTATTGAACTCGAGGCCCACCACATAGAGGTTAAATCAATAATAGAGGCAATTTGGGAAATCGGTCACTCTGTGATCGATTCACAGAAACTTACAATTACTGCTTCAAATTTTAACACAAAGCTTCCATATGCACTTCTTATATGCTCTCTCTCTGGGACTTAAGGCACTCCTCACGCAGATTTTCTTGATTCCGGCTAGATCTACAGCCCTTCTCTAACTCTGCCTCTGAACAGGATATGGATTTTCTTCATTTATCTGCAAAACTCCATAAAACCCTCGCCACAGAGTTTATTTATTCGACACACACCACACCTCATAATTGCACTCCACAACATCATAGACCCATTTAGACCCCCAATTACAGAGTCTCATGTAATGCAAAACTTCTTCTTCACTACTCTGCACCTTGAATAGCTCTCTACTTCAATTCACTGCTTTTGCTTCCTCTACTCCTTGACTGATGTTGCTCCTTACTTCTCTTTTTGCTGCCTTTGTTCTCTGCTACTTTGCTTCTCTCTTTGCCTTGTTTCTGTTTCAGGTGTTCCTTATTTGCCATCTCCTTTTCCATCAATGACAACATTTCCAGCACTTCTAAAAGATGACGGCGACTAGGAGGTACGACAGTAGCCAAAAATGGTGATCCCGATGTAAGAGAAGGGAAGTGTTCCCCAACTCCAAATCCAAACCAAGCATTGGACAAGGGCCAATTGAACTCAACTGGTCCTCCAAAGGGAAGCTTAGATATAATCGGTCCCCTAAAGGGAAGCTCGGATACAACGGGCTGCTGATGCTCAGCAGAAGACTGAGAGACTTCTGATGAATCGCCTGTATAAGGATTTCCAGTAGACGAAATTGATGGTTCCGCCACGGTGACTATAGCAAAAATAGGAAAAGATAAAAAACAAAGACACACAGGCAAAAAACCAAGGCAAACAAAAACAGGCTGAAAAAATCAATCTCTAAATGGGCGTGTGATCGTAGGTGATTAATTTTACCACATTGAAACTGGAAATTTTACTGTTTCATGTTTTAAGAGTCTATAAACGAGTAAAATATGACTCTATCACTTTCAGTTTGGAAACAAGCGTGAAAGGACAAGCGCTTGATGATCTTTTCAAATTTAGGGAGCCGCAAGATCAAAATGATCGTCTGCATCCAGGTATATGGGTGTACCGTATATCCATGAAATTCCATATACACCGTCAACACCGTAAAATGAAAGAGAAATCAACCAAGGACTTAACGTATGTGCAGGTAATCTCCCCGAATGTTGTGTTCGGTGTATCATGGGTAAGAGGCGGCAGACTCGACTTCCTATGGATAAAGGATTTGCAACCTAATGGGGTGTCGCTTTATATACACAATGTTACGGGGAGAAAAAGTCCGTACTAGTGCTGTCTGTAGCCAGATGGCGAGCGACAACTACTAGGCTTAAAGACGTCGGAACACGTCTCTACCTTAGACTACTAGATGTTCCGTTAAGTGTCAATGCTGCCTTAGGTTAATTCAGTAAATTTTAAAGTTGATCTTCAATTTACGTTTTGATTTCAAGGCCCTATCAAATGTTGGATATCATAAAACCTCTAGATGCAAACTACATGCCACAAAATATCATTTCGTTCAATGAAGAGCTATCTACGGGAGAGTTGAGAGCTTTCAAATGATAGCGAAATGAACACACAAAAACATCCACAACCGATTTCAATGCAAGCTAATGAAACTGGAAAACTTCTCTCTAGAGATATACAACACTAGTAATGTGAAAGAGTTTTCAATTTTCACTATGCTAATAAAAAATGCAAAAAGTTTTTTTGTTTTGTTTTGTTTTGTTTTGTTTTTTGTTTTTTTTTTCAATATATTAGAGCAAATACACTAAATAAATGAAAAACTAATGAAAACATCAATTTGAGAATGATAAAGAGAGATATGAAACAAAACAAGTTCACTCAACTCAAACAAACACAATCAAGACTCAAACTGATGACGAAATCCCTCAAAGCGAAGAAGAATCTCGAAAGAGACTCAAACAAACCGTGTGATCTAGGCTTGGAGCAACACAAAGCGAAACTGAACGAAAGAGAGGACAATCACTCAATAAACGCAATGACTCAATTGGATTCAGCAATATGAATGCAAAGAAGCAAAAACAAAGTTGACAGGGAAAGAAAAGACCCAAAACTCCCCCCGGGAGGCTTAGCACACTAAAGCACCTAGAAGCCCTAGGGCTAAAATGAAAAACTTACATAAAAGGGCAAATAACCGGAGGAAAAGGGCTAAACACAGTAAAAAATGAATTCAAAGCACTCAAACAATCAGAAAAAACAAACCAGGACCAAAACTCAAGCTCAGAGAGTTCGAAAACAGGCAAACTCTAAAACCTACCATGGTTGGTGCGCCTGTCTGGCTGTAATCTGTGCCAAACAGGTGATGGCACGGGTGCCTAACGAGCAAGTAGCGCCCTTCGGTGCGACTGTCAGAGGGATAACCGCGCTAATCAGGTTTACCCTAGAAAATTATGAAAATGAACTAACAGAGGCTAGATCTGGTCTTCTGGGGCCTGAACAGGGTTTTAACACCAAGGAAGGTGAACCAGAAATGCAGACTAATCAAACAAAAAGCTAAAAAACAACCCAATGGGGGAAGGACCAACTCCCACTGATCCCCAGCGGAGTCGCCAAATTGTTGTGGAGGTAAATCCCCTCTGGGACAGAGGCGATCCCACTAGCCCTAGAGTGGGTCTAGCAGCGAAGGAATCACGGTAAATGATCTATCGTGATTCTATCTTTTGTAACTAGGAATCAATAGCTTTGCGTGTTTCGATTATTGTTAGACCCGCTCTAGGGCTAGTGGGATCGCCTCTGTCCGTAGAGGGGATTTACCTCCACAATGCTCCACCCTCAACATTTGATGTCGACGGTTAGCGAAAACCGCGCGACGATTTTTTTTTTTATTAAAAAAAAAACTAACTAACCATATACAATAAGGTTGGAATTTAGCATTAAGGCGTTAGTGGAAAATTTAATGTGTCGATAATTTCGCCCATTTTTCCGGCAATTTGGCGCTTAGTGAACGAAATTCTGGGAGGAATTGTAGGATGGTGCCAAATTTGGTGGAAATTGTGGAGTGGTTAGTGCCAATACTTGGGGAAGTCATAACTTACTCAGTTTTTGACCAAATTTGAGGCAGAAAAGAGGCTACACATGAATTTTTGGGCATTATGGATCCATTGGAACAGGTTTCAGAGCTGTTTGAGCATTGTAAACATATGTAATCACACTTTTTAGCGTAATAAAAGAGGGCCAAGCCATTGGAAGCTTGACCAAGGAGACGTAGCCCAGGTGGAGTGAAATACTTAATCATGTGTTGTTGTGTTACTATTTATGGTGATGTTTATGTCTGTTATATGTTGTTGTTTAGTGTTTTTTTTATGTTAATTTGCTTGAAATTCACATAAAAACACACAAGAAACTCATGGTTAACTTGGAATTTACCTCATAATCCTTAAGAACTTTGTTTATATTTTGAATTGGAATTTAGCACAACAAAAAGAAATTTTCCCATTCAGATAAAGTTGGTATCAAAGCACTAGGTTTACTTGTGCAAGGAGGATTTAATTGTTTTGCAAGTGTTTAAATGCTTACAAGGTTGAAGCTCAAGAGAGGAGAAGGCAAGCTTGTGGGTGCAGGTTCTCTAGTTGGAGCAAGGAGAAGGAGGGAACAATTGCCACAATCTCCATAACAAGATTCACCTCCAGTTGCAGTAGAAGCTTCGGTAAGCATGTCTCATGAAGAAGTAAACGATAATATGATAGAGGATGAGAATGATTTTAGGAAGGCTTTCTTTGACATGACATAGATGGTGAAGGTCCTCTATCAAGAGAGGAATACAAGGTTGTTTGGTGAAAGCTCCATACCTCCAAGAGTAGAGGGTTCTATAGGAGGAGGAGGTAATGGGAATGGTGATAAAACACCATCTACTCCACCATCATCCTCGCCATCATCTTTACCTTCATCTTCATCCTCTTCCACTACTACAACCTTTACTCATACTCATCAACATACCTCAAAAGGAATTGGTAAACAACCCCTGTTAAACTTGAAATTAAATTGAGCTTCCTGTGTATAATGGTGAAGTTAATGCAGAGAAGTTTGACAATTGGGTTCGTCAGTTGGAGGTCTACTACAAGATTCAAAACCTTCAAGATCATGATATAAGATTTAGCTAGCTTCCTTGAGACTGGAGGGTGCAACACTAGTATGGTGGGAAGCCAAGACACAAGATGAGATTAAAAATAAATAAATAAATGGTAAGATCTCAATCTCTTAGTCTAATCTCATTCCTGCAATTAAAAGACAATTTTACCTTCTAGCATATATGCATAAATCCATCATGAATTGGCAGAACTTTAGACAACTTAAAGGTCAAAGTGTGCAAGATTTCACCCAAGATTTAGAAGAAAAGCTCTTATGTTAGGTGTTGATTTGCATTCACAAGACACATTACTGAAGTATATAGGGGGTTTACATAGCTACCTAAGGCATACTATCCTTATGTTTAATCCCACTAGTCTAGATGAGGTTTGCGTACAAGCCACTCACCTTGAGGCAAGAGGGAAAAATATTCCAGAAGAGGGTAAAAAGAAGCCATTTAAGGGTGGAGAGAAAGGAAAGGGTTTCAAAGGAAAAAGAAAGAAAAAAGCATCTTTTAAAAAGGAAGGAGAGAAAATGACATGCAAAATTTGTTCCAAAGAGGGTCATGATGAAGACCATTGTTGGAAGTTTCATCCAAAGATGAGGCCTAAGAAATTCAACAACAAGGGAAAACAAAAAACAACTGCAATGACTCAAAAGTGTTTGGGATCCGATTCAGGTGATGAAACTAAAATTACAGCCATGGGTATGAAAGGAAAAGAATCCATTGCTAGCACTAGTTCATCAAATTGTCACACTAGTACTCCAAATGAAGAAACAAGGATTGGATTATTTCATGTGAGGGTTATTTCAAAACATAAAGAAATCGACACACTATTTGATAGTGGGTCTCAAGCCAATTTGATATCTAAAGACTTAGTCAAGAAACTTAATCTTGAAACCATTCAACATCACAAACCATATCCATTAGGTTGGATATGTAAGAACACAATTTTACGGGTTACAAGAAAGTGTATTCTTCGGTTTGCAATCACAACAAACTTCATTGACGAAGTTGAATTAGATGTTGTACTGCTTGACATTTCAGGATTTGTTTTGGGTAGTCCTTACCTCTATGGTAGAAAAGCCATCTTCTATAGCCATGAAAACACGTACCACTTGTTCAAAGATGGTGTGGAGTATATTGTGAGAGCTCATTGCAAGAAACTAAATCTTTCATTAGTTAATGCAGGGAAAATGAAAAGACTAGTGAATTCAAGCAAGAATTTTGTGCTTCTTATGATTAAACCAAAGAATGATGTTGATTATGAAGCATTTCAAGGTTGTGATCCAAAGTTGAAATCTGATTTTATTGAAATGGTTAATCAAAATAATGATATGTTTCAGGAACCAAAGGGATTACCCCTCAAGAGGAGAATCCAAAATGAAATATAGTTGCAGCAAGATTGTCCTCTTCCTAACATTGGCATGTATAGGATGTTGGTGATGGAGAGTGTTGAAATCAAAAGTAAAATTCAAGTGTTGTTGGACAAAGGGATCATCTGACCAAGTACTTCGCCATGCGGGTCACCTATTGTGTTGGTGCCGAAGAAGGATGGAACATGGCACATGTGTGTGTATTTTCGTGCATTAAACAAAATTACGGTAAAGAACCATTATCCAATTCCTAGAATAGATGATTTACTTGATCAATTGAAATATGCAAAGTATTTTACTAAGTTGGACTTAAGGAGTGGCTACCATCAAATTAGAATTATTGAAGGTGACATTTGGAAGACAACATTCAAGACAAAACAAGGTTTGTTTGAATGGTTTGTTATGCCTTTTGGTTTATGTAATGCTCTTGCTACCTTCATGTGTGTGATGAATGATGTGTTGAGGCCATTTCTTGATGAGTATTTCATAGTCTACTTTGATGATATCTAAATTTTCAGTAAATCACTTGATGAACATATCATGCATGTAAGAAAAGTACTTGATGTCTTAAGGAAAGAATAGTTGTTTTTTAAGATGTCAAGATGTGAATTTGGTGAAACTTCTTTGGTGTGATTGGGGAATATTGTTAGAGAAGGTGAGTTGAGGTCATTGTGAATTGGCCAACGCCCAAGACAATCACAGAGATAAGAAATTTTTTGGTAGTATCCCAATATTGGAGAAAGTTTATTGCTAACGTGTCTTCTATCGCAGCTCCATTGCATGCATTGACTAGTGTGAAAAAGGTCTTCCAGTGGGGAGGCAAGCAGAAAAAAGCATTTGATGCTTTGAAAGAGAAGATTAGTGCACTATCGGAATTGAGACAATCTTTTGAGATTCAAATTGATGCAAGCGACTATGCCATCAACGCAGTCCTTATGCAACATGGTAAGCCCATTTCATTTCATTCAGAAACTTTCAATTGTGCAATGATTAACTATCCTACTTATGACAAGGAGCTTTATGCATTAGTTCAAAGTGTGAAAAATTGGAAACACTACTTGTTGGGAAAGGAAACCATCATACACACCGACCACCAACCATTGCAATACTTGCAATCGCAAACTAAATTGCAACAATCAAGGCACTTTCGATGGATGGATTTCCTACAACAATTCCACTTGGTCATCCAGTATAAGGAAGGTATATACAACAAGGTTGTTGATATGATTTCTAGGCCTATTGTTAGTGTAGCTACTTTACTCAAGCATAATTCTCTTTTGCATGAAAGTTATGTTGAGCAATATGCATTTGATAATGACTTTCAAGATGTTTATGCAAACTTGAGTCAAGGAAACCAAGTAAAGGAATTTGATTACCATAGACATAATAATTTGTTGTATCATTTGGGAAATATTTGTATTCCATAAGGGGAGAGAGTGAATTTCATGAGGGAAGCACACACTTCTCTTATTGCTTGACAATTCGGTGTAAGAAAAACAGTGTCACATCTTCAGAGGTATTATTATTGGCCTCGTATGCTTGAAAGTGTGTCATGTTTCATTAAAGGTTGTTCATTGTGTGCAGTCAGTAAGCCTAGAAATAGAAAGTCAAGATTGTACACATCACTTCCTGTACCTTCACGTTCATGGGAGAGTGTTTCTCTGGATTTTGTAGGAGGTCTTACATTGTCAAAAAGAGGTCATGATTATTTGTCTGTAGTTGTGGATAGGTTGAACAAGATGTGTATATTAATGCCATGTAAAAAGAAAATATTAGCTGAACAAACAACTCACTTATTCTTTCAGCATGTTTGGGTTCATTTTGGTTAGCCCACATCCATTGTTAGTGATCGAGATTCTCAATTTGTTGGGAATTTTTTGTCAAGTTTGTGGGACTTGATGGATACCAAGTTGAAAAAGAGGAAAACCTTTCATCCACAAACAAATGGTCAAACTGAGGTGATCAACTGAACAGTCATACATCTTCTTTGAGGATATTTCAGCAAGCATCCTAAGTTGTGGGATGAAAACTTGCACTACATTCAATATGCTTACAACTGTGCAAAACACTCCTCTACACAAACATCGCCATTTGTGGCATGTCTTGGATACTTGCCTAGATCGCCATTGGATTTCATTTTTGGGAAGGATGTTGCTATTGATGGCCATAGCGACATAGACAAAGCCAAGAAGTTCATAGAACAAATCCAATTGATACATCAAACAGATCAAGATCAGCTTGAAAAGAGCCAAGGCAAGTACAAATCAAGGCATGGCAAGCATCGTGTAGATCACAAGTTCCAAGTTGGTGAGGAAGTTTGGCTTCAAATTAACAAAGAGAGGCTTCAAGGGGAAGGTATAAAACTGAAACCAATCCGTTATGGTCCTTTCAGAATTTTGGAAATGATTGGTGAAAATGGCTTCAAGTTAGATTTGCCTTCGTACATGCAAATTTACTCAGTTGTTAATGTTGAGAACTTAAGGTTGTATGAGCCTCAAAATTATTCTCAAAAATGAAAGTTGTCGGAATGGTGTGGAACCTGAACGAATGTGTATATCTTGTCATTATGAATTCAGTGCATCTGGTTTCGCGGAAAACCAACACCGTATGCTCCCACGAACACATTTTGTCCACTTTAGCAAACATGTAAATTAAAAATAAATAAATAAAGTACAGGGACAGTCCAGTCAATAGTCCGTATTGTTGACTGGGCATGCCCATGTGGCAGGTTGACTGGGTCAATGTATTTCCTCTGGCGAATGAAATTTTACGACAATTTTTTATATTTAAAAAAAAAAAATTGACCATATACAATATGGTTGGAATTTGGCATTAAGGCATTAATGGAAGAATTCATGCGCCGACAATTTCGACTGTTTTTTGGGCAATTGGGCACTCAATTAGCAAAATTTCAAGCGAAATTGTAGGATGGTGCCGGATTTGGTGGAAATTGTGGAGCAGTTAGTGCCAAAACTTGGGGAAGTCATAACTTAGTTAGTTTTTGACCAAATTATAGGCAGAAAGAGGCTGCACAGGCATTTTTGGGCATTCTAGAGCCATTGGAACATGTTTCATAGATGTTTGAGCATTTTAAACATATGTAATCACACTTTTTAGCATAATAAAGGAGGGCCAAGCCATTGGAAGCTGGACCAAGGAGACGTAGCTCAGGCGGGGTGAACTACTTCATCATGTGATGTTGTGTTACTATTTATGGTGATGTTTATGTCCGTTAGATGTTTTTGTTAAGTGTTTTGTTTATGTTAATTTTCTCAACAAATTCACATAAAAACACATAAAAAACTCATGGTTAACTTGCAATTTACCTCATTATCCTCAAGCACTTTGTTTATATTCTGAATTGGAATTTAGCACAACAAACACTAATTTTCCCATTCAGATCAATTGAGTTGCAAGAATTATCGACACTTGTCCTTCAATCAACAACATGGGGAAAAAAATCCAATTTAACAATTGCTATTAAATTTGATTGATCTACAATTGTTTCTAAATTTGAACGACCTATAGGGACAAGGGAAGGGTA
This sequence comes from Pinus albicaulis, assembly GCA_034641835.2. NCBI lineage: Eukaryota > Viridiplantae > Streptophyta > Pinopsida > Pinales > Pinaceae > Pinus > Pinus albicaulis. The sequence continues at coordinate 800,123,806 of CM076584.1, read as the reverse complement.
GCAATACAATTCTCGAATTTCTGACACACAAGTAGATTGGAAACAAATCCTACTTCCATATTAATGAGGGTTTTATATGGATGTCATTAACCATTTTATGTTAATTTAATTTCATACTCAGTATGTTTTTTTATTTGTGGGTTCTTGACCTATTAAACATTGTTCAATCTACTAAGTTTTTATTGTATTTTTGTGTGTCTTAAAAGGAACTGATTTATTTTTCAATGGCTAATATGAGGTTGGTCGCCCTTTTACCTTGTGTAGATAGTAAAAAATATATGGAATGATGGCTTTCATCACTTCAAAAGAAGTAAAAAGAAGACTATTGAGAAAAGAACTCTAGCACCGAGAGAGATTTGATAGCAATTGTCGAATTAGAAAACATGTCTTGCTCTGTGGTGTTGGCTATAGGACATAACTTTCTTGACCTTGTATATAAGAAAGTAAATTTGCATTTATATTATATTGCATTAACCATGTAATTTCCAACATTCAAGGCACACTTTACATCACATTTGTAGAGAAAATTATAATAGAGTATCACACTTTTCTTATCAAATCTAAATGCTCCTATATGCAACAACGGTGGCTTTCATCACTTAAAAAGCAATAAAAACAAGTCTATGGAGAAAAAAACTCCAACACTGAGAGATATTTGGTTGCAATTGTGGATTTGGCGAACATGTCTTGCTCTCTAGTGTTGGCTATTGGGCATAACTTTCTTGATCTTGTATAGAAGACTGTAAATTTGCATTTATCTTATACTACATGAACCATGAAATTTCCAACATTGCACACTTGCCATCACATTTGTAGAGAAAATTACAATAGATTATCACACTTTTCTTATCATATCTAAATGCTCCTATATGCAACAACCAATTTGATAAGGGAGTCTCAAAATCGACTGATATGGTTCGATTCCATATGGGATTTGATTACAAATTGTTTAGTTGAACTCTAGAAGCTTGTCTGATTGAGAGGCCTTTAATGCATTCTCACGACAATCACATGCATGGTATCATGGTGGCTTGTGAGACACTGTTTCCATAGAGAATGCGTTCAAGAGATAAGTGTTCTTATCTTTCTCCTTAAAAGAAGAATTTGCATTCAGATCTTATTATATTTAAAAGAAAAGAAATAAGTCATTGTGTTGAAAAGGGTGCATATTAATATCATTTGTATAGATTATGCACATTAAAATATAAGTTATGTGTGTATGAATTCCTGAAAAGATTGCATAACCAAAACCTTGTTATTGCTTTAAAAAGGTTTGTCATGGGATAACATAGAAAAACACTTTTCTTTTCCAAGGGATCAAATGCATAACATCCATTCTTTCATGCATGCAAACACACATTTTCCTCTTACCAAAATATTTAACCCAATAATATAGAATAAATATAATACCATAGCTAATCCCCTTATGCGTGCAAATGCAAATTATTTTTGACAAAAGAAGGCTAACACCATAAATATTATGCAATTGCACCTTTATTTCCTCTAGTAATCTAATACCAAAACTATTCTTTTCCATGCATGCAAATTCTATGTTTCCCAAAGAATGCAACTTAGGTAAGAGACAAGATCACTATGCATAAGAATACCATTGAGAAAGGATAAATGGCAACAATCATGAATTTCCAGAGATAGAACAAGATTTCTAAAACTAAAATTTTCAAAACCTAACAATCTGGAAGTTCGATGACTTTGAGGTTTACTTCGTCCTCATTTTTTATTTATACCAATAAAATATCAAATTTTTAATTGAAACTGACAGGGATTGAAAGAATTTTTAGCAACTTCATATATAAATATACAATTTTTTCTTAGTTCCAGAAGTAAGATAAGTTTTAAGATGTTTACACATAGAATTACTCATTCTTTTTGGAAAAAGAAACGCCAATAATGTGGAGAACAATAACGGAAATCTAAAATTTGATTTTGAAATCGTAAGATGAAGATTTTAGTAACGATGAGGATAATGATAGATTTGGCCAACTACTAGTTTTGTTTGATGGACAACTTGCAATTTAAACTGAAACTCTGGAAGGGAAAACATGTTTAGTTGGTTGATTGGAAAGTTGGTAAGGATGCTTAGTTTGTTGATTGGTTTGGTGAGTTTAATTGCATTATATCTTTGTAATAAATAAAAATTCGAATATATTGAATTTTTAAAATAATATATTATATGTGAGCCCTTCTTCCAATTGTCTAGTGTTTTCTGTGTCCTCATAAATTCGATGAATTAGAAATTTATGTAGCGAAACAATCAAAATCTGCACCAAATAATGAACATGTTTAAATTTAAAAAATTTAATACACATTTAATGGTCAAAATTTAGGAGTTTTGAACAAGGGAATAAATAGATTTAAGATGTATGCTAGCTAAATCTCTCTACCAAAATTCTCTCGATGCTGGAGTTATTTTCTCAATAGCCTTCTTTTTACTGCTCTTGAAGTGATACAAGCAACAAACAACTTCATATCAACTGCTGAAATATAAATCAATTACTTTTAAGACACTTAGAAATACAATGAAAACTAAGCAGATTAAACAATCTTTAATAGGTCAAGAACAAACAAAGAAAAAATCATACTCAGTGAGTATGAAATCAAATCAACAGAAAATGGTTAACAACATCCAGCTAAAGCCCTCATCAATATAGAAGTAGGATTTGTACAAAAACTAGGTAACTCTAGAAGCTTGTCTGATTGAGAGGACTTTAATGCATTCTCATGACAATCGCATTGGTATCATGGTGGCTTGTGAGACACTGTTTCCATAGAGAATGTGTTCAAGAGATAAGTGTTCTTATCTTTCTCCTTAAAAGAAGAATTTGCATTCAGATCTTATTATATTTAAAAGAAAAGAAATAAGTCATTGTCTTGAAAAGGGTGCATATTAATATCATTTGTATAGAATATGCACATTGAAATATAAGTTATGTGTGTATGAATTCCTGAAAAGATTGCATAACCAAAACCTTGTTATTGCTTTAAAAAGGTTTGTCATGGAATAACATAGGAAAACACTTCTTTTCCAAGGGATCAAATGCATAACATCCATTCTTTCATGCATGCAAACACACATTTTCCTCTTACCAAAATATTTAACCCAATGATATAGAATAAATATAATACCATAGCTAAACCCCTTATGCGTGCAAATGCAAATTATTTTTCACAAAAGAAGGCTAACACCATAAATATTATGCAATTGCACCTTTATTTCCTCTAGTAATCTAATACCAAAACTATTCTTTTCCATGCATGCAAACTCTATGTTTCCCAAAGAATGCAACTTAGGCAAGAGACAAGATCACTATGCATAAGAATACCATTGAGAAAGGATAAATGGCAACAATCATGAATTTCCAGAGATATAACAAGATTTCTAAAACTGAAATTTTCAAAACCTAACAATCTGGAAGTTCGATGACTTTGAGGTTTACTTCGTCATCATTTTTTATTTATACCAATAAAATATCAAATTTTTATTTGAAACTGACAGGGATTCAAAGAATTTTTAGCAACTTCATATATAAATATACAATTTTTTCTTAGTTCCAGAAGTAAAATAAGTTTTAAGAAGTTTACACATAGAATTACTCATTCTTTTTGGAAAAAGAAACGCCAATAATGTGAAGAACAATAGCGGAAATCTAAAATTTGATTTTGAAATCATAAGATGAAGATTTTAGTAACGATGAGGATAATGATAGATTTGGCCAACTAGTAGTTTTGTTTGATGGACAACTTGCAATTTAAACTGAAAATCTGGAAGGGAAAACATGTTTAGTTGGTTGATTGGAAAGGTCGTAAGGATGCTTAGTTTGTTGATTGGTTTGGTGAGTTTAATTGCATTATATCTTTGTAATAAATAAAAATTCGAATATATTGAATTTTTAAAATAATATATTATATGTGAGCCCTTCTTCCAATTGTCTAGTGTTTTCTGTGTCCTCGTAAATTCGATGAATTAGAAATTTATGTAGCAAAACAATCAAAATCTGCACCAAATAATGAAAATGTTTAATTTTAAAAAATTTAATATACATTTAATGGTCAAAATCTAGCAGTTTTGAACAAGGGAATAAATAGATTTAAGATGTATGCTAGCTAAATCTCTCTACCAAAATTCTCTCGGTGCTGGAGTTATTTTCTCAATAGCCTTCTTTTTACTGCTCTTGAAGTGATACAAGCAACGAACAACTTCATATCAACTGCTGAAATATAAATCATTTACTTTTAAGACACTTAGAAATACAATGAAAACTAAGCAGATTAAACAATCTTTAATAGGTCAAGAACAAACAAAGAAAAAATCATACTCAGTGAGTATGAAATCAAATCAACAAAAAATGGTTAACAACATCCATTTAAAGCCCTCATCAATATAGAAGTAGGATTTGTACAAAAACTAGGTTCATTATAGTACAATATTAAGATTCTTCAGGTTGGCAAGAAGAGTGCCTAAAGAAAAGATAACATAGAACAACATATTGTCAAGAGAAAAATTATTCATGCAACTTTAACTTTAACATAGCCCTCATGTTTTGTAAGGCTCAAGGAAGCAGTAATGCAGTAAGATTTCATCGTATCATGGTCCTTGCCTTTTGTTGAAATTTTTCGTCTTTCAACAGTTGTCAAAGAAGCATTAATTGGTGTTATATGCCATTGTCTTACGACATTTCCTTTGTAGCATCTTTTGCAATTGCAAGTTTAATCCTTTCAACGAAAAAAATACCCATTAAAAAGGCTACATGGTGATTATATTTTTAATCCTTTTCGAGGAAATAACTGAGCCCACCTACAATGGGAAAAAGACAAACTAGGGGAGAAATGTCATGCCATACCTAATTTTGTGGGGTTATTGGATCTCCCACAACTCTGACTACTTGAGCATACTAGTCACCATGTCATAAAAGAAACCTTGATAATATCATAAATGCATATCAAATACATTCTTGGAAAATAAACCTCTTCACATTAAGAATTTTCGGAACTCTCTTTTCCATTTTATATTGAAAATTGTACATTAATATCTTCTTGACATTACCACTGCCTCTTTTCACATTAAGATATCTTGAACTCTCTTTTCCATTGTATATTGGAAATTGTACGTTAATATCTTCTAGACATTACCACAATATATTACAACCGCTTAGTGATGCTTCTAGGAATGATTCACTATATCTCGACAAAATTCAAACAACTCCTTGAGAAGGAGAAAAACTAGAAGTGACCATGGTGACATGAATAGACATATATCAAAATTGTATTGTAGGTTTTTCCAACTCACCCCTGCTACATATCCATCTTGTGGTACCATAACAACCTGTGAGAACATTCACACATAAAAAATAATAAGCAAACAACACTTACATAGAAGAACCAAATCCCAACTAAGACTTTGCTTCTGACAAATTTAGCAAGTTATTCAAATTTTTTTTCATATAGGTAGAATTTTTATAAATTAATTGAAGTTCCTGTGATCTGGAGATGTTAGGATGAACAAAGTATCTTCAAAACATTGAGAAATTCGCACTTCAAAATCACACGAAATCCAGTTAACTTTGAAATATCTCTACGTGTGCCACAAGTTGTTTGTAATGTTTTGGCATAAGTAAACTTGTTTCAAAATTAATTGGAGATTTTCAGTGATCAAATGTTTGAATTCTCAAAGTTTTGGACATCAAATTATGCTTGTCGTAAGGATATTCAAACATTTGATCACGGGACCTCCAATTAGAGTTATGCCAAATTAACGAATAATTTTCACTTAGCACTTGACCTAATCCAAGCAAAAAAATAGAAATTAAGGAACTCGCAAGGACCCATAAGTATGTTCTTACCAATCAACATTAATAAATTCAATATATGAGAACATCCTTCAACACTCAAGCTCCAGGAAGACGACGACACCTGGAAAATTCTTTCCTTTGGCAACCATACTAGAGTCGACAAAAAACCCAAACTTAACACCCACTGAAAATTTTCATTGGAAATGTTTCAACTATATTAAACTGCACCTAATATTCGAGATTAAGCATATGCAAAACTGGAGCAAGGATTCATGAAATTATTTATCACTCGCTCCGAACAGATATTCTGTTGAGGAACAATGTCGGTCTTCTTGTATGCACCACTTAATTCCATGTAGTCCATTGTTATAGGCCACATAGATATGATTAAATAATGTAGCAACTATCAGCACTTGTACACCTACTGAAATCAAATAAAATATATTAGTTTCGTCTTCAAAAAATGGAAATGTGCAAAATACATAAGTTGTATAAAAAAATTCACAAAAATTTGGACATAAAAAGTATATCTCCAGTAGAGCCATAAATAATCCTGCACAACACATCCCACATACTAAAGGAAAAATGAGGTCCCAAATTCCTCGCCATTTCCAAAGGAATTCATGGCAATAAATTGAAGAGATGCTTGAGTAACATTTAAGAGGGGGAAACCATAAGAACACCGTGGTTGAGGAGAACATATTGAAGGAAAGGTCAACAAATTACTTGCAATATGTTCATAGGTTATAATAAAGATCAACAAGGTGAACGGTTGCACAAATCAAGATTTAGTTGACAGTTAAATCAATGAGATCTATTGTTGAAAAAACTTTCAATCCTCTAACAGTGAATCTGACGGTGCACAAGAGTACATAATGGCAACTGGGAGGGTTTTTCCCAAAGGGAACGTCTAACAAATTAAAAAAATTAAAAATATAAAAAAATAAGTGAAAAACAAAAAAAGAATATTTCTTCAAAACACATAATTTAAGAATCTTTTTTAAAAAATTAACCAAAAAAATTCAAAATTTAGCAAAAAAAAAAAAAGCAAAATGAATAATTAAGAGATAAACAAATAAGAAAACAAACAAATTTTTTTAAAAATATTTAAATCATTAAAAAAAAAAAGAGAAGAAGAAGAAAAAGAAAAAATAAAATAAAAGAATTTAACTAAATTAAAACAAAACAAAAAGAATTAAAAACATTAAAACAATTAAAAAAAATATTAAAAATAAAATAAAATGAATATTAGAAAAAAAAAACATTATTTTTTTAAACATTAAAAAAATTAGAAAACAAAAAATTAAAAAATAAATAAAGAAAAGGGTTATGTGTAGGTTCCCGCCAGTAGGGGGCCAGACGTTGGCAGAGCTATGTTGAAACGCAACATCGCTAACCTCGGGGCGACCTCTCGGTCCCTAGATGACAGAGGGTCGATTATCGATTTCAACGCAGCTTCGTCGACCCCTAGTTCAATGCAACTTCATCGGCCTTGGGGTGACCTCTCGACCCCTAGTGGATGGAGGGCCGAAAAGCCAATGGATGGATTGTGGGACATTTTTTATTTTATTTTAATATTTTTATTAAATATTATTATTTTTTAAACTTTGCAAAAAAATTAAAAACTTCATTTAAAAAAAAAAATTTACAAAAAAAAAAAAAACACAAGTTTGGAAAACATTTAAAAAACTAACATCTTGGGATAAAAAACAATAAGAAGAATTGAACAACTTGAAAAATGGTTAAATAATCAACATTTTAAAAAAATTGTGCATACTTAGGACATAAGGAAATTTAAAGTGTAAAAAATATGTCAAAAAATAGGTTGATGCTACATTATGAAAATAACCAACATTTTAAAAAAAATATCCATACTTAATATATCAAAAAATTTAAAGTGTCAAAAATAAGCTAAAAAAAGAGGGTCAATGCTTTTCACAATTGGCATGAAAATCACTAACATTTTAAAAAAATGTGCATACTTAATACATACGAAAATTTAAAGTGTGAAAAATATGTTTAAAAAAAAATGTCTTAAGAATCAACACTTTTCAAAATCAGATGATTTTTTGCAGTCTCTAAAAAAATGAGAACTAAGTACAATTCTCGTTTGATTAGTAATTGTGTTATTACCAAATTCACATAAAAAATGCTAAGATTAATAGTCGCTAGTGTAAGTATGACATAAATTAAAAATGCATAAATGATCTTCCAAGAGAAGATAACATGGTTTAGCACATTGCTCCATGAAACTAAGCAAAAATAATCTAAACATACTATGGCAAACACAAGAATATATAAACATAAAGTTTGAAGGGGAGACCAAGAAAACCTTAGATCAGCCATTCTCGTCCTTAAAAGAGAAATTGAGTGCTTCCATGGTAGTTGTTGAGTCCTCCATGTTAGACTCAGTCTTGTCAGTCCTCTGTCATTTCTTGTCATTTGCAGTCATTAAATGCCATTCTGGTCCAAAAAGAGTTATTTTAGTTTCTGAGTCCAGGGTTTTGTCTTCAGAAGTGTGAAACAACGCTTGCAGGCCAGAGGGAGGTTCAGTAAATTTTTATTTCAAGAATGTCATCGTTAATAATGCGAGATTGATTCTTCTTCAAAACCCTGTTTTGAAGAAGAAATCATTAAATTGGTTTTCAAGTATGTAATTATTCAAATTTTTTGGGTTGAAAGTATTCACGTACAACTTTCCTGATCCACCAATCATCCCTGCAAATAGACAAAGAGTTTCATCATTTCAGCTAAAAGGTCCGAGAGAAAACAAATAAAACAGAGTTGAAAATGGCAGACGCATGAATGGACAAAGTAGCGCAGTTAGCTTCTCAAATAGAGTCATTATTATGACATCCAATGTTAGAGCAGAGCTCTCGCTTGCTGAATTGTGTGACCACAAAAAAATAAAACCGCCAAAGACAACGTTATGCAAGAAGATAGAGAGGACAAAGAATATAAGCTGTGAAAAATCACATAACTTCCTAAGATTGGATTGTAAGAAAAACAAGGTTCATAATACATACTTTGGGACTAGCATGAAAGGTTCAGGTATGTTTATATTGGTTCTGAAGAAATGGCTACATCATTCTCTTAAAATACAGATGGTGATCAAATTTGTAGGTGTTCCCAGTTTGAGACTTTACAAAGTCAAAATTCACATATGCAGCCTATATCAAATCAATCTTAAAAAGGGCATTTCATGGTTTCGAAAAGGAGCCATTCATTCATTTGTATCAAGTCTCATTCCGAAAATCCCATTGAGAAGCCGTGTTTTCAAAATTGAAGAGCAAATTGTATTGTAAAAGGGCTGTGACTGTGTGATAATAGAGGGCGCGCGGCGCATACAAAGGGCACGCGGCGCATTAGGACGAAATGCACAGTGCAATTTAACACTGGCGCGATGCACATGTTCAACGCGGCGCACAGAATCTCCAGGAACAAAAATCATCACTGCTTCAAAGATATATCATTTAGGAAGGTGTCTTTGATGTGTTGAACAAGTCATATGGTATCAAAATTGGGTATGGAGGTGTCTCCGATGCAGCTGGCGGTGCAGGCTTCAAAGCCAGTTTTGTTTGATTCGTATCTCAAGGCATAAGTTATGAAATTATACAGTGGATCATCTTCGTCAGCGTGTCAAGACTGCAAATAATTTGTTGTCATTTTTGAAGTTCAAAGCAGGAATTATGTCTATGCTGGGTTTTGCATATACCGCATGTGGTATCAAATATGAAGAAGGTGTCGGATTTGTTGACAAAAAGGGTGTTCCCATGGGTGCATGGTGCAAGGATCCTAACGTCCTTGAAAGTTCAAATGACAAAGCGCTATTGGAAAGTTCAAAGGTCAAAGGATGCGACCAAAACTCAGATTCAAAATGTAAGACAGGATCAGGTGAAGAAGAAAGCAACTGCTATGAAAGCAATTAAACAGCGCATGGAGAAAAATGTGGATGAAATGAGAAAAATTGCTCGCAATATCAAGCAAAAACTTGAATCTCTTGATGCAAATAATATACCCAACAGTAAGAAACCTGGATGTGAAAAAGGCACCGGTGTTCATCGCTCCCAAATGACAATGACTAACACCTAAAAAAAGGTTAAAGGACTGCATACACTCAGGCAGATGATTCAGGAGGAATATCGAGAAGTAGCTGAACGAAGAGTTTTTTACAGTGGCTGGGATCAAAGGATAGGCTGCGTCTTATGATGTTCTTGAACATTGCAAATCTAGTTTATTTGATGCAGATATCAAATCGGAGCTTTTGCCCCTATTTTAAAATGATTGACCTATAGTGCACGGCATGCTATGATACCAGCTCATACTGCCCAGGACCAGCATAATGATACAAGCCAGGTTGGCCAAGCGCAAGAAAGACACAACCTTAATTGGCAGGGATTCACGAAGGAGGTTCAGATGGTTGGATTTGTGACTTCACTTTTTCCCGGTTTCCGCCTTTCTGATTATAACGAGTTTAGTTTGGAAGACCCTAAGTTTCAGACTCAATATGCGAGTTTTAGCAAATTGGATGGAAGCATTCCTCGATTCCTATTGCATTTACTGTGCCATCACTGACATCAATAGACTAATAGTGTGTAAGAAATCCAATGGCTATGTTGGCGCAGTAAACCTAAAGGATTAACATTCATATATGCAGTGAACAAAGTAGGATGAAATGTTCAAAGGAAGAGAGGTTGAAGATTCATAGCATATCACAGTCGTTTTGATTGATCGGATCTTACATCTGTTAAAACTTTAAAGCTATTGACTTTCTGCAGGTGTGATTGATCATTGCTATGAGAGCTTGCTTTTAAGTGTGTCCATGGTTAAGAAAATTGTTCATAATATTTCATGTATAAGGACTTCACTGGAGTGAGAAAGTCAAAGCTGGACAAAAGTGGCATTCTTCATTGGCCAGTCCTCCTTCTTTATGGCGTGGTTATGTCTAGTGACTTTATTGAAGGCTTCTGTGAGCACGACATGTTCTCAATGCATTTTGATATGTTGTTTGCAGGAGATTCACCTCCACTACCTTGGGATGAAAACCATGCATATACTCGTGAATCAGTAGAGCTGTATTATCAGTCAAATGCAGGATGCAGGGTATGCCTTACCAAAAAGAAAAGTTTTGGCCAGAAATTTCGAGCTCTTTTCTATGATTTGCAACGATGTTTTAATTATGGTTGCAATAAAGGAAATGATAATCTGGTAAAGGTATATAGTCGATGCTACAGGGCACTATATTCAAGGAATCCGAGAGTATGGTAATGTGTCAAAATTAGAAAAGTTGTTGAACAGGTCGAAACATTATCCAACGATGGAAGCCATTTTTATTAAAAGGTTGTTCTTCATTCAAAAGGTAAATGTAACGTGGCAGTCATCGCAAATACTCTGGCATTCGATTCATCTTCAGATTTAAAGAATATATGTGGTGGATTTGATTCTTAAAATATCAAGACCTTTTTCTAATCTCGGTAAAATGGCCAACGCATTTCCAGAAATTTGAGGGCAGTTGGCATTCAAGAAATATGATTCGATTACCTTTTTTTTTTTTTTTGTCTTCAGTTGCAAATTCAGAAAGTCTAGCTACAGGTTTTGCCTATCCATTGGTTATCAACAAACATAATGTAATGTTGCTTCAGAAGAGATAATTTCTTTGTTTTTGTTTGTTATTGATGTTAAAACAAATCCCTTGTTTTTGGGTCGATTTGTTTTCTCCTAACAGAGTTTATTTAATGTATTGAAAATCATTTGTAAAGGGTGGAGAGAGTTATGGAAAAGATGGTGGAGGAGAAATACAGAGTTTCATTGTACAGTTGTTTGACAGAGAATAATTGAATGGTACAGCTCTGATTTATAAGATTCTTGTGGCGTGAAGTTTAGCATTATGTATTTTCTCTATGTTTCATATGTATCTTGTAATGTTTTACATTTCATTCATAATCGTTTCCAACTGAATGCTTTACAGTAAGGGAGGTAGAACCCAATTTATTTGCTCTGCCTTGAAGGAGCGTCAGTATTTGTGTAATTTTCTTCTATTGGAAAGGACTCATTGTTTAATGCCCTTTTCAGCTTTCTTAAACAGTCTTTACATTCCATTTAATTTCAATTTATTTGTTAAACTTCACTCCTACCTCGCCTTATGGAATAATCTGTGCCTTTGATTAAATCTTTGCTCTTGCTGTCTTTGCCCCATACAGCCCAGAAAACCCCATCATTTATCAAAATACCCCTTCCTATCTATTTACTAGCCTAAAATCATTATCAGTTTTGCATTTAGGTCATCTCAGCCCCTTTGAAAACTTTCTGCCGAGATAGACCCGGAGAGAGCCCTCTCCTGTCCTCGTAGGGCTAGCTACGAGGCAGAGCGTGGTTTGATGTTGCCTCGAGTTTTGCCTTTCTCAGCCTGAGGCAGATTCGAGCGCTAACACTCCAAACCGTGTTTTTAATTTGAACCCCCTTTTCCAATAGCCAAACACCAAATTGCATCCACAAGGGAGTGTTCATCATCCAATAGTTGAAGGGTGTCTAAGATATAACTCATAATATGATTGCCATTTTTTATGTTCTATCCATGCTACAAGCCATCATCTTCACGATGTTCTAGTATAGGTAAACTATGAGTGAATAATTGTAGACCCTACTTCAAGAGATCCTCATGTTTGGGATGATCTTCTCTAATGCCTTATCAATCATCTCGCTTCATAGTTCCCTTCTCTTTTAATAAACTCTATCTTCTAGTTCATATAGCTTCTAGATGGTGGAGGCCTTATGTTTAGTAATTAAACCTTCTACAATTCTCAAAACTTCAAACTTCTACCCATGAATGTAAGGCTAGGAAATTGGTTTTTTCTCTCAATTTTTGAGTTTCTTAGTCTTCCTATACCACAACTTTTGGGAAGGATAGTTTGTACACCCTCACATTCTTTATTTTTGTAAGTTTGGGAAGACCTTTTCATTCATATTCTTCAAAATCATGTTACAACCATAATTCAAGGAGTTCAATGGCCTCAACTTGCTCATTGGGAAACGAGGTCTGTTGACCACCAAACAACATCATAAGCCATCCAGAAATAGTAAAGTTTGAGTCTATCTAACAGTGCCTTATAAGATTGAATGTCTTAGACCCTTCTAAGATCTAAATAACTATAACATAATAACCTAACTAGTAAATTTACGATACAGATTTAAACAAAATTTGAAACCAAACATAACCATGCATATTGTTATTCATCAGAGGAATCCACTGGAGTTGGATCTTTCGCACTTGAACCTGGTAATTCAGACTGGGAAATACACATAATGTGTTTCTCAATGCGGTTGAGGTGAACATTCTGTTGTTGAAGTTCGAACTGAATAAGTTGAAATTTCTTCTGGATTTCCTGAAAACCAGGATCAAACTTACAAGGGCCAACTGGAGGGTTCATTATGGTCTTGCCCATAATGTTCTTCATTAACTTCATTAACCAATAGAGGTAAACACTATGTTTGTATTGAGAAGTATGACATCTGGAATGGCCAGGATCGAGGGCCAGGTCTATGCGATCATCCAATAGAAAGTCTTATTCTGCCTGTTGATTAAGTTCTGCCTCCCAATTTGAAATTAGCTATCAGACCTGAGATGGGTTACTTGTCTGGTAGGAATGGGATGCGTCTTGGACTAGCTGTGAGGTTGATTTATGGCCTCTACCCCTCGGCTGACGGAACTGAGCTTTGCTATTGTTGCCACGCTTCCTAGTGTGCCTTCCCCAACCTTAACCATCTCTCCTCGAAGAGCCAAAACTATAGGAGGGACAAACCATGATGCCTCTTGACTGGAATGTGGAGGAGAAGAAAACCTTGAAACAAGTAGCCCAGACCTTGAGCTTGGAGCATCCAGACAACTTGAGGTCCCAACAGTTACATTGAAAATGTATACCCAGTTGCTTTGGACATGAGATTAAGGGAACTAGCAGCACTAGGGTAACCAACCTATGAATCGTTCCTCTCAAACAACCACGAGCGATGGAGAAGCATTATACCAATATCAAAGACTGAAACCAGAAAAAAATGCTTGATAACGAGGAAAGGCCAATCCCTAAATTCCTCGAGAAGGTGTCACTCTAGCCAGTCCAGTTGACATTACTTGCATGCATGCGAGTTGCCACCATGCCTTCCTTACTAAGCATGTGAGGGAAATTGGTAAGCCACCCTTCGACCCTTACATCCTTCAACTTACACATGGCCCAGATCTCGACGAAACCCATATGCCGGTACACACCTCGATCGTGGATACACCCTCACATTCTTACTTAAGTTCAATTGACTATAAATTGAGCAAAGGTGTAGCATAATATTGTTGGGTCCTACTAAAGCTTTGTTCCTTCACTCTCCACAAAGTGTTGATTAAGGGTGTTATGAAGTAAATTTTCTTAGAGTTTCTCACTTCCATTGTTATAATAAGTGGAACCCAACGCTCTCTACCATTGCCATAAGACATTTTTTCCATGATAACTCCCATGATTCTACATGCACAAGGTGCATCATCTTCCAATATGATGGCACTAGTTTCCAATTGAATTAGCTCCATGTGAATGACTTCAACTTACCCCTATCGTATCACATTACATCTAACATGCAAGCGATTTATCCTCTCTCTAAGTGCAACCATAATGGAATCCCCTCCCTATCACCCAATATGGGTGTTCTATCCCTAATATGTTGGTCCCAATACATTATCCATTTTCATTTATTGATTTCCATCATGTTTCCTCTTCCCTCTACCTTCGAAAACCCTCTCTATTTTTCTTTCTTAGGCCATGATTAGGCTGGCTCGAGCTTCCTTCTTTCTCTGCTTTCAAAAGCACTTATATTAATGTCCATGGGTTGAAATACATGACCAATAACTATATCAATATGTATTGAGTGTCACTAGACACTCTCATGCAGTGCCCATAATAGGTGACAAGTAATGATATGGGTATGCCTTGAGACCTCCCTAACACCTATTCAAGTGTAAATTTTGGACCTTCTTCGATTCGTAGTAATTATCCATACAATATATTACAATTAAGTAAATATAATTCATTCCACCATTGAAAGTACGTGAGTTGTATGTACAAGTTTCTATTTCTAAGAGGCCATATATAATGAGATCAACTAATATGTAAAACTTGTTCATACCACATTACCAATATTATTTTGCTGCAATGTGGCTACTATATGCACGATAACATCAAAATGTTAGGATTATCAGTTAAAACATGCACAACTTCAATTCAAGTGAACAATATATATTCACTACCCTTGACAACGTACAAGTAATAAGGATTTAATGGAGTTCATTAATTTTTGGATAAATTTAACTTTTTAAAAAGAGTTTTATTTTATTTTATTTTTTAATAATTTTTTGAAAATCCACTTTCTTGCCTTGATTTTTTGATTTTATTGAAATTTTGAAATTTAAGATAATCATGGAGCAGGTCTAAACTCCCAAAAACAAAGTTATATGAACACAATTCCACTCAATAACTCAATAAAAGTGAACCTACACATCTAAAATTCCACTAAACTTTGATAGACTAAAGTTTGATTCTATCTATGAAATCAATTATTTTTCAAATTTTTCATATAATTTTGTTTGTTCGCTTTAGACCATATACCACCTAATGATCCGTAAACTGTTGTGAATATTCCACTAGACATTTCGTCACTATATATATATATGATAAAACTATATTTAAAAATCGAAAATCTACACTAATAGGGTTTTATTTCTCTTTGGATTTCTAAATCTATAGATAATTGTTAATTGTGTATGCATTAATATTAAAATTATGCAAAAGATGGGAACAATGAAATAAAAACTCACAAAACATGATCTGACACAAGATATGACTTGGGAAACCCTTTCGAGAGAAAACCCATCTGGAAGGTGAGGCTACTCTGCTCTCTTTCTTTCTATAGAAAATGATTGTGAGCGCAAAAAAGTATGTGTTGTGGCCCGTGGCTACTACAGGTCACAAATCCTCTTTGTGTGCTCTATTTCCTATTGTTCTCAACTATTTTTCTCATTTATAGAACAAATGCAGCTGAAAGAAGGGAACCCCTTTTCCTCACAGTGCCCTAGTTATAACATAGCTCGATAGCCTACTAATGGTTAGGTTTGACTACCTTAACTGTTAACCAAAGTTACAATATGAACTCTTCTAGAGTATTATTCATCATAATCACGTGGTTAGTCCCTTTTCCATGAATAATGAGAGCTAACGTGACATCCTCTCGAATTATGGTGGTGAAAAAAAGGAAGTTCAACTTCTGAGTGACATAGCTTTTGCACAAGGACTCTGATTGAGGCGATTTTTGTGCTTTTGGAAAGGTCTCTATGTGTAGAATATGAAAAAAAATTGTCATGTTGAAATGAGAAAGTTTTACCCCCAAAAACGTTGTTTTTTACCTCAAAATACTCCCGAAAGGTTTCATACCCCGATTTGCCAAACTGTGTCTTGCTGGTAAAAATGGTTCTGTGAGCTGATTCCTCCATTTTTTTCCACTCTAAAAGCATCAAGATGAGTGACAAACAATATAATGATTCAATCCGGACCACCTAAGGCTATATACCATGAAAGTAAATAGTATGAAGCATTAATATAAAACCATTCTTATTAAATTAATCTATTTAGACAGGCAATGACAAATCTTAATCTTGATAACATTCAATTTCGTAATTTTTTTAGTAGTGAAAATGGATAAAAAAAAACTCATTTTATTTTTATGCTATTAGGTCCCTAGATTACTAGTGTAGTCCCTTATTGTTATTATTTTACCTCTATAACCCCCATATTGTTATTATTGTGCCCTTACATTATTATTGTTAGGTCGGCTAAGATTATATTGTGACCTCATGGACTCCTATATATAAAAGGAGGTTTTGTCATTTGTATCATCCAATAATTGTTCATTTATGTAATGTAAAGGAGGTTTCCCCTCGAAGTGGCTTATTTCTAAGGCATTGATCTCACTTTTCTTCTATTTTTTGAGCTAGTTTCATAGCATTTGGTATCAAAGCTTTGGATTCTAGGGTTTCGCTCCTCGAAACAGGTTATCGTGGAATTTTCGCTATAACGTTTTTTCTACGAAGGTTCAGATGCTGAAATGTTTATCATGTGAAGCCGAAATACTTAGGAACCTCATGTAAAAATTTCAGATCTTGGTTCACAATATTTACGGAGATATGATATGTGGAAGCTAGGGTTTTTTCAGGCTCTTGAATTTCATCTTAAAGAGGTGACCGTGGGAAAATAATTATAACACTCTCTCTGAGCATTGGATTTGAATTTTGTAAAAAGTGGCTGAAACTACACGGACCATAGTTTCCTGTGTATCAATTTCAAAGCCGAAGGAGGAAACAGTGACACGTGGCACTCCGTACAAGTGCGCTCTACTGAACAAGTCTATAATTAGGTCATTGTGGGAGAGTGGACATAACTTTGTCTTGAAGCATCCAAATCAGGTCAAACCTGTGGCATTTTAAATAATATTCAGAGGGCTACTACAAGACAGAATTTCAGATATTGAAGATCTAAAATCACAGAGATAATTTAGTTTCAATATCAAACTCCTCAAAAGCAAGAAAAATGTGTGTATTTATTTTTCAAATTGCATAAGTCTTGTTTGAAAAATCAGTTTGAAGTGATTCCAAGGGCATATTGAAGCATAGATATTAGTATTGGGTTCTAAAATGCCCCCTAAAAGGAATTCAACACCCATCAAGCCCTCAAAATACTCTACTATGACTCATGAAGATGAAGAAGTGCAACATGATATATCAAAATTACAAGAGAAAATGCACCAAATTTCGCTCTTGCAAAGAGCAACAAAAAATGAAATGGAAGTTTTGAGGAAAGAAGTGGAAGCTAATATGGGTGGTTTGAAGAAAGACGTGGAAGCTAAAATGGATGGTATCGAAGAAAAAATGGAAGGTTTGAAGGAAGACATGGAAGGTTTGAAGGAAGGTTTGACAAAGTTGATATAAGAAATTATTCCTAATGGCGAAAAGATAGTAGAAGAAACACATGATGAGAGCAAAATAAATGTTAATCTTGATTTCATAAACTCGAATGTTGGATGGAAGACCCACCATATTCCAAAGATTGATATGAGAAAGTTGGATGACAAGGATCTCGTAACATGGATACTAGAGATGGAGTAATATTTTGATCTAAACAAGGTGCAAAACACACAAAAGGTATGCTTTGCAACTTTATATTTAGAACAAATACATTTATATGGTATCGATGGCTTTTCTCCCGTAAAAAAATTGTCACTTGGTCAATTTTTACGGAGGAAATGATAACACATTATGAGGGTACAGAGAGCAACATTTTTTTTAGCCAATTGATAAACCTCAAACAAAAGGGTTCAGTGGTGGAGCACATTGAGAACTTCCAAAAATTGAATATAAAGGTAACTGATATTCCAGAGGGACATAGGATTGATGTCTTCATAGGGACTTTAAATGATAACATCCAACATGAGGTTCATGTTTGGGAACCTGATTCATTGGAGAAGACATTCAGGTTGGCAAGAAAAATTGAATGTAAAATTATGGTGACAAGGAAGCCTACCACTCACATCTATAAAGATGGAAGTGTTGCTACTCCTATACTTCCACAACCTACAAGGTTGACACCACAACAATTGGAAGAAAAAACAGTAACAGGGCTTTGCTACAGTTGTGATAGCAAATACACTAAGAGTCATAAGTGTGTTGAGAAGAAATTATTTTACATAGATTGTGAAGAAGAGGAAGAACATGAACAAGAAACTTCAAAAGAAGAGGATATAAACCACGAACCAACCCTAGAGAAAGAAGAAATGAGTCTGACCATATCGTGTAATGCATTGGCAGGCATTACCACTCCTCAAACTCTCAAGATAGAAGGACATATCAAGAAGAAAAAGGTAATAGTGTTGATTGATTCGGGTAGTACCCTTAATTTTATTCATTGTAAGGTAGCTAAGGAATTGAATTGCTTCCTATACCCAGCACCAGAATGTCAAGTAATGGTTGCAAATGGAGGAACTATAAATTGCTTTGGAAAATGCCATAATATCAAGGTAACCACGGGGGAATATGTATTGAATAGTCCAATGCTTTCCATTCCAATGAAAGGTGTTGATTTTGTACTAGGAGTACAATGGTTACAATCTTTGAGGATGGTAGCTTTTAATTTTCAAGAAATTTTGTTGAAATTTTTTTCGGAAGGAAAGGAAGTTGAATTACGAGGTATCGCAGGGAAGCCGGGAAAGATAATAAGCTCTAATGTCATGACAAATGTTCTGAAGAAAGAACAATGAGGTGTAATTGCACAATTATGCTCACCAGAAGTCCCAACATCAAAATCATCTATTTCTCTAGATCTCCAAAAAGTATTGGACAATCATTCTAAGGTGTTTGAAACTCCCAAAGGAATCCCACCTATTCGTGATCATGATCATGCTATTCATTTGATTCCAGGAAGTGTTCCTCCAAACATCAGGCCTTACAGATATCCTTATGTCCAAAAGAACGAAATTGAATGTATGATTGCAGAAATGTTATAGGCTGGTATAATTCAACCTAGTCAAAGTTCTTTCTCTGCTCCAGTAGTATTGGTGCACAAGAAGGCTGGATCATGGCGCATGTGTTTGGATTATAGGGAGCTCAATAAGCTCGCTATTAAAGATAAATTTCCCATTCCTGTGATTGATGAATTATTGTATGAATTACATAGAGTAATTTATTTTACCAACTTGGATCTTCGTTCAGGATATCATCAAATTAGAATGAAGACTAAAGATATTCCGAAAAAATCATTTCAAACTCATGAGGGTCATTATGAATTCTTGGTCATGCCTTTTGGCCTTACCAATGCACCTTCTACATTTCAAGGGTTGATGAATTGCATTTTCAAACCCTTTCTTAGAAATTTTGTGTTAGTATTTTTTGATGATATACTAATCTACAACAGGTCTTGGCAGGATCATGTTCAACATGTTGACAAGGTGCTCAAACTATTAGAGGAGAAACAATTATATGCAAAAACCTCCAAATGTTTCTTTGGATTACAAGAGGTGGAATATCTGGGTCATATTGTATCTCATGAGGGTGTTAAGGTAGACCTTAACAAAATTAAATCCATTAAGGAATGGAAATTCCCCACAACCATAAAGCAGCTGCGAGGATTTCTCGGGTTAACAAGGTATTATCGCAATTTTGTTAAAAATTATGGGAGAATAGCAACACCTATAACAACATTATTGGAGAAAGATGAACTTTCATGGACGCCTGAAGCAATTAAGACCTTTGAATATCTTAAAGAGGCAATGTGCCTAGCACCAGTTTTAGCTACGCTAGACTTCAAAAAAACCATTCTTATGGAATGTGATGCCTTTGGAAATGGAATTGGTGTTGTTTTAATGCAAGAAGGAAGACCCGTTGCTTTTGAAAGTCGTCCAATCAAAGGAAAGTATTTACAAAAAGTTATTTGTGAGAAGGAAATGTTGGCAATACTACATGAACTAAAGAAATTGCGACCTTACTTAATGGGAAGACAATTCAAAGTAAAAATTGATCATGATAGTCTTAAACACTTTTTGGAACAAAGACTATCTTCAAAAGAGTAGCAAAAATGGGTCACAAAGATGTTGGGTTATGACTTTGAAATCATCTACACAAAAAAGAAGCTAAATGTTGTTGCAGATGCACTCTTAAGAAAGGATGAAGAGGTGGAAACATTGCTTTGTGCCATTTCTATTATCCAGCCAGATTGGATAACCAAAGCAAGGGATGAATGGAAGGAGGACGAAGAAGTGTGGACACTCATTCAAAAGTTGCAGCAAGATCCTAGTACATCTGATACATTTAATTGGAAAATTGATTCCTTATGGTATAAAGATCGCTTATATCTTTGTAAGAATTCCCAACTAAAACAAAAGATTATTTTGGAATTGCACACTTCTCCTTTAGGAGGACACTCAGGATTTTTAAAAACTTACCACAGGGTGAATACATTTTTTTTTTGGGATGGCCTTAAATCCAACACACAAAAGTTTGTGGTGGAATGTTTGGTTTGCCAACAAAATAAAGTTGAGACAATTAAGACTCCGGGTCTTCTACAACCTTTATCCATTCCAAGTCAACGTTGGGAGGAGATTTCAATGGATTTTATCACAGGTTTACCTAAGATGAAGAAGAAAATTATAATCAGTGATTTGATAGATACAATATACTTTTTTTTTATACATACATTATCTCATCCATTTAAAGCAAGTACAATTGCTACTGCATTTATGGAAATAATTCAAAAGCTACATGGAAACCTAAAGATTACTGTAAGGGATAGAGATCCCATTTTTACTGGAAATTTTTAGACGAAATTATTTTCTTGTTTAGGTGCTCAACTAGCTCATAGCTCTTCTTATCATCCTCAATCCGATGGTCAAACTGAGATAGTGAGCAAATGTTTGGAAGGATATCTTCGTTGTTTTATATCTGATAAACAAACACAGTCGGTCAAGTGGTTACCTCTGGCTGAATGGTGGTATAACACTTCCTTTCATATTGCAGCAAAAATGACCCCATTTATGGCACTTTATGAATATCATCCAATGTCCATCACATCATCTTTAAGAGAAAATTCTAAGGTTCAAGAAGTGGAAGATCACATCGAGCATCAACAACAAGTTCTCCAAATCTTAAAGGATAACCTAAATTTGGCACAAAATCGAATGAAACAATAGGCAGATTAACATCGCAACGAGAGAAGTTTTGATGTAGGAGACTGGGTATTTTTACGGCTACAACCATACAAACAAATGTCCCTCAAGCAAGCTAAGAAGGATAATAAATTATCGCCAAAGTACTATGGTTCTTACAAGGTGTTGCAAAAGATTCGTACTATGGCATACAAATTGGAGCTTCCTGCTTCTTCGCAAGTGCATCTAGTTTTCCATGTTTCATGCTTAAAAAAGGCTATAGGTGACAAACTTCCAGTTCAAACAATATTGCCAGAACTTGATGAGGAAGGAAAAATCATATTGAAACCTTAACCAGTCACGGAAACAAGAACTCGACAGTTACGAAATCAATCAATTTCAGAGTATCTCATCAAGTGGAAGAACTTACCGAGTGAAGATTCTACTTGGGAGGATGAGAATTTTATACAGAAGCATCCAGAGCTCTTCAAGCATTGAGGACAAAACTTTTTTGAAGGAGAGGAGCATGTTAGGTCCCTAGATTAATAGTTTAGTCTCGTATTGTTGTTAGTGTAACCCCCTTATTGTTATTATTGTATCCCTGTAACCCCCATATTATTGTGCCCTTACATTATTATTGTTAGGTTGGCTAAGATTATATTGTGACCCCATGGACTCCTATATATAGAAAGAGGTTTTGTCATTTGTATCATCCAAGAATTGTTCATTTATGTAATGTAAAGGAGGTTGCTCCCTCAAAGTGACTTATTTCTAAGGCGTTGAACTCTCTTTTCTTCTATTTTTGGAGCTAGTTTCATAACACATACAATGGGAAAATAATCATAACTTAGTTGTCAAATCAACAATGGGACAATTATCACTAGCTTTATGCACTGACTCATCACTATTATTCAAGAAAAACCATGCCAACTAGAATTACCCCCTCTAGTAGTCCATAAGGGACAAAGTTTCACTTCTAATAAATACCTCTAAGTCATAGGCCATTAACTTATTTTCTTACATTAAAAAAATACAAACTCTTAACTAATCTAAAACAATTTTAAAAGAATATTCAACCCTATTTATGATCTCCAACATAAGAGTATTGGGCCAGCTCATCATCAATTTTGAATAAGAAAAAGACTAAAATGCAAAAAGGCTAAAAACTGAAATACAAAAAACTTATAAACTATTTTTAATCTAATACACTTTAAAATGCATTTCATTTCATTTGTATGAACAGACAAGAGGACCAACAATTCGTGATTACACGTGTAATTAAAAAGAAAAAAATAAGAATTAAAAAAAATAATTGCCGTATCACACAGGTTAACATATTCTCTTCATCAATGGTGGACCGGTCGACAAAGTATGAAGGTTTAGTCGGTTTAGTCAGCACAGGTTGCCGGTTGCGTGTTGATGAGATGAACGCTGGTATGTGAGAGTCTTTGCCCAATACGTTGGATTTTGAAGAACGGTGAGTGAGATCTTTGGCCAATCAATATCTTTGGAGCACGTTGGTTATGTTGTCCCACCTCCCTCAGGGGAAAAATAGATCTATATATCCATCTTCTTTGTAAGCTGGCAACATAATTGCGGGATCCATCCCTCGCAAAACGGAAGCAAAACGACGTCTGTGGGAGCCGAATTTCTCCATTTGAAAAATTTAGAGATATCAAAATCATAATCGCTGGCACTGGGGAGGAATTGCAGTAGCAGGAGAAAAAGCGAATAGTAATATGTTCAGCTTACGAATACATTCCCGCGAAGAAGAGTTTATGAGTGAAAGCGCCAGCGCCGGCATGTCTGAATCAAGCAGCACGAATACAACAATGGCTACAGTCGAAGATATCTTTAAAACTCTCGACATGAATGGCCAGGAGGGCGCCGGCGAAGTTTCAGACGTCCGAGGCCCTACCAAGGCCGTCAGGTTTTCGTCGGGAAACCCTAGGGTCGAAGAAATCAGAGGAGTTATGCATCTCTTCCGCAATGTTTGCGAGCCTCCGGGCGCTCTCGAGAGCCTTCCAGTAATCATTCACTCATTTCTTTCTTTCCTTTTATTTATTTATTTTCCAAAGGTTTTCCATCACGGAGGTGACTGGTTCTCATGTACGCCCATTCTTTTATATATTATGTTAAATTTGAGCATAGCCTCCTGTTTCCACTAAGCGGTGCATGATCCGAGCTGAATTTGGCTGTGAGAAATCAGCAATTGTAAGGTCGGAAATGGAACAGCAGAATGGGGACGTAAATCTCTAGTTCAGGGGGCGTTCCGGTTTCCGCTCAGCTGATGAGCTGTGTCCCTCTGTAATCCAATCCAGATAATGATTTAGGTTTTAAATTTTAGACTCAAATAATTCCCCAAAACCATTTCCTGGTGATGGTGTAAGATTTAAGATAAATTCTATTGTGGTCGACTCATCGTGGATGGGTTAACACGTGCCTATATCTTAAAGTGAATTACATTACATAAGTTTAGATAGATAGGACTGAGGTAGATAGGGGCCATATATACAATAGAAACAATAAATTGAAACATGCTCAGGTTGTCGAGTTGAATAAAGAGACATGATCTGCAGAAAAGTTGCTCCAAAACTATGAAGGATAACTGCAGAATCTGCAAATATTAAACGAATTAGTATGAAGTCTCCTATCAATGCTTTGGCCGTACCTTACCTTCCGAGTTTATAAAAAGGTGATTAACGATTAGATAACCTAGAAAATTGGTAAAAGCCCGTAATTTCCATACCCACCATTTGTTATTACCATGCTATGATACGACTCAGCAACTTATCTTGAAAAAATTATAAAAAACATTTATAACTCGGTAACAAAATTGACTGACAGAAGCCATATAAAATCACCGGGTTATTCAGTTAAAATGTAGTATCAAGTTTGACAAGCATCGGGAATTGGCCCTGGTCCGGACAGTTACATGGTTAATTTCGATATCGGAAAGTTATGTTTTGTGATGTCAAACTAGGGTTTTTTCTGCTCCACTGATA
The DNA here is from genome assembly GCA_034641835.2 of Pinus albicaulis. Classification (NCBI taxonomy): domain Eukaryota; kingdom Viridiplantae; phylum Streptophyta; class Pinopsida; order Pinales; family Pinaceae; genus Pinus; species Pinus albicaulis. Next base: position 800,099,277 of record CM076584.1, on the reverse strand, counting down.
TCATAACCTAGATGAGTGTGGCCTTAAATATATTTGCCCCTGGTATGATCTAGGTTAACCATTAAATTAAAATTTCATTGAAATGCACCTTTTCTTCTTAGCTTTGGAAGGAAAAACTTATAGCAATTGGGGCCACCACATATTTGAATCGTACTCCTTGTTTTGAGCCTTACTTCCAATCAACCAAATATTGGTGGCCCTCTTGCTTCATGGCAGTAACCACTGCATACTTGCTTCGCCCAGAGTGAGCATTCTTTGAGTCCTCTAGTGGTTGCCCTCTCGATTCCTGAACCACTACCTTCATGGCTTCTTCAATACATCACTAAGCTACTTCTTACTTCTTTTGTGCTATTGTTAGTTGGCTCTCTAATAAACCCCCTATGCCACATCTCCTCCGTTCAAGGGATATAGCATGATGCCTTGCTCTTCTGCCCTTCCCACCTCCACTTCTCTCCTTCATCGAGGTTTTCTTCACACTTCACATACTGCCAGATTGGTCTCTTAGTACTATAAAATAATGAACCTCCAAAGAGACTTCCCCATTTCATTTATTGAAAGGTCTCTTCAGCACTTGATGCGTACTACCAATAGTTAACCCCATTTGAAGCACTCACCTAGACTTAGATCGTTCCATCAGATTGGCTGAGATGTGCAAATACTTTGCTTCTATAATCCTTTTCATCATAGTCCCCTTCCTGAAATTATCTGATTGAACCTTCAACCTTCTTTCCATATGCCCACGTACCTTGACATTAAAGAAGTGTTAAAATTGGAAACTAGGGCCAAATTCCACCTTTGGACAACTCATTTGATGGAGATGATGTTTGCATTGGATTCCTCTTTTCGAGAGGTCCAAGATTGACCTAAAGATCATCTTATTCAGACAAGCAGAAGTGTGATTTTGAATTTATGCCCTCACATGTGTAAATTGTTCAGGTTGGCCTCAGCTTAATGTAGGCTCAAGAAGCCCAATGGACGTGTCTCTTCACTCACAACGAATTGTATAAATAGAAGTGACCTCTCACCTCATTTGGACATCCATCACTCACATATTCTTCCCTCTTTTCATCAGATTGGTTCGTACAAATTGGGCAACTTCTCAGTCTCTCACACGTGTGGCAAGGAAGATGAAAATTTCAGGGACAAAATTGCAGGCTGAATTTCAGACTTTAGACCAACGTTGACCAAGCTGTTCTTAAGTAGCTTTGACTGCGTTTTAAGGGTCAAAATTCTGATTTTGTGAGGCCATATTGCTGGGCACAAAAACTGAGAATTTTGGGCTAGTTGACCTGCGTTGACTGCTGTTTGACCACAAAAAATTACAGCAGACTTTCTCTCTCCTTTGAATGAGTTTGACCGAGCTGTTTTGGGCTGAAATTATCCTCCTGATCAGGCCGAGTTTGACCAAGGAAGACCGAGCTACTTCAAGGAAGAATTGTTGTTGTTTTGACCAACGTTGACTTTTTGGTTAGGGCTGATTTGACTGCAAAATTTGACCGGATTGATTTGACTATGTATTGGGCAAGCCAATTTGATTTTTGTACTCTCTCTCTCTCTGCTGAACTATTGAATAATAATAAGAAGATTTGATCAAAGGGTTTTCCCCACATTGGGGTTTTTCCCTGGCATCTGCCAAATTCGGTGTTCTCTTGTCTTGGCTTGTCTTCTGCATTTGTTTTTATGTTCTATCTGCATTTACTATCAATGTGATTAATGGTTAATATGATTGCTACTAGAAATGATTGGATATTGTTATTGGGCTTCAAAAGGAACATTGATGTAAATTGTGCTAAGCATAGAACATACCATTGTTAACTAAAATTAACGTGGTATCCGAGCCCAGGTGAAGACGAAGCCCAAGCAAGTGAGAGAAAAACAATCTCTAAGATTTGTTGGACAACGTCAATGCCTCAAAGACTTCTACATCTTACTTCAAATATGAGGATAAGCTTAATGATAAATCTGACTATCATGCATGGAAGATGTCTTTGGACTTGACTTTGGAAGAACATGATGTCATGGATTATGTGCAGGAAATGTGGTGGAACCTCCTTCAAATGCACCGGCTACCACTAAGACAAAATATAAGAAAGGTGAGGTCAAAGCTAAGAAGATCATTAGAGACTCCATTCAAAAACATTTGGTTGCTTACATTTATGATTTGGGCACATCTAAGGAGATGTATGACAAGTTGGTTGGGATGTTCAAAGCCAACAATGAAACCAAATCCTCTTTCTCAAGAATAAGCTGAAGGACATCAAGATGGATAAAGGGGAATCCATCCAATCCTACTTCATGAGGATTATCGAAATCAATAATGATCTTCTATCTATTGGAGAAGTTGTTGCTAACAGGGAGCTCACCCTTATTGCCCTTGGAGGTCTCCCTCGATCGTGGGATGTGTTCAACACCACTATTCTTAACAATGACAGGATTCCTGGTTTTGATGAATTATTGACTAAATGCACTGAATAAGGGACGAGGATGATGGAGAGAGACAAACCTTCAAATGGAAATGAGCCCAGTGCATTCTCCTCTTCATGCTAAGAGGAAGAACATTGCTGGTCCAAAGAAACAAGGTTAAGGATTCAAGTAGGGATTCAAAGAAGGTAGAAAGGGAAGATGCTTCAATTGTAATAGGTTTGGTCACTATGCTAGAGAGTGTTCTCATAAGAAGGATGGATATACCACGGGATTATGACAACAACAACAACCACAACAATTTCAAAGGCGATGGCAATCAAAGGAATAACAGGTTCAATAACAAAGGAAAGAGGAATGCTCCTGCTGCTCGATATGGAAATGGTCGACATCCCGAAAGGTCGAGAAACTCTAGGTATGAAGAAACTATGTTGTAGAAAAGCAAAAAGAATTTTATCTTATTTCTGCCCTCACTATTGCCTCTCCTCCGTACACCTTGGATAATTGGTTGATTGATAGTGGTGTCTCAAGGAACTTCACTAGGTACAAGGAGGCCCTCTCTAATTTGATTGAAAAGAAGACTAATTTGGAGATCATACTTGGAGATAATGCTACCTACCCCGTGAAAGGGATAGGGATTGTCACTCTTCACTTGAATCAAGGTCAAATCCTTCGTCTACAAGATGTATTGTATGTACCTGATTTGAAAAAGAACCTGGTATTTATTTCTGCGATGGAAGATAAATTCTTTAGGGTAGCATTTGTTGATGGGAAGGCACGTATTTGGCAAAGGAACCCGAAAGGTGCACTTACACTTGGATTTAGGGTTGAAGGTCTCTATCAGGTTGGAGGAAGTCCTTTGGGAGCTATGACTTGCAATACTTCTCTTCAATCCAAATTATGGCACCTGAAATTTGATCACCTTCACTACAAAGCCTTACTTGATGCAAGGAAGATGGTCACATGTATGCCTGAATTCAACATAGATCATGAAGGCGTTTGTTAGGGTTGTGCAACTGGAAAACATGCAAGGGGACCATTCCCCTCAAGTGAGAGTCAAACCATCGACATTCTTCAATTGGTCCATTCTGGTCTATCTGGTATGTTTCCCGTAACATATATGGGAGGATACTTGTACTATGCAAATTTTTGTGGATGACTTCTCCCGCAAAACATGGATCTATTTCTTGAAGAAGAAGGATGAAGTGTTCAATTGGTTGCGCTCTTTCAAAGCCTTGGTTGAAAATCAAATAGGGGAGAAGATCAATATATTGAGAACCGATAATGGAACCGAATATGAGTCTAATGAATTCAATGACTATTGTAGAGAAGCTAGCATTAAGAGGGAGATCACTATTGCATATACTCCTGAGCAAAATGGAGTTGCCAAAAGGAAGAATCGAACAATCATAGAGGCTACTCGTGCCATGCTTCATGACCAAGGCCTACCGAAGTTCTTATGGGGAGATGCTGCCAACACTTTCGTATATGTTCAAAATAGATGCCCACATAAAGCATTGGACTTCAAGACAACTGAAGAAGTTTTCACCGGTAAGAAACTTGATGTTTCTCATTTTAGAATTTTTGGTTGTCCTGCGTATTTTCATGTGCCGAAAGAGAAAAGAAACAAGCTAGATGCATTTGGGGAGAAAGGAACATTTGTGGCTTACAGTGAAACTTCAAAGGCATATAGAATCTATGTGCCTGGTCAAAGAGAAGTTGAAATAAGTCATGATGTCACCTTTGATGAAGATTCTGCCCTTGGGAAAGTAAGAGATCTTCCTATCCCAAGGAAGGCCAATGATGATGATGCAGGAGACAAGGATGAATCTCCGACAGATGAACTGATGCCCGATTTTGAAGGCTTGAAGGACCCCATTGATCCACCTCTCGGTGAACCCTCTACCTCAAGGAAAATACCTTTGTGGCTCAAAGACACTCTCGTAGATGCTGAAAGACATGTTGCACCAAGGGGCACATTTAGTGAAAGTAAGAAGCCGAACGGGTACCAAGGGTACTTAGTTGCTTTGAGTACCATTATTCAATCCGAGTCATGTATGTTCGAAGAAGCCGTGAAGCACCAAGTATGGAAGGATGCGATGAATGGGGAATATGAATCGATCATGAATAATGATGTCTGGGATGTAGTTCCTAGACCCAAGGACAAGTCAGTGGTCACTTCAAAATGGCTTTATAGAATCAAACATGGAGCTGATGGGAGTGCTGAAAATTTCAAGGCCAGGCTCGTTGCTCGAGGCTTCTTTCAAAAAGGAGTGGACTATGATGAGATATTTGCACTAGTTGCTCGAGACACCCTTATCCGATCCATTATTGCTCTCGCTGCTTCTCAAGGATGGAGCTTACACCAAATGGATGTCAAAACTGCTTTCTTGCATGGCTCGCTTAAGGAGGAAGTCTATGTAGAGCAACTCGAGGGGTTTGAAGTTCAAGATCGAAAGACACATGTATGTAGGTTGAAGAAAACCCTCTATGGGTTGAAGCAAGCCCCTAGGGCTTGGTATGAGAGGATTGATAGTTATCTTATGAGGATGGGATTTACAAGGAGCGAAGCTGACCTGAACCTATACTTCAAGGTTGAAAAGGACAGGCCTCTCAGTCTAGTACTGTATGTGGATGATCTCTTTCAGACAAGTGCAAACCCTCTCATTTATCAATGCAAGAGGGAGTTGGCTTCCGAATTTGAGATGAAGGACCTAGGGTTGATGCATTACTTCCTAGGCTTGGAGGTCTGGCAAAAGCCAGGTGAGATTTTCCTTTCTCAAGGAAAATACATTGTGAAGCTACTCGAGAGATGTGGGATGGTGGAATGCAAGAATGTGTCTACTCCGATGGAACTCAACTTCAAGAAGCTATGTGGAAGTGCTGCTGGGCTTGATTTGGCAAATCCTTTCGAGTATTGACAACTTATGGGGGGCCCTGATGTTCTTGGTAAACTCCCGTCCCGACGTATGAGTCAATTTTTGGTTTTTCCTCATCACATACATTGGATTGCTGCCAAGAATTTCTTGAGGTATCTCTGGGGCACAATCAACTATGGTTTGAGATACACTGTCGAGAATTTGAGGCTACATGGATATACCGATGCTGATTGGAATGGCAGTGTGGTGGATCGTAAGAGCACATCTGGATGTTGCTTCTCATTGGGGTGTGCTTCTATATCTTTGATGAGTAAGAAGCAAAAATCAGTTGCTTTGAGAAAGCTATTTGGTTGAGGAAGCTCTTTAGTGAGCTATTTGAGCATGTGTTGGATACCACTATGATCTACTGCAACAACCAAAGTGCTATTCGCCTTTCAGAGAATCCCGTGTTCCACGATCGCTCCAAGCATATTGATGTCAGGTGCCACTTTATCTAGGATATGGTACAACGAGGAGCAATAAGGCTCCTTCACATCAGGACAAATGAGCAAGTCTTAGACATTCTCATGAAGCCCTTAGGGAAGGTCAAATTCTTAACCTTCCGAGAGAGACTTGGAGTTGTGGAAAGACCCTCCTATGAGGGTCTCGCATGAGTTGGACACTGAGCTCTCGGAGCTCCTGGGGGCTTGGGGTACTTCTTGGAGTTATGAGCGACCACAGGGCGAGTGGTTCACCTTCCCCTAGTGGTGCGTTATGTATGGGGTGAGTGGTTCACCTACCCTTGTGATACCCCATGATGGTTGACATGTGTGTAGGGTGAGTGGTTTACCTTCCCCTACGATTGTAGACACATGTATGTAGGTGAGTGGTTTACAAACCCCTATGATTGACATATGCATAGGATGAGTGGTTCACCTTCTCCTATGGCATATGAGTAGGATGAGTGGTTTACCTTTTCCTACTAATGCCCCAACATACATTCTACCCATGTAGTCCGGGACTCATGGGAAGTACCTCTCATCTGGCCAAAGAGTTTGGAAACGTGGATAGGGACCATAGCACGATCGATGGACGCATCGTATATTGTCGTACTCCCTATGTCTAGGATGCACATTGCATGGTGTTCAACAACTTGATCTGGGATCAATTGAGGTTCTACCTCTAGACTGATTTTTGTCAGTGGAGAGTGGCAAGGTCTTGTGACTCACTCTCGATCAATTCACCTTCATTATTACTTCATGGTTCAACAGAGCAGAGATGACAAAGATGGTACAGGATGGCATGATGATCAGTGACAAAAGTTGGATTGGCAGATGGAATTCTCCCTAGTTGAGAGGGAGTGTTAAAATTGGCAACTAGGGCCAAATTCCACCTTGAGACAACTCATTTGATGGGGATGATGATTGCATTGGATTCCTCTTTTCGAGAGGTCCAATATTGATCTAAAGATCATCTCATTTGGACAAGCAAAAGTGTGATTTTGAATTTATGCCCTCACATGTGCAAATTGTTCACGTTGGCCTTAGTTTAATGTAGGCTCAAGAAGCCCAATGGACGTGTCTCTTCACCCACAGTGAATTGTATAAATAGAAGTGACCTCTTACCTCATTTGGACATCCATCTCACACATTCTCCTCTCTCTCTTCATCAGATTGGTTCGTACAGCTTGGGCAACTTCTCTTTCTTTCACACATGTGGCAAGGAGGACAAAAATTTCTGGGACAGAATTGTAGGCCGAATTTCAGACTTCAGACCAACGTTGACCAGCGTTGACTGAGCTGTTCTTGACCAACTTTGACTACGTTTTAAGGGTCAAATTTCGATTTTGTGAGGCCGTACTGCTGGGCACAAAACCCGAGAAGTTCTGGTCTAGTTGACCTGCGTTGACTGTTGTTTGACCGCAGAAAATAACAGCATAATTTCTCTCTCCTTTGACCAAGTTTGACTGAGCTGTTTTGAGCTGAAATTATCCTCCTGATCAAGTCGAGTTTGACCAAGGAAGACCGAGCTGTTTCAAGGAAGAATTGCTGCTGTTTTGACCAGCGTTGACTTTCTGGTTAGGGCTGATTTGACTGCAGAATTTGATAGGGTTGATTTGACTATTTATTGGGCAAGTCAATTTGATTTTTGTACTCTCTCTCTCTGCTCAACTATTGAATAATAATAAGAAGAATTGATCAAAGGGTTTTCCCCACATTGGGGTTTTTCCCTGGCATCCGCCAAATCTGATGTTCTCTTGTCTTGGCTTGTCTTCTGCATTTGTTTTTATGTTCTATCTTCATTTACTATCAATGTGATTAATGGTTAATGTGATTGCTACTGGAAATAATTGGATATTGTTATTGGGCTGCTAAAGGAACATTGAAGTAAATTGTGCTAAGCATAGAACATACCATTGTTAACTAAAATTAACAAGAAGGAATCTTAACTCCCTTAGCAGGAAATCTTATTGTGCAAAGCAATGTGATCCACTTAGATCAAATGAATCAATATGAGTGGGAGGTTTGATTGGACCTTCCTATCAATGATTAAATCATCTCCTCATAATAATTAAGGATAGTTGAATCTCTTAACACGGTCCTTCATTTCAATTATTCCCCAAGGTTGGGGGGAAATTTAGTTTGCCTAGACGATCTTTTCTCATTCGACAGAACGTTGGATCCTTTTCAATTCTGGAGTTTGTGACAGGGACTTCTTCCTCATCACCCTCTACCTCTTCTTCTTGTCTTATCAACTTCTAGTGGATCTATTATAATCTCTCCTCTTTCTTCCTCTCATGGAATATTTAGTTCATGTGTTCTTGTTTGATCTGGTTGTATTTTGCTCTATGCTTTCGGTGTAAAGGCATCCCTACAGATTGACAATACTATTTGTATATTTTAGTCCCATTGATCAATGTTTGGTCATTTGTTGGACATCAATAAAATTATCTCATCTTATCTTATCTAAAACTTTATGTAAGCCACTAGGTCTGCCACTTTATTATATAATTTCCTCAAACATGATTCAATTGGACTTCCCTAAATCCTTTAGTGGCTTCAACAATCCAATCCAACACCACAATGGTTCTTTCCTTTTCTCATAAAAAAGTCGATGATTACCTTGGAGCCCCCATCAAAGATTTGTCATAGATCAAATTCAAGATAGAGTTACAACACCACCTTGAATCCTTGATATCTTAAGCTTCGTATGATTATTAGTTCTAATCCTATATACTATACAAACACAATTTTGTGTTTGCTTTTGGAATATTGTGTTGGGTGCTAAGTGGGACAAAAAGCAGTTTACATGGTGAACTGGTAAGGAAAACACTAAAAATGGATTGAACAAGCCAGTCTGACCCGGAACTGGGTGGTTCTGCCATTATGCTTAAGGCACACTTAATAATCTGAGAGGTCGCTATTACTTGTGTTAGGGTGAGCAAACATTTAGTTAAGCTTTTTAATCTGTTCAAAAAACTTGTTCTAAATTTGCAGTCTAAATGTTCTCATGTTATATGTACACAGGCTGGTCGGAAGAATCTTGTTTGTGTGCTTGCTGTTCCCAATTATATGACTTATGCAGATTTTTGTCAGTTTTCGGGTTCATTTATCCAGAATATACTGGAAATGCGCATTGTCAGGTGAATAACATTTACAATTCTGCTATCTAATCTTGCATTGAATTATGTGGGCCATGTTTAGTCTTTAGATGGCCTTCCAACTGAGCTTATGACTTTGTGGATTTCAGGAATGATGGATTGAATGAGAGATATAGTATCCTCATGACATTTGACAATCAGAAATCAGCAGATGACTTTTATCGCCATTATAATCGAAGACCTTTCTCATCATTGGAGGTCAGTATAAGAAAATACATTTCTTTTTTATCTTGAAATGGAATGTATATAGGATATATCAAAGCTTGAACATCTTATAAATACTTCATCACATGTTAAAAGTTAAAACGTTAAATAGATTGTTTCTTATTGATTTCCATCCTAAATTACTTTAGGCCTCAGAATGAAAATGCTTGCAGCTGTGATTATTGATTTAGATAGAGTTTTAGAAGCTTGAAAACAACTTTAGGTCTCCATGTCAAAATGTTTTCACCAATTATTGCTTCAAATCCGTTGCTGTACTGATACATATTTCTGTGACTGACATTTCAGGCAGAAATTTGTCATGTTATGTTTACTGCAGACGTGCAGTATACTGGATCATTTGAACATGCCTCAACTCCTCCAACTGGATTAACGGAACTCCCTACATGCCCAGTTTGTCTTGGTAAGCTTCATTATTGAACCACAGTTGCCTTATATATAGTAAATATGCTATGCTTGTTTTTTATCAATAGATTTTTGGGTGAGGACCAGTTTTTCCAGTGGTTCATTGGTGTTGTTACACCAATAGGCGTCCCCCTATTGGGAATGGGGTGCCATAATTTTCAATTGATGGTTACTATCAATATTTGGGGAATACTTTCGTCGTCTCATTAAATGAACAGCTCAGGTTTAATTGTTTAATATGTGTTGTCTGCTTCTGCCACGATTTTCCTTCTTTTCTGTGCTGCTTCTCCAGTTTTTTTTTTTTTTTTGACAGCTTTTTCAGCCTCCCTTCATGCTCAAGATTTCAGGATGTGCCCAAAAGCCATCCAGCAGCATCTCATTCTGCAAACACTTGAGTGAGGTTCCCTGATTGCTTGTTTATGCAACACTTATTGATAAAAAAACAAAATCTGTAAAACAATCAGCATATCCTAATGACTGAGAATATTGGTGGAGATGAGGACTGATGATTTTGAAGGGGGAGTGTTCTTGCTCATCAGATGTCGAACTTTTTCATCAAAAGCATGGTAGAAGATTCATTGAATTTGGAGAAATTAAAATGCATATTGCGTTGGAAATGTGAATATTAGTGGTACCTTGAATTAAAATGCTAGTAAATTATAGTATACCCCCTAAAGGATAGGCTTAAACTATCATTCGTGTTGCAGATAGATAGGTTAACAAAATAGGTGGTGGAGAGTAGGAGACCTTAGAATGATTGACAAAATGAGTTGGCAGTGATGAAAGGAGACCTTAGAATGATCACAGAATGATTGACAAAATGAGTTGGCAGTGATGAAAGGAGACCTTAGAATGATTGACAAAATAAGTTGACAGTGATGAAATGAGGATTCTTAAATATTTGGGGTTTCAGGCTCATACTTTGACCTTGTGGATCTGTCACAATAATTATCACTGAGAAAATGTATTGCAAAAACAATCAAGATATTTTGGATATTGAGAAGCACTGGTCAAAGTTTACGAGTCAGAGTGAAGTTTGAATCGCTTTATAAGATGTTGACTTATAAAAGAACTCAAAACTAAGATGCAAATAAGAAAATCTCCTAGAGATGTTTATAGTGGCTTTTAACCAGTCTGCTGGAATTGGTTTTGGAGTTTGCCTGTAAGCAAGAACACTTGTCACGAAGTAATTTATACCCTAAGTTATATGACATGGGACACACATGACACCTGGATACAAGTAACTGACATAAGAAATTAGAATATTCAATACACATAAATAGAAGTTTAGAGGTCAGAACCATAAACTGTACTTTCTCATCGAGTTATTAACTTATTTGAATGCATCAAAATCATATTGTATAACATAGATAGTAGATACTGAATCACAAATACTATAGGTGGGAATGCTAATATCAAATACAAAATAGGGTAGGTTAGAACTGTAGATTAAAGAATCTTATAGCTTTGTTAACCGTCCTTGTCCATGTTAGAATAATCAAGGTCACCACCACTACCACTGCTCTCTCCTCCATTCTCTATATCCAGTCCAAAATTTGCATCTTTTTGTTAGAATTCCATGCAGCCTAGGTCTGGTTTATGTTTTGGCAGTTTCACAAAACATAAAACATAAACACACTGAAATGCCTAACCTTAAAAAACAACTTGCACAATGGAAAATACATCAGCAATTAGGTCATAGTACATACACAGAACACACAATTTAATGCCCAAAACTGAAATCTTATTAGTTCTTTAACAAGAAATACAAGGGCTCCCAAACCAGGGAAAGTGGCCCTTTACACTCCCTGTAAAAAATTGCCAATATACAAGACAAATGTCCCTTGTCTTCTCTGGGCTGAGGCTGAGTCCTTCCAGCTCTCAACTGCCCCTCACCACACATTTTCCAGCTGTCCCTTTAGTGGACTGTCCACACAACCTTCCCTTGGTTGTTGTAGAAATTGCAAGAAATTTGCTACTGCTAATGAAATCGAACTGAAATCAAGAGACAAAAAATTCTTTCACTATTCCATGGAAAGGAAAACACACGATAGAAACACATGCAATAAGATGCGACCATCAATCCTGAAGCACACCCTGCACTGCATTTTTGATCTCCTGCTCACTGAACTGCTCTAACCAACACATAGCCAAAATATGCGTCAACCTTCCTCCTATTTCCTTGTGCAATCCTTGAGAAATTAGCCCCTAAAAAATAGGAGAATTCCCTATTTCCTTGTGCAAATCCCGAAGGAATTGACCACCTTCTCAATGCAAAAACACTATACACTCAACTAGTATACAATTGATAATTACAATGTGCCTTTTCCTCCACTGCAACTAGGAAATTTGATTTCCATGCATGACTGGGACTATGTTTAGTAAATTGATCAGTTAACTGAGAGATCAGTGAGTTAACAACTGTTATAACTACTCAACTGAACTCCTATGTACTCCACTAAAGACTAGAGCTCAGTTTACTGAGTTCAACTAACAATAGCTCCACTAGATTGCTAAATTTTAGCAATCAACCAATGCACAACTTTACTCTTAGCCTATAACTTGAATTTACTGATTTAACCAGTAGACAAAGCCATGCCACTCCAACTAACTGTAATCTAAGTCATCCTGCTGATGTGGAAAATCAAATTTCTCCATTTGACTAAGGCACCATGAAGTCTTTTCTTGCTACATTTTAGTAGTTGTGGCACCTGTGGAAACCTTACACCTGCTGTAGCTGTCCTTGCGCCAACATCCACCAACGAACCTTACTAGCTCTCAACTAGCCCTAGGATCATTCCATTAAGCCCCGACTTCCTTAGTATTTCTACTGTGGTCTACCTAGGGCTTTCCCAACCCTCTTAAACCCTTGGGCTATGGTCTGTTATCATAGAGAAACCACAAGGTTATGGCCCTTTTACCTGCACAAGAGACACAACAACCTGTCCAACCCTCGACTTTCCTTTACTAGCTGCAAATTGCTCTTCCCAGGTCGTGTATAGTCTCTTCTAGTCAGTGGTCACCCATAGGTCCTTGGCCTCTTGTTCCATAGACCTCGACCACCTTACCTCTTTTGTGGATTGCCATCAGGCCTATGGCTAGGGCACAACCATTGGCCCTGCCCTTTTTTTCTGCGATCTGCTGCCTTACATAAGCCCTAAACTTGTCAACAACAATCTCGATAACCTTTTTTCCCCAATGGCATGTCCAACAGATGTTCCACAGAGGCTCGGATGGCGTCCTTTGACTATGATTTCCTTCCAGTAGTCACCAAAACAACCAGTGGTTATCCTAGACAAGATCCGACCTATCCTTTGGCCTCTTATCTCTCGCGACTACAGTACTTCATTTAGCCCAACCTTTTCTTGATCTTTTCACCTGCAAGCAACACCCAAAACACAAACCCAAAAGTCTCCTATTCTAGCATCATCCTCCTTGCTTTAGGAGATCCAAAAACCTTGGCCCTTTTCACCATAGAAAAGATGCTCTAAAAGAAAACCCTGCTGTCTTAAATGCAGGTCTACAATTTCTCCATCAAGAAGAATGCTGCATTATTCTCCTCTCCACGATTGCCCTTAAGCCTCCCCATTGGCTTCTCATTTATATTTTTCCACAGGGTACAATACCATGTGTCATCAAAATGCCACGGGTCGTCAGAATACCATGGGTCTAAACTCACACACATAAAATCTCATCTTATGAGCATTTATCTTTTACAAGCCTAGCACCAAGGGAAAGTGAGAATGCCTCTTGATGCTACCAAATTTCGACACTCCCTCTTAGCGAGGGAGGTACTTCCATTCCTTGGAAGTCTCTTTGTTTCCCATACTGGAACACAATCCTCTTCCACAACTGCTCTCCAACACTTGTCATAAGCTTCTTCTTTAGTCATTGAAGTGAATCCTGCTGCAAGAGTTGAACCCTGCTTGGAAGTTACCTTGCTATTAGAAGCCTCCTTCTTCTCCTTATCCTGCATGGCCTTTAAGCCAGACCATGACACCTTCTTGTCACTTTTGGAAGACTCCTTTCTTCCATTCGAAGACACACTCTCTTGGGGTTGCTGATTCTCCCTTTGAATCTGTGTACTCCCTCTGAAATATGACTCCCTCCGAGTCTCTGGAAGTTTCTTAGTTGTCTCTATTAAGTCCTTACTTAGCTGTCAAATCTGCAACAACTCTTTAATATTGCTGTCACCTGTAAACAATCACTTCAACTCCCTCTTAGAGTTGTCACTTGTGCAATCTTTGATCCAATTATTCTTGAAATACCATGTTTGAATTCCATGCACCCCATGCTTGGTATATGTTTTGGTAGTTTCACAAAACAAAAAGCATAAACACACTGAAATGCTTAACTTTAAAAAACAACTCGCACAACAGAAAATACACTAACAATTAGATCATATGCAGAAAACACAATTAAATGCCAAAAATTGAAATCTTATTTGTCCTTTAACAAGAAATAGAAGGGCTCCCAAATCAGGGAAAGTGGCCCTTTACAATCCCTGTACAAAAATGCCAAAATACAAGACAAATGTCCCTTTTCTTCCTGGGTTGAGGTTGAGTCATTCCAGTTTTCCACTACCTCTCAACACACTGTCTCGCTGTTCCTTTAGTGGACTGCCACACAACCTTCCCTTGGTTGTGGCACTTTTGTAACTCTTTACACCTGTTGTAGCTGTCCTTACTCCAACATCCACCACAGAATCTTACCAGCCCTCAACTAGCCCTAGGCTCATTCATTTAAGCCCCAACCTCCTTAATATTTTTGCTACGGTCTATCCAAGGCTTTCCCAACCCTGCGGTCTGTCATTACAGAGAAACCACATGGCTACAACTTGTTTACCTGCATGGGAGACATAGCAAGCTGTCCAATCCTCAACCTCGCTTCACTAGTTGCGAACTGCTCTTCCCAGGTTGCAGATAGTCTCTTATAGTCTGCGGTCACCCCACAGGTCCTCGACCTCTTGTTCCACAGACCTTGGTCCCCTTTCCTCTGTTGTGGATTGCCACAAGGTCCGCGACTAGGGCACAACCCTTGGCCCTGCCTTTTTCTTCTAAGATCTAGATTTTGCTGCCTCACACAGGCCCTAAACTTGTCAATAGCAATCCTGACAAACTTCTTTTCCCATCGGCTTGTCCCAAACCTTCCACAGAGGTTCGAATGACTTCCTTTGACTGTGATTTCCTTCTAGCAGTCACCAAAAATGCCAACGGTTATCCTAGACAAGATGTGACCTATCCTTGGGCCTCTTCTCTCTTGCGGCTAAGGCACTTCCTTTAGTCTAGCCTTTCCTTGATCTTTTCATCTGCAAGCAACACCAAAACACAAAAGCAAAATTCATCTAATCTAGCATTATCCTTCTTGCCTTAGGAGATCCAAAAACCTTGGCCCTTTTTACCATAGAAAAGATGCCCTAAAAGAAAACCTTATTGCCTTAAATGCAGGTCTGTAATTTCCCCATCAAGAATAATGTTACATTATTCTCCTCCCCACAATTGCCTTTAAGCCTCTCCATTGGCTTTTTATTTATATTTTTCCATAGGGTGCAATACCATGGGTCATTAAAATTGTTGAGAATTTTGTAGGGTGATGATTAATTCAAATTCTCTTCTTGATAATTACTTTTGAGCTTACTTGATTTACTTATGTCTTCTCTTCTTAGCTTATTTAGTCTCTCATCAAGTCAATTACCCAAATACAAAAAACACAAAGTTAGGTTCTTCGAGCCAGGGCAAAACCTCTTCCTCTTGGAGGGGAAAACTGTAAGAACCTTAAACTTTAACTTTCAGAATTTAACCATCAGTCTCAAATTTCATAAGTGTAAAGCCCTTAATTTTCAAAATGAACAATCATTCACAACATTCATACTACACAATTCAGAATGGGATTTTTCAAGCAGAATATATATCAATTGACTAATTAATACTTACCTGGAACCGTTTTTGAAGATGTTCTCGATCCGCCATGGCTTCAGCTCTTGTTACCAAACCGCCGTTTTTCTCCCAGCCTATCTGAGGTCAACCTCTCCGGTCCCCAGATCTAGAAGACAAGTCTTCTGGCCCTCGTGCCCAAAACTCCAATAACAATCAAGAGCATTCCATAACTCTGTTAGAACTTTCGAACTCACTGCATATGTCCCATGCAGTTAGAACTCCTCTGACAGCATCCGGGTCAGTTTTCCCATTCACTACCCATGCTCATCAAGTTTACCCCTCTTCTCCTTTTATACACAAACTCCATTCTTGATATTTATTAGAATATGATCTTTTAATAAATATCTTTAATTTCTAAAATATCTTAAAATATTTTATTTTAATAAATATCTTGGTTTTATTAAAATAATATTATTTAATAAATATCTTGGTTTTATTAAAATATCATCGTTTATTTGCATAAGTCAATGCTTTTAATTTTCTTTGAACAAAGTATTAGTTTTCATTATATTATGGTGAGTTAGGGAGTTATTCAATACTTCAATAATTCACTTCTAAGTTCTTACTCTACACCCGAGTTTCTTTTCATAATTGCTTAGTGCATGTACTAGTGCCGTACACGTGATACCTGCATATGTAGCTATCATATGCAGGTCTCATATGCATGCTAATATTTCTATGTTCCATAATTCGAGCTGGGTTGTTACACACACCCCCCCCTTTAGAAAACTTCGTCCCGAAGTTAAGTTTTATGTCGTATATCATTAATTATATCAATGATTAGTATAATCATTTGAGGTTGGTGTATCATAGATGAATTTTTCGTTTAATGTGTGAGAACACTTTTAACATTTATGTCTTGATCATTTATTGGTTTACCAATTTACTAGTCACGTTTTGCCCCAACAGTGTCCCCAAGTTATTCTAGAATCATCCTATCCTTCCTAATCTTTTCTGCTCCCATCCTATCCATCCTCTACAGGCATATGCCATGGCATCAGTTTTACTGATTCATCCATAGTCCTTAAGGGTAACAGTGTCAATTACGTCGACCTGATTTATTTGTAGGCATCTGACAGTCATCATCACACGTCTAGGGGTGCGTGACTCGCACAGTTTTCCCATGACTTCAAGTTTTGGAGGATAAACGGTGGGCAACACCTCCACCCCTCCTAGTAGGACCAGGGTCAACACCCTATCAGGGAATCTCCGTGCATCTCAATTGTTCTTGGAGTTTTGTCATCACGCAGTCGGTTTGGTAACGATATTTTTTGCAATTTAAAACTTTTGTCCACAAATTATAACATATGTATCAATTTGTTCGAAACAAATTGTTACCCATATAACAGTTTCTACACATTCCAAATATGTTGCTATCTGTGATATTGATCCTTGAGTTCATATAACATACTTAGTTAAAACACTTGTCCACATATGTATCAATATGTTCAAAACAAATTGCTACCCATATAACAATTTCTACACATTCTAAAATAGGTCTGTAAATTCATTTTCACCCTGAATAGTCAAGTGCCATCACTCTTTTATTTCAACCTCATTATTTTAGGTTGATGTGTAAAATTATAGATACCATATCTATAACATAATTCATAATTTATTTTACTATCCCTATACCAACAATGTTTAAGCAAAACTTTCTTCATATTGGTATCCACGTACCAGCAATGTTTAAGCAATTAATATATTCTCACATGTCATAGTACAAAATAACAGTCTTAAGTATCCATCCAAAATAAGGTACGATTTATAAAAATAATTTTTTAAATGTTTAGAAATATAACCCACAGTGATAAATGTCACATAGAATAATCGAACATGGATATACAAATAAGGTTGCAACTACTATTTTCTATACTATATTAACTGATTAACCTTATGAAAGTCACAGGTTGATACTCTATATCTAAATGGAGGGATGCTCTATCCTTTGTATATATAGAAACGAAATGAATTGAAATAAGAGCACAAAACACTTACTGTTTAGTTGAGGCATGATTTAATTTCTTGATATATGCTGACTAACACTCTAAAACACAAAACTACATATGGATCCAACCAATCTTTTAATTTTTGTTATTTATTTGTCTTTTAAGTCTAATTATCTTTGATCTATAATTTAGATCCTAAGAGATAATGATAACATTAACTTCTTTATCATGTTATTTCAGCTCATCTTCAGTCTAAAATCTAGAAGCCAAGGAGTAGGGTTTTGTAGGGCTAATCATTAGGGTTATGCTGGAGAAGGAGGAAGAGTTAATTGACTACTCTAAAGATCCCTTAGTGAGAGGTTTAACTTCATTGAAGGAATTTGTTACGGCTTGAAAATGCATTATTCACTTTGCATTTATACTTGGTTTACTAAGAGTGTCATGTTTTCAACAAGATGTCAATTGTTGGCAAAATAATTATTTCCTCTTTCAATAAGAAATTCACAATTTACAAGATATGCATAGTCACATTATTAATATGTTAGAGTTTCAACATAGTCTCTTTACTTTCAAGTTTCACCATTTAGAGTCTTAACTCTAGCTAGGATATTACTAGCTTTACCATCATTTCTTAAACTATTGTTTCACTTCTATTAGATTGACTCATTTAATTCAAACACATAACACATCACTAGTATACCCTCTCCTTATTCTTCACATGAATCGTTTTCTCATTAGTCCTTAGGTCTCATCTCATTGCCAAATGTATCCTCTTTTCTAACGGTGTACAATTATTATCTTTAATATTCATTTTTAAACATTTTCTCAGTTCGTCACTTGTTATTCTTAACAGATTAGGAGTATTCACAACTCTTTATAGGTCATTGCTTTGACCCTTACCAAATCATGTTGCTCATATCCTTAAGAAAATTCTTCTTGATAGAAAACATCTCTTCGCTTCCTTATACCCGATATTCCCAATATTCCAGGTCTACTTCAGTTTGAAAAGATCATATTATTAGTTTGACTTTGTTTTCTCACCTCTGGTCATCATGGTTTTCTTTCCTTCTCTCTTAATGCATACACTTATTTCACTTAGAAATGTCGCTACTTTTTCCCAACTTGGGTAAGACCCTATAAATAAATTTAGTAACGTGGATGTCAAATGTAATCTACTTATTATTTCAGGTTTTAAGACATTACGGGTTAGAATTTCCTAATCATACTCCATGATGTCCATAATCCATGGATATAGTTAATCACTTTAGGAAAATTTTATAATGTGATTCTCCCTTTAAAGGGAGAAACCATAATAGATGTCGCCTATGCGCATAAATTATCCTATAATTAATCGACGTTATTGTCAGTGTTCCACGGGGACGCGTCCCCCAGGGTGGGGGATGCGTCCCGACGCTCCCCCACGTCCCGGGGACGGGGAAACTCTTGGGGCAACGTTTCCCCCACGTCCCCTTTTTGGGGAAACTCGGGGAAACTTCAGGGGGACGTTTTTTGGGCAGCGAAACACGACTCCCTTGAAGGGGGACGCTGGGGGACGCCTGGGGGATGCAAGGGGGACGGGGGGACGCCGGGGGGACACATATGAGTCCCCCCATTTTTTTGCCTAATAATTTTTATAAAACATTAAAAATTAAAAAAAAAAATACAAATTTAAATATATGACAAATTAAAAAAAAACAACAAAAATAGAAAACTTAAACTATATTAAAACATCAAACTTGTTAAAACTTAAAAATTAAGTTAAATTATATTAAAATTTAAATAAAAATTTAAAATATGAAATTATATTAAACCTATATAGTATAAGTTTATGTGCATTGCATATTTTGAATTTCAATTGTCAAATGATGAATTTATTAATTTAATTTAGATGTACCTTGCATCATGCCAAATGATGATTCATGAATTTAGATGGAACATTGCATAATGTCAAATGATGGATTCAATTTAGTAATTTACTATAAGAATCTAGATTTATAAATTTAAATTATAATGCAGAAATGTCAAATGATAATTCATAAATGAATCAATGATAATAATCTAATATGCAATGATGATCATATTTATTCTTTAGATGTACAATGAATAATTATTTAAATTTTCTATTTAGTTATTTTTAATTAAATTTTTAATAATTTATAAATTTATAATTTTTATGACTTTGACGTCCCCCGTTTCCCCGAAAATTCCCCAAATTTTGGGGTTGCTTATATACGTCCCCCTTGTGCATATCCCCGCTCCCGCGTTTCCCCGTCCCGGCGGTAGAGCATTGGTTATTGTAGACTCACTTTTTAATCTAATTTCATTGACTTCTTATATGGCTTTGTGAAACTTCCACTCACTCATCTTTGGTGCTATTTTGTCGATTTCAATATTCTAAGTTGATTACGATCTAACATTTATTATCATCATTAGAAGTTTGCCATTTCGTTCTTTTCCCATCCTCCCTATGTACTATATTTATTGTAATAGGGTAACAAATGGAGATCAAACTTTGAAATTTTCCGCTGTACTCTCTTGGTAACTATATCGTCTTGTTCTAATAGTGTGTTTACTACCTTATAGAGTGGTTCCTTACCATCTTAACATATGTACTACCTTATAGAGTGGTTCCTTACCATCTTAACATATGTTTTATCCACTAGTCTTCGATTGATGTGTACATTTAGTGACCTATACTTATACTTGTACCCTAAATTTGATTATTCATGATTTCTTCCAACATTTCTTAAATAGATAGTGTTTTCTTTCATCCATCAATTTACCTCAAACTAGCTTAGCCTTTTATGTGGTTGTAGCTTCACTTTACATCTAACAGTCTTGTCATAAGGTCCCTAATCATGTTTTCATTACCATTCTTCCTTCTTTCAGAAGTTAACTTCCTTGGAGCAACGTTGCCCAACTAATCTTTATATATGCCTAAACAATTTCCATGAACCATCTTATATAGTGTCATAATGTTCCTAATTTATTTTTCCTAAACCACATTGTTTTCCTTTCCATGAAATGCTACGTTGCCATATTATTTTGTTTTGGACATCGCTACAGTTGTAAATGGCTCATTATTTATCTTATCAATGACAATGGTTGAATTTCAAAATGTCCAATTTAGTGAATATTCAACTATACAAATTTAAACCTTCACTCTACTCTTGAAACCACTTATACATATACTTGGATAGTAATTAAAGTATTAACATAGGAAAGCGGTATAAAGGATATTTGCATAAATCCATATCATTAATGGTTATGGTTATCAGCTAGTAAGATATGTATGTGGAAATATCAACGTCACTTGAAGAATGGAATGTTTCAATTGCATAAAAACAATCAGGATAGTTTCCATTCTAACGTTCGAAAATTTACAGGAAAAGTTTGATGTCTAAAGTGATGTTAATGTGCCCAATTTATAATAATATGAATGTACTTCAAACTCTACTTGCATGATATACAAAATCTTAAACTTCATTGTGGAAAAGTTCAGCTACTAGCCATGAGTGATCTCAACTCCTTGGTCGGATGGGATGTAAAGGTAAAAGTAGTGGATTTAGGAATCAGATAACTTATTGACTCGAATATATGTTTTCGACGCCTATATTCCTTTTAAATATATATCTTTTTAATAAAATGTATCATCCTACTACTTTCAACTTAGTCGACGGACTCTAGATAAATTTTGCATTCCTTAATGCTTAAATCTGTAGATCGAAGTTCTCCGAAGACATTTCTGTTTATCTGAAATCGTTTTACTTGTAAGTTGCTAGCCCACATCTATTGAACCTTTGATAAAACAACGGTAGCACCCGGTATCAATAAATTGCGTTTTATTCAATACCAGCAGAACTGAAGATTTCCACAATGATGGTGAATGTGGATTTTTTGTGGACTACATCATGGGTTCTATGATTGTCTTGAGTATTTGATAATGGTTATTACATTCTAACCATAGTCCTGATTCGAGGATTTAATCCATATACAAAACACTCGGCTTGACGTTCGTCAGTTTCTATATAAGGAACATATTTTACCAGCTCCATAAACCTTATTTCATATTCTTCCACTGTTTTATTACCCTAGATCAATATATGGAAAGCTCTGGCTTGCTGCTCTTGAAAGTAAGGTGGAAAGTATTTTACGCAAAATCTTTCCTCGAACAACTCCTAGGGGACATTGTCCGAAGAGATGTAATTGATTTTCTAGGTTTCCTCACCAAATCAAAGTACTTTCTTTTAGCTAATATAGCAATCTTTGTTTTAAAAGTAGAAAATATTCTCTTAGCGTAAAACACCTTGTCATGCCTTCCAACCATGCTTCGGTACGTTCTCCGGCTCGTCCTCCTAGAAGGTTTAGGAGTTTAATATTTTGTAGCTCCCTAGAATTATCCTCCTATGATTGTCTATAATCTAAATCTTTGGACTCCTTTGGCTTTCCTTCCCCAAGGTGAGATCGCGCTCTTCTTTGGACTGGTTATTGTTGGTCTCAATAGTTTAAGGGGGTTTTATTTGTTTAGCCCTCTTTTTCTTTTTAAATACTTCCTTATTCATGTTTTGAATAAGTATCTTTATCCATATCGGAAAATGATGACAGATATAATAATTAATAATAATATAAATACCCTTCCAAACACTATTGGACATTATATATATATATATATATATATATATTTGGTTGTCTTAATAGCTCTTTTCAAAAATTCCGTTCACACTATACGTATGTATAAATTTGAAAACTCAAAATTTTTGTCCATCAAACCCTTATTTAAAGTTCAATAAAAATTTGTCCATCAACACTTATTTAAAGTTCAATAAAGTTTTTTTTTTTTTTTTGTAATTAATGTTTTATTTAAAATTAAATAAAACTTTTGTGTACGACACAATAATTCAACCTAAATTCAATTAAAATATATTATTATTATTATTATTATTATTTTTTTTTAATATAAACAAATTAATAATTCTTTTTGTCTAATTACTCCCTTGGTGGAAACCCCGACATTGGATGTTGCAAACTTGCAATTCACTGTATTTTATATTATATATTTTACTATTTTATTTAAAATCCATTATCGTTTGAATCCCTAACTAATTTGGGTTGACAATTAAATAAATCAAACATTTCTGATTAAATCAACGTAGGATTCTTTTCCCAAAATGTGCAAGGTACATGGAGGTTTACATTTAATATCAACGGAGTTTAAATAACTTAAATTATTATTTTTATTTTTATTTTTATCTTTTTTTAATCTTTCTATTTTAACTAAAGACTACATCATGGGTTCTAGATCTCCGGTTCCATCAGGAGGGGAGGAAGTCGGTATGCCTAGGGGGTGAACATATTCAGGCAGTGGATAGAGAGGGCACATGGAATTAGTCGTAGAGGGTTGGGGGCGGCAATGCTGTCGGCCACCTAGGCTAGTCAACGAGCCAGTCTTCAGCAAAATGTCGTCACCGGTGCGAAACTTCTCGGTGCCCTCGGCCACCAGCTCGTTGTTACAGAACAGAACCATGTACCGACGGTCGCATATGTGTCATCGCGTGTACTGCAAGCAAGAGTGAGGAGCGATGGGACCTTCTGGAAGTGATCACATTGTCAATTCACAATTAATAACGCGAATAGCATCGATCATGGTTCTTGGGTTGTTGCTGACCTCCTGTCAGAACTAGGGTTTGAAAAGAGTCCGCGCTTTGCTCCGCAGTGCAAATACGTCGCGGCGAGTCTCTATCCTCCACGCTTTGAATTTTTTTTTTTTAGCAGCATAGACGTTTATTCCTATGAAAGCCTTGTGGATGAAGTTCAATGTGGAGCCATTTGATGATTTAGTGAAATTCCGAGCATTTAGCTCTTAATGTCGTATCTCTCCACGCCTGACAAAGCGGCCTTAGTCTGGTCCTTATTCTTCAAAAAGAAATATATATATATATATATATAATGGTTTATTGTGTTGACCGAAAACTCGTGGCGGTCTTACCTATTACGTCTCAGTCCTTCCTTTCATCGATCATCTATTATTGTCTAGATGCTTCTATCTTCACCAGTGATTCTTTCTCCACCTCATCTACTCAAAATTTGAACTTATTCAATTATTAACTTAACAAGACTTTCGGCTCCGGAAGGCGGCTATTTAACCCTCGGGAAATCTCTTGGCTCCCATATATATTTTGCCAAAGTAATATACTTCGCAAGACAGTAATACTCATTAAATTTCCTTGTGCAAGCCATGGATCCTCCTCATCTTTCAATGCCTGAGACTTCGTGTTCCCATAGCCCTCTGTACTCTGGACTTGAAAGTATTATATCGGCCATGAAGTAATCATGTGTTCAAATTATTGTTTTGGCCTTTCAATTATCGAAGATTTGGAAGTCTTTAGTATCGATGTTGAACAGATTAAATAAAGGCAAAGAATCTGCAAAAGAAGAATCGGAGGTTCAGAAAAATGTCAGTTCGTTAAAAGCTGAATTCCTGAAGACGTATGGAGAACATTATGGTTACCTTGGAGGAAAAAAGAGCATCGAAGAGATTAGGGACACAGATTTCAGAAGATTAAACGGTCTAGCCTATCTGGACCATGCTGGGGCTACCTTATATTCAGAGTCACAGATGCGGGCGGTATCGAAAGATCTCACTACTAACTTATACGGCAATCCTCATAGCTAGAATGACAACAGTGTTGCATCTTCAGACATAATTTCCTTTGCATGACAACAGGTTTTGGCTTATCGTAATGCTTCACCTAAAGAGTACAAATGCATTTTTACTTCTGGTGCAACAACAACCCTGAAATTGGTTGGAGAGGGTGTGAAAATTTAACTCTAGCCACATTCTCATCTACGTCGTATAGTGTAATACTAGAATCCCAAGAGGAAACCAGTAGTTTTTTAGATTGGAGTGAAAAACGTGTTCTAGATATTGCGTCCTCTGGAGGAGAAACGAGTTCATGACCATGCTTTTCCATTCGTTAAAAGTCCCCCTCTCTCCCAGAGTTTGCAAAGAAAACCTTATCAACAAATGAAGATTCAACAAGCCGCTTTACAAGCTTCACCTGTGGGACTGTATGAAAGACATTGCTGACTTGAGTAAGAGTAGCTGCTTGATCCGTCACTGCTTTCAGCCAAGCAGGATCACCATGCCTGAGCGCGTTCACTGCAATCCCTGCAGTCAATTCCAAATACTCCTTTCCCTCTACCTCATATAATATACAACCCTCTCCCTTCACAAAAACAGCAGGCAACCTAGCCTAATTCCTCAAGAAATACTTTCTTTCAGCTTCCATATCACCCCTGCTACTCTTATCAAACCCTAAGTCTACACCTACCCCATTCACCACAGAAGTCCTCTCTGCAGCATTCGTGGCGATGCAAGCAAATATTCTCAACCGACTTTCACGTTTTCCATGGAGTAAACCCTCGCTAGGGTTTCTGAACTCTGCAACTCAGGGATTGCAATAGGGCCCTTGGAGCACGACATTTTCTGGGACTCCCTAGATTCAAACAGGGGACTGCCTAACAAATGATCCTGAGGATTTGTAATGCATTGAAAGTATAAAGAAGCCATTTTGGCCTGAAGTTACTTTCGTTTATCTCTTCTGAGTTTTTTATTTTTTATTTTTACAAATGGAATTGAAGAACTATTTATAACCCCAACTGTATGTTTAGACAAAGCGCAAAGTATAACCTCTTTTAGCAGGTCCGAAAGTTGTTTAACTTGGGCTCAAAATTTTTGTGGTAAATCTTGATTTGTTTTTTGTTGTTAATGGCTATAAGAAGATTAAAGGCAACAAATATTGAAAAGATGGAGGCAATACAAGCTTGGACTCCATAGAAATGATTTAAAATACCCTAAGATCCACAAAGTTTGAAACTGTGCTCCGATACCATGTGTAAGAACCTTAAACTTTAACTTTCAGAATATAACCATCAATCTCAAATTTTATAAGTGTAAAGCCCTTAATTTTCAAAATGAACAATCTCACAACATTCATACTACACAATTCAGAATGGGATTTTTCAAGCAGAATATATATCAATTGACTAATTAATACTCACCTGGAACCGTGTTTGAAGATGTTCCTGATCTGCCATGGCTCCAGCGCTCTTTACCAAACCGCCGTTTTCCTCTCAGCCTATCTGAGGTCAACCTCTCCGGTCCCCAGATCCAGAAGACAAGTCTTCTGGCCCCCGTGCCCAAAAATCCAATAACAATCGAGAGCATTCCATAACTCTGTTAGAACTCTCGAACTCACTGCATATGTCCCATGCAGTTAGAATTCCTCTGACAGCATCCAGGTCAGTTTTCCCATTCACTACCCATGCTCATCAAGTTTACCCCTCTTCTCCTTTTATATACAAACCCCATTCCTGATATTTATTAGAATATGATCTTTTAATAAATATCTTTGATTTCTAAAATATCTTAAAATATTATATTTTAATAAATATCTTGGTTTTATTAAAATATTATTATTTAATAAATATCTTGGTTTTATTAAAATAATATTATTTAATAAATATCATGGTTTTATTAAAATATCATCATCTATTTGCATAAGTCAATGCTTTTAATTTTCTTTGAACAAAGTATTAGTTTTCATTATATTATGGTGAGTTAGGGAGTTATTCGATACTTCAATAATTCACTCCTTACTCTACACCGAGTTTCTTTTCATAATTGCTTGGTGCATGTACTAGTGCCGTACACGTGATACCTGCATATGTAGATATCATATGCAGGTCTCATATGCATGCTAATATTTCTATGTTCCATAATTCGAGTTGGGTTGTTACAAAAACCCACAAGGAATTTTTCTTATAGACTTTCAAATGACAAGTACCATGACCAAGATTCAGACCCTTAACCTATGTATGCTTCCAAGATCTTGTCACTGCTTCTTTGTCGACCTCCAACGCTGATCCTTCTTTTATGCACCAACCTGCACTATGTTGCACCAAGAATAGAGAACTCGGTCTCTAAGTTTATCTTCAAATACTCCTTATCGCTTATTCAAATATTGGAGACAAGATCATTCAAGATCTTACCCTTCACTTCGCATATACTTGAAACTTTATTTACAGGAGATGTATTACTTTCTTTTTGAACTGTAATTAGGAAGGTAAATCACAGATTTACCGTCCTCCCTTTATCACACTTTCTGAATTCTCTTTACTTAGGATTACCCACAGAATTTGCTATGCATAGATCACAGTCTCTACTTCGCATGTATTGCAGGTGTATACCAATCTCACTTACCTCAGATTGACTGCACACTACTTCAGACTAATCCGCAATTTGCTTCAGAACAGTCCACAAAACTTCTTCAAACAGATCCGCACTTTAACACTTTCACGCTGCCTTTTAACTTCACATTTGTTTCAGTCTTTATCACGTTGTAAACATCTCAGAGCTATCCGCAATCCTTGAGCACAAATGAACCGCAGATCAGTGAATATATAGTGCACTGTCCAGATTTAGGCCGACCCTTTAAGCTGTCTTGTAGGCAGACTTCACCACTGTTTATTAAGCCGACTTGGAGGGCACATCTTCCAGCGTTGATGAGGTAGACATGAGGGCTGTCTAGAGAAATTCTTTTACAGTTTCATGACAAGGTCTTGAAGGCATATTCTGATGACTAGACTCTTCATATACATGAATCTTAATTTACATTTATAACCAGAAGACAAAACCTAATAGACATCAAGAAGAAGTCCATTGACCTATAATAAAATTTTTTCTCATGAAACCCATAAAGCTATTAATCAAGGTTGTCATTGATGTCAATATGGCATTGTTGAAGATGTCAAATACTCTTGTGATGCATGATGTTTCCGTTACACTATGAAGATGATGCATATTCCCTAAAGCCTTAGTTTCAAGATGATGCATGTTCCCTAAAGTCTTAGTTTCAAGATGCCCTAGTCTAATGCCCATGGAACTCTATGAATAATTCATATGTATAAAGCAAACCCTTTCCAAGCTAACCCTAACTCCTTGAGAAAAACCCAAATTCCATGATGATCTAACCCTAACCCTAGTAAAACCCTAATCTTGAATCTCTAGGATTGTCTAAATGCACATAGAAGCACGTATAACTCTAAACCTTAAATACCTAAAGCTCTAAAAACATACACCAAATTCATAGATTATAAATCCTAGAAATACATAAGCTAATAAAAAGCAATAGAAAATTATAAATGAAGAAGGAATGAACGCTTCACCAAACCACCGTAATCCACACGTAATTACTCCCGTCGTAATTGGGCATTACTGAATAAACCTTGCATAAAAAATTTCCAAAGTGATACATTGATGGAAAAATATACACTAAACTGAACGACTCCACTGTACAAGTCGGCTTTAACTCTTTTGACGTCGACTGGCCATATGACGACCATACTTTATATAAATATGGCTTGGTTTCCATTATTCCATCATCGAAGTGGAGAAATGCAGTAATAGAAATAAAAGGGAAGACGCAAGTCAACGAGTTCACAACTCGTGAACCAAAGAAGAATAAAACAGCGTTTGATATTTTTCGCGCGGCTGTTACGCATTATCTGAAATACATAGTAGAACCAGGCAGAGTTTTTCGAACCACATGAACTTGAGATTGAGGCATTGTGAACCGTTTTTTTTTGGAACAATATTTTAGATTTGGAGCAGCGTTCTAAATTTTGGAGCAACGTTTAAATTTTGGAACGATCAATCCTCCCTCTGTGCAAACCTGGCTCGATGCTGTTGTAGCTTAGACCTGCAGACTTGTAAAAGATATTAGACCTGTAACATGGAATTGATGTAATCCTTGGACCTGTTCTATACTTGGAGTTAACACTTGCAATGCATTAAGGACAATCCTTCAGAAATGGAATAATTATGGTGGCATCATCAAGTTTTACTATGGCTATCTAATGAAGACATATGCAGTCAGTGGTGGAGGACTAAAGATTGAGAACCTTGGACAAGTATATTGAATTTTGAAGACTTGTGTTGATCCTTGAAGACATTTGGTGGTTTGACTGTGAAGTATTAAACAATGAAGAATTATGACGTTCAAGTAAGTACTATCCACATTCTTTATTAAAAGAAGATAAAACAGGATTGGTGTCCTTGGAGTAGGAGCTCCTAAACACAAGGTTGGTGCCTTGAGAAGATAGGGTCGAAGCCCCAGAGGTCGGAGCCTCATCAAAGTCCAAGTTGGTGCTTGGCAACAGGTTGGTGCCTGTTTTATTAAAGGGTTGGTGCCCTCATTCATCTATTGTATACAATTATTTGAAAAAGGATTGAAGTTCTTATTAATCCTTAATATTATTATACACCTCTCTATCTTTAATTGTGAAGAATCTAACTGGCAATAATTAACAATTGAAAAGAAATACTGATTCACTCCCCTCTCATTATTTCCAACAGTTGGTATCAGAGCCAGCTTCTTCATTATCAACCTAACAGTTGGAAGAAGGATTCTTAGGCACAATGAAGAACATGGAAGCAACAGGGAAACTGCCTATCTTTGATGGAACAAATTTTAGTTTTTGGAAAAATAGGATGTCCTACTATCTAATGTCTCTTGGCCATGAAGTATGGCACTCTGTTTTGGATGGGTACAAAGCTCCCTCCGGTCTTCCAACTGATCCAGATGAAAGAAAAGCCTACATTGCTAATGCCAAAGCTTTAAATTCCATTACTAGTGGAATTACTGATTCCGAATTTACGAAAGTCATGAATTGTGACTCAGCCAAAGAAGTATGGGATAAGTTGGTTTCTCTATATGATGGGGACTCCAAAGTTAAGAAGGCAAAGCTTCAAACCTATAGAAGACAATTCGAGAGTCTGAAAATGGATGATGAAGAAGATATTGCATCATTCTTCCTCCGAGTAGCTGAAGTGGTTAACTCTCTTAAAGTACTAGGAGAAAATATTGAAGAAAGCACCATTGTTCAAAAAATCTTGAGATTGCTTCCTGACAGATTTGACTCCAAAGTAAGTGCCATAGAAGAAATGAAGGACCTAGATACTCTCAAGATGGATGAACTTCATGGAATTCTTATTGCTTATGAGATGAGGAAAGGGAGTCTAAATTTCAAAGAAGCAGCCTTCAAAGCCTCAAGATCTACAAAAGAACAAAAATGATGGAATTACAACAACGATGAATTCGATACTGAAAACGAATTAGCTCAATTTGTACGAAGAGTAAACAGGGGATCTAAGCTAAAAGGTAAGTACCCTCTTATTTGTTTCAATTGTGAAAGAATAGGTCATTACGCTGCAAAATGTCCTCATAAACATGATAGTGATGATGAAAAGGACTCTAAAAGGATGATGTACAAAAAGAAAGGGTTTAATAAGAAGAACTTCTTCTCCAAACAAGATGAGTTTGATGAAGATGAATTTGTAGTCATCAAAAAGAAATCAACTAGAAATATGCATCATCCAAAGAAAGTGATGATGAATCAGATGAGGAAAGTAATTATGTTGGAAGCAAAGAAACGTTATTCATGGCATTTACAAATGATGATGACTCAGAACTGGAAGATGAAAGAAACATGGATGGTTTGCTAATGAGTGTGTTTAATTTGGACAGCTAGGTCCAAATTCCATCTTGTGATGCTTAGATGAAGATTCCAATATTTGTATTGGATTCCTCTTTCAGAGAGGTGTAAAATCGATCTAAAATTGATTTTAATCTGATGATGCCAGATATAATAATTAATAATAATATAAATACCCTTCCAAACACTATTGAACATTATATATATATATTTGGTTGTCTTAATAGCTCTTTTCAAAAATTTCGTTCACACTATAGCTATGTATAAATTTGAAAACTCAAAATTTTTGTCCATCAAACCCTTATTTAAAGTTCAATAAAAATTTGTCAACACTACACAGTGAGCACACGAGTTGAGAGGAGATCTCAATGATTGAGTGGAGAAGGTTTTCCATTCAAGTGTGTTGGGTTTGAGGAAGGTGCAATGGTGCTACAAGGAGATTTAAATTTGGCCAGGGTTAGGGCTTGATCAACTAGATCAGATCCATATTTGTTGTATGTATTCTCCTTAGTGGTCCATCATGGTAGGACGAGATTCCGAGTAGGTTTTGATTATTATTAATGAAGAACTAATTTGATTGGGCATAAATTTGTGTGCACTAATGTGTGATTGATATTGGTTGTACTTTTGCTGAATATTTTTTTTCCTTGCATGTAAGAACTCAACTTTTCTTTTATTTATGAGACATAAAATCTGCTAGGAATTAATTGCCAAGTGCTAGGTTTAGAAATTAGCATTGACCATACACCATGTACCCCAAATTTTATGAAACAACCCAAGCATGTTGTAAACACTTTTAGAGTAACCTCGAAAGTTAACACTAAGCAAAGCTTTCTAACTCATGTATGCAATTTTTCAAAATACTTTTGATGCTTATTAATTTGGTGACCTCTTAATATTTTGAGGGTTGTATGCATTTGGAAATGAGGAGTTATTCAATTTTTTTTGTAATCTAATTTTGAATTTTTAAGATTCTGAACCAAAGATTCGACAATTAATTCCTAGCATATTATCAAATATCTACTGAATAAAAGCACAACTATGTTCTTGACAAAATTTTTAGTGGAAACAAAATTACACAAACCATTCTCACTCACATATGACACACAAATTCTGTCCAATCGACAGTTCTTCATTAAATTAATAGTCTAAACCTTCTTGGGATCTTATCCTGGGATAATGGACCAACTAAGGAATTTACAAATGCAACATATCTCGTATGATATCCAACTGATCAAGCCCTAGATATATCCTTGATCTGTTTGGCTGATTTGGATCTCCCATGCTACACCCTTGCACCTTCCTTGGACTCAACATACTTGAGTATCACACTCCTCACTTGATAAGATAATTTTATTAATGTCCAACGAATGACTACAAAAGTAGGTCAATGGGACTAAATGGTACATCTAGTACGAGTACAATGTGGGAGTGCAAACACAACTCTTAGAAAATGCCAAAGCTAAATCTAGGATAAAATGAAGTAAAGAAGGATACAACAATAGGACAACCTCATAAACATGTATATAACTGAATCACAGGCCTTGGTGATGTAGAAGACTAAGTGTATAAGTCTAGGGTTGGAGGCTAATGATGTCAAGAATGCTTCAGTCTGATAGCCAACATCGAGGGGGGCGCCAGTGGCACTGGCTCACTATCGGATTCCTGTAGATCTAATGAGGTGTCTGGCTAAATGATCCCGGGGTGAATGTAGGAGTGAGGGATACCCCTAGCATCCAAGGCTGAAGAAAATAAACTTTGGACTTGAATGTACAATCTGTAGATGTCCTCTTTGATGGAGCGACACGAGATGACTCGGTGCAGCAAGGGAGAATTTGAAAAGGGGAAGACGCTCTCGAGAGATGGTCAGTGTTTGGAGGAGTCTGTTAGCGCAAGGAGTCACTCCTTGACTGCAAAAGTTGTAAGCCTTACACATCATAGGTCATTCCAAATTTTAAAGGGTTTTTTGAGTGGTGGGATGGCTTCTCAAAGAGTTTGTAATGATTTTTTATATTCTTTAAGACTATCATGCATTTGGCAAACTGTGGCAAGTATAAATTGTATGGGTAAATTGGTAGTGTTATCGCTTGCCGTCTACACCTACCTACAGTTAGTGGGAAAAGACTTCAACTCCACAGGTGTGGTTGGTGGCAAGGAACTCAGAGAAGGGGCTGTCACCTATTCCCAACTCTCTCTGTTTAAGCTATCTCCTAAGTTAGCTAAGGGGGGTGGTCCCTAAAGGAAAACTAAGTTAAAGATGTGAGGTTTCTAGGAGAATTGATTAGAAGGAATTACTTATCAGAGATGACTCGATTCCAATATGTAAACAAGCTTATAAGTATATGAGCAATATTCAATGATGTGTTTAAAATATAGATCAGTGCTTTAAAGTAAATGACAAATGCTTGCTCAAAAATGAAATTCAAGATATAATGACAATAATCCCACAAAGGAAGTGTTAGATCAAGATCACAATATGCAATTAAATTTGCAACACCAAATAAGGGTATTTGCCAATGAAACGAGATATATCAATCATCCATAAGCATAATGATCATTAAAATGACAACATGCAATGAAGTTGCATGTAGAAGCAAATTTCTAAGGACCATAGAATTAAACTTGTTGCAAAATTTAAGGAATTAAAATGCTTGCATCCAAAGTGCTTCTTGAGATAATATTTGCATGTGAATCTTTAAACCATCAAGATAGCAAAAAATTTGGGAACTTTGCAAGTAAATGTGATGAGATAGTGCTCTTGGTTTATTTTATTAATTAGTTCTAAAGCAAGGTTACAATTGAATTCTAATCCTTAGTCCTCACCCTCACCCAAATATTTGGATCTCACAGTGAGGAGTCCATAGAGGTAGAGGGTCCCTAAAAAGTCTATTCAACCAACTTAAGTTGGAGGTAAATTTTAGAGATGTAAGTCTAGTATGAAAAGTGAAATGCCTAAATGATATGAAAGTGAGTTTGCAAGTGCTATGTAAAGGATGGAGATGATTCAATTAAATATGCTTCATAGTTAGAACAATAACTCAAGTTGCCATAAATTGAAAGTGATATGCTTCTTCACTTGTAGTATATTGTGAAACTTATCCAAATGAGAAATAGATCACAAAACATAAGTAAGTGATGGCAAATGAGATTGCAAATTAAGAAATTAAAGGACTATGCGATTTGTGTTACTTCCCAATTAGAGCATGCATATGTGATGTGAAAGAAAACGGAAATGTCAAAACCACTAAGTCAATCTATCTACAAATTCTCTCCTTTGAAATGGAGAGATAGGGATGCCAATGGGTAAAACCCACGTTCCCACAACAAAAACATAATTTTTTATTAATTTTACAAGAATGAAATGTCCATGAAGCCTTCTTTTCTAAACCAAGGAAAGTCTTTACAAATAAAAATTGAGACCATAGACTTTTCCTCGGTGAGAATTTCTAAGAATTCAAAATAAATTCAGATTTTACAATAGGAGAAGAGAAGCTAAGCCTCTTCTATGCCCACAACCAAAGAAGAGAGAGTTATCTTCCTCATTTGAAATTTAGCCCAAAGGTCTTGCAACAACTTGTTAGTAATTTCTTGTAGTTGTCCACTCAAATTGTCACAAGAAAAAATTCGAAAGAGGGCTACAAAACCAATCAAATATTAGAGAGAGAAAATTACAAACTATTGCACAACAATTTACAAAGGGCTAAGCCAAAGAGTTCTAGTAAACTCTCATTTTTACTTAATCATCTTCAAGCTCTTAGATAGCAAATGAAAGCAATGAAGTATAATGTTTTAAAAGATATTCAAATTTAGAAGTATTCGGCTTGTATACAAGCTATGTCCCAAAACCCCTGCAAAACCATTTTGTAAGATAAGACTATGAAGGTTCAAAGAAAAAATGAGAGCTCCATTGAGAATGTATCAAGAGTGGGTTGGTCTCTCTAAAGACTTCCCCCAACACTTGATTCTTTGATCCCAACAAGATGTTCCCTCTACAAAACTTCAATCAAGAATTAGATCCATATAGATCTAGCAATAAACAATGATAAGAAACTCTAGAGATTTATTTGAAACTAACTAGAGCATTCTATACCTAGAGCATACTCCTAAATCAAATGTCAATGTAAGATAGCTTTACATTAACAAATCTACAAGAGCATATGGAAACAAATTAGATCAAAGCATGAGTAAAAGGAATTATACCAATGATCAACAATTCATCACACTCCAAAAGGAAGAACACCTCATGAATGAAGCCCCAAAGTCTTTATTGATATTTCTGAAAGTGTACAAGACAGCAGCGCTTCCGCAAGTACAATAGCTAGTAAACAATGATTACAATATGAGAGTCCATGGCTCCATTATATAGAAAGTTGGGAGCAAATCCCAATGAAGAACCATATGCCAAGTGGTGAGAGAGAGGAGATCTCAAAGCAAATTCGAATTTGGTAAGTGAAGCTTCAATGCCAAGTGTAAAAATCGAATTCTGGCAAGTGGACATCATTTTCTTCTTCCCTTATGTGCCAAATTCGAATTTTATGATGGAATGACGTGTATATGGTTGGTAACCCATGTGAGGACAATTTCCCATGAAAATCTCCACCAAATATTCTCCCAAATCCTCCCAAATATGCACTAACTTCACAAATTCGAATTTCCAAGTAAGCAACTCTCATTTAATGCCGGAAATTCAATTTTATTTGAGCACATGTATTTTCCTTGATTTTAGGAGTCCATATCACCTTGGGACTTCACTTTAACTCCTCCATAAATTTTCACCTCATTTTCACCTCATTTAGCATGTGTGGATATTTATTTTTCTCCATTTATATAATTTCTGGCTTAATTAATAGCCAGATTTCCCACTAAACTTAGGAAAAGTGGGTTTTGAGGGTTCAAAACACATTTTTAACCCTTTAAAGTGTGTCATAGTAGAAAGTTGAGGGTGAGAGGTGTAATTTTGATTACTCATACCCCATACAACTTCTCTAAACAACACTTGTTACAATTCAATTACAATTTTTATTGCAATTTTCGACTTGCGGGAAATCTAAAAAATGAAAAAATCTCTACCTAGACCTAACCAAATTCCACGAAATTTTTTGTGTGATCTAGTATGGTAATATACATTGACTCTAGACACTAGGAGTCACCCAAGGCCTCACCATCAAGCCGTACTCCGGCTTTGGGGTAAAATTGAAGGAAAAAACTCAATTAATTATTAACTCCTAATAGGGAGATGATAATTAACCAACAAGTAAAAAAACCTCCCAGAGTAATACTCACTTGTTGGCAAGGTCCCAGGCTACCTAGGCCTGTTACAGACTCAATACTGACTCAAAACTCATCATTACTAGCATCACTTATTACAATTCCCCGTAAGGTGTGGAATTTGGGTACAAGAGAAAATGATAAGAAGTAGAAGTAGAGTTTAAAAACTCTGTTGAACTGATGATATCTGATGGTACAAATGTCTTCTGGTTCATCCTTGCGCATGGAGTCTTTTCATTATCATCAAGTGCCATTCCAATGCTCAACAGGTAGTATAGGGAGCAGAGTGTAACAATTGAAAAGAGATGGATAACTGGTACTTATTCTAGAAAATATTCATATCCTAAATCAGTCACATAGATATAATGATGGCTCTTTACACAAACTCTCTTTTATTCAAAGTAAACAACATTAAGAAAGTAGAGTGCATGCATAAAGTATTTCACAAATCCTTTATGAAATCTTCACTAACATCTTCTACACCACATATATGATTTGCAGAAAGCTGGAAAATAGATAATGTACTATTAAATCCTTTAACAGTTTCTTACTCACACCTTACTAGCTGCTGCAACTCATAATTAGAAGAAATTAACAAAGAAAGAAGGCACACCATACATTAGATAGTCCTTGAGTCACAAAATCCTCCAACATGAAGTGTAAAAAGGCTTTTCTTTATTATATTAAGTCTTCAGATAGACCAACATCCAACCTGGAAATGGTATTTACAAATGGTATATATAGAAAGAGAGGCACCAACTCCATCTCTTCTGAAAAGAAGGAAACAATACTCCTAACATTACATAGGTGTCATAGGTCATTAAAACCATATCCCATCGAAATCTAACTGAAAATACAGATGTAAATGAAAGAAGAGAAGAAAACTGGGTTGAACTGCTAAGTATCCTGACATGCTGCCCCTTTTTCTGTTGATTTTTCTCCTTGTGTCCTTGGCTCTTAAATAACCATGAATCTTCATTCAATATGACCTTCAACAACCTCATAACCACTTATCCCCATCACTTGTTATATCCATTTGGTTATGAGTCCTCATCTTTCCTTAACAGGCTCGGAAACTTTGTTGATAGGTGTAAAAAATCAGTTAAAACAGGCGCTACCGAAAATTCTGGTAAAAACCTATAACTGCCCAAAAACTGTAACGCTATTGGAATTTCCGATAGCACTCTGTTTCTTTTTCAAAAATGCACAGAGAACACTGAAAAACCTGTGCAGACTTACATTCTTTAACATCTAAGCTGCTATTCAAAATTGCACTTGATAAGCAAAAAGGTGTTTTATCAAAAAATCTTTTTACCTTCCTTCCATGTGGCTTGCAGCTTCAACAAGCTTGTCCAAGTCTGACTTGCTGTCAACAGTTGATCTTGATCTGGTTGTTCTTGTAGCTGCTTCTTTGACAGTGGCCTTCTCCTTCTTTGAACCCTTTTGGATCTTTCTTCTTTTTGAGGGTGTGAGCTGCTCTGAAGGGGTTTTGTTTTTATCTTTCTTCTTGGATTCCTTTGTCTTTAACCCTTCAGATTTCCTTCTATATCAATGACCTCTGTCAATAAACTTGGATTGTGCAGAGCCTTGGAATGGAGCCTGAACTTGTTGCCGTCTCTGGTATGTCTTTTTCTGGTACCGTCTACAGGTTTGGCTTCCTCTTTCTTGTTCTTGCTACTGATCTCATACTTTGCATCTTTGAGGAGTTCTTCATCAGACCTTGTGGGCTGATACTCTTTCTGCATCTTCTGCTGAATATTTGCTTCCGAAATTTCTGGTAGCACCTGTGCTTTAGATTTATCTGCAGTTGCAAACCTTCCTCTTCAAGCTCTGGTTTAGACATTAGGAAAAGGAAGAATGGGGGGCACCATTTTCATAGACTTGGGTTTATTAACTGAGGAGCTCTCTCCTTTCTCCAACTTTCTCTCAACATTGACCGAAGAAATATTTTATTTTCTGCTCTTGGCTTTATGGATATTCTCCTTCTTAGCCTTCCTCTTGGTTCTTTTTGCAGGATGAGGGTGTTGTTGTGAGGATGGAGGTGTAGGTGCAGGTTGGCCTGTCCTGTAAAATAAGAAATGGTCCCATGTTTGATTTCTTTTCCTTAACTCTTCTTCAACTAACACTATGATGGGAGCTTGATGATGCAAACTATATTCTGAAGCAACAGTGTGTGTTTGAATCCTTGTTGACATATTTGTCAGACTCTTCAGCAAAAAGTATGGCACGTTGAGGGTCTTCATACAGGCAACATGAAAAAGAAATCTCATATGATAAAGAAACACTACTGTATGCCTCCTTTCACAAGTGAGGTAAATCTTGATGAGTTTAACAGCGTCTGCCCATTCATTTTTGAGAAAAATATTGGAAATTCCTCTGG
Organism: Pinus albicaulis; assembly: GCA_034641835.2. Taxonomy (NCBI): domain Eukaryota; kingdom Viridiplantae; phylum Streptophyta; class Pinopsida; order Pinales; family Pinaceae; genus Pinus; species Pinus albicaulis. The sequence continues at coordinate 800,061,622 of CM076584.1, read as the reverse complement.
CCCAGTTGGGATCTCTGTGTCCATCCTTGAGGAAACTATTGAGGTCTCCTCCAGTGATAACCTAACCTTTAAACCACCTTTCTCCTTCCTGTGGAAGGTTGAATGCCTCAGTAATTGAATCTGCTGATACTTGCAATTTAAGACCATAGATTGTGGCTTCCTGTCCATTGAAAGGATTTGCAAACTCTTGAGTTATTTCTAAGTGAGAGCTTCCCAGTCTGATGCACAAAGAATACCACCCTGCTTGGATAAACAACCTTCTCACATTCGAATTTGCATCTGCTAGGTCAACACCTTATGGTTCAATTCGTTTTATCTTTCCTCCTCTTTTAGTCATTTTTACTAATTAATAACTCTGTCTCTGAAATATGATAGGTGGCAGAGCTAGAAGAGCTCACCTAACAGGGGTTGCTTTCTTCCTCTGAAATCTTGTCTGAAATCTAAGACTCCTCCTCAAGCCGCACTTCTAAAAAACTCATTCTCCAACAACTAAGCTCACAACTGGTAGTCCTGCCTCTTTCTCGGTGATTTAAAACAACAACGATGGTTCATCACCCCATGCAATGGATTCTCATTATGGTGAGTATCCTTGATCATAGTATACACCATGTGATATCAATCATGGTCTTTAGTTGATTGCGTAGCTTTTGATAGCATGTTAGAGGTGGCTTGAAATAAGCGGATTTGTGACTGACAGTCACGTCCACTGTATGTTGGTTTATTGGCCTAAATTTCTGGCAACGTCTTATGCGTAACCATCCAAACGGTCACTGCATTAAACATGCGTATCCACGATCTTTCCATTCGAAAATCACGCACTTTGACATGAAACCAGACCAACTCGGCTGATAGACAGGATGGGATCAACGACTGACTTTGTTTATTGCGGATTGACACCTAGACACTACACGTATACCATGACTTAAACTTAACACGACTGACCACTAACCTATCCTATCACGTGATTAAAATTTTAATAAAAGGATTAAAAACATATTTTAAACTAAAATGCGTGGCATGACATAAAGCGGATGCACTTTTAATTTTTATTTTTAAAAACAGGGGAAGTTACCGGAATTTCTGGTAGCATTGGATTAAAAGAAAAACAGACAGAAACAGGAATATAACATACTGTTCGAAAAGGGCTAAAATAGGCGCTACGACAATTTTTTTGTTGTTGTTGAAATTTATAAAATCTAATCCTAAAAACAAAAATTTAAAATGGACTCACGACTTAGCAAAGAACTGTGCTAACAAAGTCGAGAAACATTTGAGAACCAACCTCGTGTCCAGCGTAAGGGGTGAGTCGAAGTGATGACCTTTGAGGAACAAAGTGCAAGGTAGGGGTACCAGTCTATCCTGACAACCCTGTCTAGTGTGTTATTCTCCTCTCCATAGCCTTGCTTTTATAACTTCTCGTTGAACTAAATCCCTAACCCTAATCTCCAAAATGATGGATGGTAGAGATTAGATCTCGCCACATTTGAGATCAACGGTTGGGATTAAAACATGATCACTAAGTAAATACTTTTCCGAAGTTTCTTTAGCTTAATAGCCAACATACTTTATTATGTGCTTTTCCTAAATTAGACTTTAAGTGAAGTTACAAAAGCAACTTACTCAATACTTGAGTATCTTAAAGAGACTTTGGGCTACTTTTGCATGGTTAGACACTTGGTCTATTTAGAAGTACCTACCCGAGCCACAACCATCAACACTCCCTCTTAGTGAGTGTGATATTCCCACTTAGCATTATTGCTAAGTGAAGTATCAATTTTAGCAAGTTTTGTCTTAATTCATGTTTACACTTAGGGAATGTGGGTTTAAAGGCCCCACATGCATTTTTGACTTTAAGCAAGCCCGATCATTAGAGTTGGAGGGAAATATTGTGGCTTCAGTGGAGCGTGGGGGTCACCCATGGAGAATTACAACCCACATGAGGAAGTGCACTCTCATTGGACCGAAGTTGGTAGGGGAAAGTCGAGCTAGGCCCACATGGGCATTTTGGAGGCTCTTTGAAAAAAAGAGCAAGAGGCACTCATTTGGCTCATTCTTGATCATTTGATAATTTGTCTTTGACATGCACGCTTGAGCTGAAGCCAAATCTGTAAGTGTTGTTTAGCACACGAGTGTTTCCGAGCGGAAATCTCAACACTTGCTTCAATGGACTTCGAGTGCCAGTCCAAGGAGGGAGTCTCATCCATTTTTCAGTTGATCCGAGAGCAACATTTCGTAGTTTGGGGCCAACATCACCAAGAGTTGCGTAGGCACTGCACAGTAGAGGTTTGAGCCACACATGGGGGTTGAGGAGCGAAGATCATTTGGGGTTGAAATTTGTGGGGAAAGGCTGGAAGGGAGTTTCTTGGGTAATTGGAGGCAATTTTGGGGAATTTTCCAGCAATTTGGTGGAGCAACAAATAAAGTATCCGCTGCAGGTTACATTTTTTGCTTGTCAATTATTGGAGCGTCGAAACTAGAGCAAAACCTTTTTGGGTTTTTGACAAGGACCTCAGAAATATTTTGGCAGAATTTTCTGCGCAGATTTGAGGGGCCCAACAAGAATCCCAACTCAGCCAACAGTTAGAGGAGTTAGGGGGAAATTGGGTCGAAATTCCAAGGTCAACATTTGGCCAAATCCTTCATGGGTTATTCTGGGTATTTGGTAGAGAGGCTAGTATTAATTTCCCAGAATTTTTTGAGCACTGGAGAGGGCCCTAACAACAGTTCTACTCAGCCAACAACGTATTTTTTGGCAGTTTCAGTGTAGTAGTAGATTGGAGAGGGGTGACATATTCTTCATTTTGGGCTTTGCTAGCTTGTCTTGAGCAAGCCCAGGTGCACTCTTTCCAATGCCTTGTTGTACACCCTTATTTATCAATAAAATGGCTATGCAACATAGTTTTTGGTGCAATGTTTTGATTTGATTATGTGTTTGCTGTTTAATGGTTTTTGTGTCTATGCATCCTTGTTATTTACTGTAAAAATTGCCTAGGAATATTACAGTGGTATCATAGCATGATTTTGGTCAGCTGTTGGTCTAAATCACACAAATTTTCAAGTGATATTGTGGGCAAGAATTCCAAAGGCTAAAACACTAGTCCCACATTATTCTCAAGATTGAGCTTGTGCCCAAAATTGTCTCAGTAAGAGAAATTTGAAAATGTTACTATGAGCATTGAGAGACTGGTGGGGCAACTTGAAGGGTGGTTGTCAGCAAGTGCAGCAAGAAGAAACAGTAGTTGTTGACTTGCAGATGAAGAAAATAAGAGGAGCATGATTGTTGAATGAAACACTAGTATTAATACTGCAGAACAAAGATGGGAGGCGAAGGTAGTGACGAGATGAGAGAGAACATACCCATGGAGGAGGGAGTTCATTTAGATACGTTCCAGCTGGTTGAGCATGAGGCTAATGGCATGCAGGAGGAGCACGAGGATACACCTAGTGTGACGTAGGAGTCACCCTTGTTTGAGTTTCCTTTGGTATCTCCAGTAGACAGATTGGTGGAGACAATTGAGCACACATCTACTGTTGAGGTATCCATTGATGAGGCATCCAGTTCTATGACAGAGCTTCAAGATGACAACCACCTACAATTGACTGATGAGCATGTCCTGCATGTTGGGTTGTCTATGGAGGAGCAGTTGGAGGCTCATGTTGAGCCCATGATGGAGGAGGATGTCCAACCATCCTTTGGGCTTGCCATTGATGAGGGGCAACCTAGAGACCACACGTTACGATTTCAGCACAGTTTGCTTCAGAGTCACAGTGATAGGGTCTACAACGTTATTAGCCCACCGCTACACATTGGATTGAGAGAGGCAGGGTTGTCTAGACATACCAGAGGGGATGACTAGGTTAGCAGGGTTGAGCGACATGAGCTGAGTATGCGATCGCATCAACCTAGATGGCTGCTTCCTTCCACAGGATATTGTACATTCGATCCCTCCTTTGGGATTGGATGGCAGGAGGTACTGAGCTGCTACCCGATGGAGCGGATTAGGTGTCAGGATGTATCCATGCCCATAGTTGGGCAGGGGCCGTGGGTTATCGGAGGGGCTCGAGGGCCAAACTATTTTTGGGATCCAGGTGGGATTCCCCATCACATCATGGAGTCAGTCGACGATGGTAGTAGTTGTGCACTGGATCCGGGGATTGAGGGCACACGCACCCATAATTTCCTATCAGGGTTTCGAGCAACACTAGTGGCTAGCTGGATCGACAGGGGAGTAGGTGGACTCCATGAGTTGTCCTGGCATGTGGAGTGGGCATGGATTTGCAAGATGATCGACATACTCTTGTAGGGGCTGATCAGAGGAGGTGGCATTGGCAGGCCACCAGACAGAGCATTGTACAGAGACAAGGCTTTCCTACGAATATGTGGGGTCCAGTGGACACCAAGTAGCGACACCTTAGTGACACCGCCATTGGCACGTAGGGAGGTTTGCCTTTTAGAACTTTCTGAGAGGATCAGGAGGGGAGGCCCACCCATTCGAGGTTATGGAGGCGTGGTAGTAGAGATGGCGACCCTGACAGGAAGCAGGTTGCTACACATTGATTCAGCCTCGGGCCATGGGATTCTGTGGTGTATAGAGATATGCAGCGATGAGCACCTCTTGAGTATATCCATAGGGACTTGCATACAATCACGGGGGAGCGGGTTGTCCCTAGATGTTCTCATCACAAGCAATAGGGCGTGAGAGACTTACCTGAGGTAGATGGATGTGACCCAGAGTATCCTGGACAAGACAGGAGTTTTCACATTGGGGAAGAAAAACTATGCGTGTGTTGGCACGTGGAGGCGTAGGTGTGACATGGTATATTGTAGAGGTAGCATATGCTTTGCTCTCGAGTCCTCCCTTGAGGGCACGGTTATGGGGGATCTATATGGCACACCTTTGGTAGGGCATTCCGAATCATTACAGGGGCACGTGACGCGGGGGATGATAGGCTGTATTACAGGAGGGCACGTAGGCTTCTGGTAGTTTTTGAGTACACCATCCAGAGACGGGATAATAGGGCTCATCGTGTGACCAGGCAGGAGCAGGGCCATGGGGTATACATCAGATCCTCCCTTGATATATGGAGCCTATACCCGCAGGGATCAAAGGTGAGGTGCTGATGGATCACAACTATTGTCAAAGTTATGCACTGCAAACTGGGGAGCCAGGGTTTCAGTTGATGAGTGGATCGCTCCACTTCGAGATGAGAAGGACCCTGATAGAGAGAGATCTAGCCCACTCTTGGGTCAACACATGGGAAATCATTGAGGCTTTCTCCACATGGCAAGGTGGGTATTCCCTGTTGTTGCTTAGGATCGAGACTAGCCATGGTGTGGGATACTTGAGCAGTGTTCAATTGTCCCCGTATGTTGGGCATAGCTTTAGTCATTGCCTGTATGGTGGCCGAGAGATACAAGAGGGGAGGATCCAGTGTGAGCATGTTGCACCGCCGGTTATGACTAGGGAGCTGCAGTGTCAGCATGGCAGTTTCCTTTAACGATCAACACGTGATCCCGACCTCTCAAGCCTTGGCAGTTCAACCACATTCAGGGATGTGCTAATTTCTATAGGGGAAGGTCGTACAAGTCTTCCATCGGGTTTCAGTTACACGAAGAGTAGTTTGGCCCCTAGAGATTCGTTGATGACTTGGGGCACTGTGCTAGTATGGCAGGATGATTGGCACATGTGGGTTTTGGTGGTCATTGGCACTACTCAGTGGCAAGCAATAGGAATTGGGAGCGATGGGCCTCCAATCTGACTGTAAGATTCAGGGATCCATTTGGTTAGAGGACTTGTTTTGGGGAGATCATGGGGATGGCAGAGACAAGATTACATCCTCCTCTGGATGACAAGTCGGAGACCATCAGGATGATGAGCACCACGGGGCGAGAAGGCCCTTCTTGCTATTGTTTCGACAGGAGACTAGTCGTGCATCGGTAGATGGTAAATTTGGCAGGGTGCCCTGGCAGGATAGACCTGCGCGCAGTGGAGTTTCCCCTTATTGGGTGTGTAGCAGAGGCATACCGAAGAGGATGACTCTACAGGAGCACGAGTGGGTCGCAGTTATGACTAGGCCGGGGCAACATCCACTTGGTGGACTCTCTTTGAGATTAGTTTGGGACCGAGGAGCTACGTGGCTGAGCAGTTGGGTTACAGATTGGGGAGAGTGGGTTCCCATTGGGGGAGGTCACCCAGATTTGCCACTGGGACTTCATCCTATAGCTGTGACTTCACTTCCCAGAGACCAGTTGAGACAGGATAACACCTCACTTGGGTGGCTACATGACTGGCAGTCGTGACTGGCAAGCCAAGACATAATCTATTTTATGGGAATTGGGTTGTATCTTAAGGAGTTCCCTCTTGAGGTACCTAGGATCGATTTTCTGGTGGGACAAATTTCTGTGGAGTCGACAAGGGTTTCTCAACACCGAGATTCTCTTCTTACTGACAGGAGGTGGGAGGACCTTCACACCCCTACACCTTGGTCTCCACATGGAGCGAGGGGGGCTTCACATCGAGCAGGATGACTTGGGTCCCTGGTATTGTGGGACTCCTTTATGAAAAGTTAGGACAGGGATCGAGAACGACCCAGTGCAATAATTGGGACCCTGGTATTGCTAGCAGTGGGAGTTGGGTCAACATGGAGAGAACGTTTGTTCGACAGTTGCTTGAGTACAAGCAACACTTTGGCGAGGAGGACTGTGATATTCCCACTTAGCATTATTACTATGTGAAATATCAATTTTGGCAAATTTTGTCTTAATTCATGTTTGCACTTGGGGAATGTGGGTTTAGAGGCCCCACATGTATTTTTGACTTTAAGCAAGCCCGGACAATAGAGTTGGAGGGAAATATTGCGGCCTTAGTGGAACGTGGGGGCCATCCATTACGACCCACATGAGGAAGTATGCTCTCATTGGGGCGAAGTTGGTGGGGGAAAGTCGAGCTGGCCCCACATGGGCATTTTGGAGGCTCTTTGACAAAAAGAGCAAGAGGCACTCATTTGCCTCATTCTTGATCATTTGATAATTTGTCTTTGACAAGCACGCTTGAGCTGAAGCCAAGTCTGCAAGTGTTGTTTAGCGCACGAGTGTTTCTGAGCAGAAATCTCAACCCTTGCTTCGGTGGACTTTGAGTGCTAGCCCAAGGAGGGAGTCTCATCCATTTCCAGTTGATCTGGGAGCAACATTTCGTAGTTTCGGCCAGCATCACTAAGAGCTGCATAGGCACTACGCAGTAGAGGTTGGAGCCCCACGTGGGGGTTGAGGAGCGAAGATCATTTGGGGTTGAAACTTGTGGGGGCAGGCCGAAAGGGAGTTTCTTGGGTGATTGAAGGAAATTTTGGGGAATTTTCCAGCAATTTGGTGGAGCAACAAACACAGTATCTGCTGTAGGTTACATTTTCTGCTTGTGGAGGAGGGCCAAGCATTTGGTGTCAATTTTGGAGCGTCGAAACTAGAGAAAAACCTTTATGGGTTTTTGACAAGGACCTCAGAAATAATTTGGCAAATTTTTCTGGGCAGATTTGAGGGGTCCAACAAGCATCCCAACTCAGCTAACAGCTAGAGGAACTAGGGGGAAATTGGGCCAAAATTCCGAGGTCAACATTTGGGCAAATCCTTCGTGGGTTATTCTGGGTATTTGGTGGAGAGGTTGGGATTAATTCCCAAAATTTTCTGAGCACTAGAGAGGGGCCATAACAACAGTTCTACTTAGCCAACAACATATTTCTAGGTAGTTTCAGCGCAGAGCCAGGGCAACACAGTAGCAGATTGGAGATGGGTGACATATTCTTCATTTTGGGCTTTGGTAGCTTGTCTTGAGCAAGTCCAGGTGCACTTTTTCTAGCACCTTGTTGTACACCCTTATTTATCAATAAAATGGCTATGCAACGTAGTTTTTGGTGCAATGTTTTGATCTGATTATGTGTTTGTTGTTTAATGTTTGTGTGTCTATGCATGCTTGTTATTTACTGTAAAAATTACCTAGGAATATTACAGTGATGGAGGTACTTCTACCACGTAGAACTAGCTTCGATCCTAGATGTTCCCTTTAAATTGGAAGCCTTCCTTTCCACCTGGTTCAGAATCATATTTGAAGGCCTAATCCCTTTAGACTTGTTCCTAGAAGCTTCTTGACAGACTATAAAGTCATCTCATAACATGAGGCTTCTTGACAGACTTGGAAGGATTTGTTGCTGGTCCTTCCCACCTAAACCTGAAGGTTGACTCCCTCTAAATAGCTTAACCTTTAGAGCTTTCTGCTCCTTGTTTTATGTCATTGTCTTGCTAATTTCCATTGGTCGAATAGGATGGCCCTTTAACCTATACAAGTTTCCCTCTCTAACTCTAATGACATGGTCATCGTATGAGCTTTAGATCCCATGGGTTGGATTGGTGCTTGTCCATCCTAGAATGGCATAGCAAACCCCTTCTTTTCTGTCATAGAGACTGAGAGCAAACTTCTCCTGAGTTCTGGTACCCATAGCACGTCCTCACTTCCAACATGTCACTATTGGAATGTCACTGCCCCAAATACTTTCACTTTATGTTTGGAATGAACACCAAACTCCACATACATCTCTGAGTCCCAATCTGTCAGGCTATTAGACAACTGTGCTCTTGTCTTATGACGTGTGACAACACTATCCAAAAGCCACACACCAACTAAAATTGTGCTTGAGGAAAGGTAGGAAAGACATGTGAATTCCCCCTCAAACTTCTTGGCAAACTCTTCCACTTGAGTTTCTGCCAACACAACTACATCTAATTGCGTACCCTTTTCATCCTTCTTCTTCCTTTTCCTCTTCATTGCATACCTTTACTTTGCATCATACAGATTTATTTTTCGACAAATAATTTTTTCTTTTGCTGTCGTATGATGTACGACTTGCGTGCGATCCTCTTGTTCTCGCCCTGCTAATATTTGTGCTTTGTACAATCATGGTGTTGGAAATACTGAGGGGAGGGGGGGGGGGGGCGGCTGAATCAGTATTTCTTTCCAAATGTTATTTTTATCAGTTAGATCACTTATATTTAGAACACAATATGAACTGTAAGAATAAATGCTTTTATTAAATTCTTCTTTACAATAAAATAGATACAATAAGTGTAGGGCTCCAACCCTAGATGAAGACACCGATCTTCAATCTCCCACGCTCCAACCTATTGCCAAGCACCAACTTGGACTTTTGTGAGGCTCCGACCCTATCTATCCAAGGCACCAACCTTGCGTTTAGAGGCTCCAACCTTGCGTTTAGAGGCTCCAACCCCAAGGGCACCAACCCTTCTCTGGTTCAAGCCCCAACCTGGTTTCTTGAGGACACCAATCCTCTAGGGCTCCAACCCACTGCTTCAAATCTTCAATATGAATTCAACGGTTCTTCAAGGCTCCCGATGTCTTCTTCAACGAGCCTTGTCAACAATCTTCAACTATCCATTCACTTAGTCTTCTCATCACATCATCAATGACAACCTTGATCTTCACATGAAGGTGTCTCCGCTGTCCTTCATGTTTCCAAATCAAATTCTTCAATTCAAATCATGATGACATCAATGAAGCATCATGATCTTCAAAATTCTCCACAAGACTTCTTAAGGTTGAATTTCTTCAACAAACTTCTTCACTGTTCTTGGTTTGCCCTTGACTTGACTTGTGCTTGAGCTTGACTTCACTGTCCCAAGATGATCACTCTACCTTGTCCGGATTCTGCACTATTCATCTAGCAATAATCATCATTATTCCTGCATCACTCTTCATCACCAAATCTGCTACTGCACCAATGGTTCTGCACTACATTGCACCAGTACTTTACCAACACTTCTTCAGCACAGCTAACCAATTCTAAACCACCCTGTACTAACACTACAGTTGCACTGACACTTTCACAAGTCTTCACTAGTCAATGATCATAAGTCTATATCTAGTTGTTCGAGCCCTCCATCACATGAGTGTAGCTGCCTGTGGTGTCTTAGCCCTTGTTGCTTCAAATGTCAAACTAGGGAAAGACTTCTAACCACCAAGTCTGCCTTCTTCCAATTGGTAGTTCTTCAATTCAGCTGCCACAGGAATGACAATAGGATTATCCTATAACCGAGCCCGAGATGGAGACAAATCTTTTCATACAGTCCTTTGAGCCTGAGACAATCCTTCAAATCAAAGACTGAGACAGTCCTTGTATCTTCATACCTGAACCACAGCAAAAAGTCTGAGGATGATCTTAGTATTGTTCCACAGTCCGAGGTATGGTAGATATTCACCACAGAAAAGTCTTGAGACTGCAATCTAGAAAATCCAAACAGGTCTAAGAGTGCTGACCCTTAACTATACCTGTACCTATCTCTTGTCCAAGGCTGCCAAACAGGTCCAAAGTCCTGTAGCTATCACTCAACAGATCTGAGGTTTGGTTAAGAGGTATGCAACTTCCGGTCTGCACAGTCCAAAGTTTAAGGGTATAATATGAGTTACTGCAATAATAATTTAGACCCAAAACTCATTTAAATCGTTCCTATGCCTTATCTTTTCCTTTATCCGAGCTGCTGTGGTACTCCTGTGATAATAGCCAGGGTGGATGATTGAGAATGAGTTCCGAAACCCTTATATATAGTATTTTTCGCAAGCCAAGATGAAGAGATACGTCATTGTATGGAGGCCGACTTGAAAGACAAGGTGCAGGTCGGCTTACTGTCAAAAAAATATTTTTTTAACTTGAAAATTCAATATCTCACAAACTATTTGGAATTTCGGGGCAAGTAAGGGTTCATTGGAAAGAGGAAAAAATCCTCTTTAAGATGGTCTAGGTCCCATTGAGAAAAGATGCTTCTAAGGTGGAAACAAATATTTTTCTTTGTGACTGTTTTTAAATTTTATGCCTAAAATTTTTGGGACAACATGAGGAATGTTTGAGACAGTAATGCTTCTCCATTGTTTGGCTTCTTCATCATCATAGGATCATGTAGGATATCCATGTCATCCCATAATAGTGTGCAGTGATATGTCACCAGCCATAGTGCAGCATTTATTAATTTTCCATTAGGAGATTTCCAAGTCCTTCATGTCACGTCTCCAATCATTGTCCATGTCATTAAGACGTTCATCAAGTGCCATCATGTACGACATCATCAAGTGTGGTCACTCATGTATAGTCCTTCAATATCAAGGGCAAGGACATCATCTCAGTTCTAGGCTTCTTCATCAAGAGTAAGAACATCATCGTGATTTCTAGGGCTTCTTTATCAAGAGCAAGGATACATGAGGTTATGGTGTCTTCATGATTAGTTCAAGCATCTAGGACAAGATATCTTCGTAGTGGCTTGACATCATAATGGCATCATTAATAGCTTGACATATTCATTAATGGCATCCTTATCAAACAAGAGGGACTTGTCACTATGAGCAAGGACATCATCATATTATGCACCACATGAATATTTTCCATCCCAATAATGCCATATCAACATCAATGACAACCTTCATTAACACATTGCCAAACTTGGCTCCTCTGATATTGGTACGAACTTGGTACCTTAGAATTCAGAGATTGGTCCCTCATACTTTTTGCTTTGATACCATGTTAAATTCTAAACCCAATACCTTGCAATTAATTCCTAGCAAATTATAAGAGATCTACTAAATAAAAGCACGATTATGTTCTTAACAAAATATTTAACGGAAGCACAATTACACAACCAATCTTACGCACATATGACACACAAGTTCTACCTAGTCAATAGGTCTTCATTAAATTAATAATTTGAACCTACTTGGGCTCTTGTCTTGGGATAATGGCCCAATTGAGGAATACCTTGGATCTAATCCAGCCAATCAGGCCCTAGATCTATCCTTGATTTGCTTAGCTGATATGGATGTCCTATGCTACACCCCTCGACCTTCCTCAGACCCATCACAATTTTCTACCTCACTTCTCGCTTCAGTAAATCTCTTTTTGAATGTCTTGTGCCATTGTATGATGTGTCTTTCTCCTCTCCTTAGCCTTGCTTTTATAACTTTTCATTGAGCTAAATCCCTAACCCTAATTACAAAGTGATGGATGGCCACGATTAGATCTCGCCTCACTTGGGATCAATGATTGAGATTAAAACATGATCACTAAAGTAAATACTTTACTTTTCGTAAGTTTCTTTAGCTCAATAGCTAACATAATTAATTATGTGCTTTTCCTAAGTTAAACTTAGGCTACATTTATAAAAGCAACTTAAGAATCCTAAAGAGACTTTGGGCAACATTTGCATGCCTAGACACTTAGGCGTATGCAGAAGTGCCTACCTGAGCTAAAAAGATTAACATAATGCTGATTGAGAAGCATTTAACTAATGGTGCCTTTTGAATTGGGGAGATAAGGGGATTTCCTTGAACTCTTAATAGGGATGAGGTTCGAAGTATGATTGCATACAATTCAATTTTGATCCTACAACTCATCATTTTTTATAGTTTGGCACATGGAAGATTGTGTGCTTTATTGAATATACTCAATTTTGCAGGGTAGACTTCAACCCTGATGATTGCAGTTAGGTGGACTATCTAGTTTAGTTGGAGTTTCTTACTTGCCAATTGATATCCCCTTCTTTGTTGATTTGTCTGCTTGCTGATTTGGCAAGTTTGTTATCTTGAATGGCCAACACAACTCATTTCATGGCAATTTGAGGGAGTGTGTGGAGGTGGATTTGCAACAACATAAGCTCCTCCCTTCTCATCTTTGTGTGCACCATTAATGGGGTCCACTAGTAGAATGTAAGATATGTCAACTTACTTAATGGTTGCTTTGGATGTCAGTGTCAGGACCATCTCATTTGGGATTGTCTTCTTCGCCTTCCAAGGATGAGGGAAGCATGTGAGGGAGGCTGTACAACTCCACTAGTTGGTCATGGAATGGTGAGAGTTGGTACCTTGGTGGCTTTGGGGCAAGGAATTGGGGCTTAGGTTCCTATTAACCACCCGTGTGGGTAACCCCTAGGGGAATTTTTTTCTCCCATTGCTTCATATTTCCAACCAACAACCCTATCATGATGCACAAATAGCTAGCCTCAGATGCCCTTCATCCATCCTTTGATCAATGCTTTCTTTCATCTAGCTTGCTCATTTGGTGAAGGTGTGATTTCAAATATGAGGTATATTACCATTTTTGTATTCAAGTGCTTTCATTTAATGTTTAAAGGCATTCTTGTATGGAGCATAGGTTGAATTGGATGATAGATCACTTTTGATTGTACACTTGTTCCCATGCTTCACCTTGGTGGTTATCACCTGCCTAGTCCAATGTGACCTTCCTTGAGGCCGTTCTTTCACTATCTAAGAGGGACACAAACAAGAGGCTCTAATTGATGTTGTGTTATCCATGGTAATCCATAATTGACACTTTCCATCTTTCTCATGTATCCACATTCCATCTTTAGGTTGATTACTATTTGTCACAAGTATTGGTTCCCTGTTTTCCTCATCCTTGAATAGGGGCTTGAAAACTTTGCCCAAAGAGGTTGATGTAATAGAAATAAAAGAAAAAAGCATGAGCCATATGTTAAAATGCAAATGATTGGCAAGGTTAAAATAAAGTGTGTGGACAAAAGCCTAGCCTGAGCTCTACCCCCCTCATTAGCCCTCACCCAGTTCATGGCTAATGCGTGAGGCTTGAGCTATCTAAATGATGAACCTTGAATATCCCAACCTCAATAGGCAATGGAACATTTCATATTAAAGGGGTTAGTGATGAGCCGATGAAAGCTCGAAACCCCAACTATATATATGTAAAAAGGAAAATGAATGATGAAAAAGGAGCACGGGAGGGGTGGTAAAAATAGGCTAAGGAATGTGGTAACTTAGGTCCCACGAATGCCCCCTCTTTAGTTCATAATGTTTAAGGATGTTGGAATATCATATTTGGTACAAGAAAGTGGCATCCTCCATGAAGTAAACCCCATGTCATGTCATTGATCACTTTGCACCTAATGACCAATGGGTTGGCCTAGTTTGCTCATCTATATACCATGTAAGGGTGAATATATAAAAATGGCATCGAGTGCAATACATATCAACAACAAAATACATAATTAGTGAGGCTCTAAATGGCCTTTAGAGGCCAAAAACAATGCTACAAGCTATTGGGCCTTTACTAGAAATGGGATCATCAACAAGAGCTACATAAACATTATCTAGCTTGAAATATTTAGAGTTAGACTCTTCAGCCTTATAATATGGTAGAAATTGAAAAAGCTTAACATTCCTAACCAATTATTTTGTTTGAGTGAAGGATTCATCTCCTCAACCTTATAATATGGTAGAAAAAGCTTAACATGCCTAACTAATTATTTTGGTTTGAGGGAAGGGTACATTTTTGTTAAGGCCATGGCAGAGGAGTTCAACAATCGATACCACTAACATCAAGGTACATAAAGGACTTCATGCTCTTGATTAAATACCAATCCCATACCCTCATACATGATAGAATTCAATGAAAATGTTGCAATCCTACCAACCCTAAAATCTTGAAAATTGCAAAGTCTATTGAATTTTGAGTGTTATATGAAAAATTATTTTTTTCCATATGAAGTCTGATAAGGTTCGAACCACTCATAACATCATGAAATAAATAATAGTAATGTTAGAAGTTTAAGTAAAAGGATAAAAAGGAAAGATAAGGATTTATCCTTTTAATTTAGAAATTTGACATTACCATTGATTAGAAGCATTGCTAGGGTTGAGTTAGGTTTTTTGTTTAGTTTTAGGGTTTAGGAGGTGCAAGGGTTGGATTTATAGCCAACAGGGCTATTTTGGGAGGGAAGCAACCCTTGGTTTCCTCCAAAAACCACCTGAGAAACTACCATTAGGGGTCTAAGACTCCCCCCACATGTGAGATCTGACTAATCGATCAGGGTTGGTATGGTACCTAATCAATAAAAATTGGCCCTCCAATTGGGTTTTTCTATCGTTTTATTACCCAGGCTTGTCCAATCAACTGGTTTAACCTATTATTGGTTCAGATTGGCGCTTTAGATAGGATGTCCAACCCTACTTTCCTTTGGGCTCTGTGACGCCTTATTGAGGATGTTGACCTTGGGATGCCTTTAGCATAGTTGATGACACCCTTCTAGTTCTCTCCCTTTAGGACTTGAAATCTTGCACTCCAAAGCTAGGACATTGCCTTGAGAGCATATGTACCCCAGAGCTGCCAGGAAGCCCCAAGGTTGGCAATCCACCTACTTGATGGACATTGCCTTGTTTTTGAGGAGATATGATGGTGATGATGACTTGTGACCCCTCTGGAAGAGATGGTACATTGCTTTGCATGCTGATTTCATGCCTTAGCTCAATGACGTCTCCTTGAAGACACCTGTATTGATGATGTGTCTTGTTTTGAGGATAATGTTTTCATGGGGGAGCCTTACTTGATGAGTGGACACCTTTTTGATGAGAAGACGTGACCTTTGGGATGAGATACGTTGATGTTTGTAGCTTGGGCAGGGTCTTCTGCACAATGCTTAGTGTTTAGGCGTGCTCTATAGGAAATACTCGGGTGCATCTATAGGACGATGGAGTTGATTGTTCCATCTGTTATCAGTGATCTCCCAGATAGGCCCATATTTATCTACTTTATCCTTGTAGGCTGCTCATATCTGCTCCTTTGCCTGGTCCATAGCCTCATAGATGTAGCCCATTGTTAGGGTCCAACCTTAATCCGTTTATTAATGTAATAAGCCCTAGGGACCCCGTAAGAGTCATGATTAGTTAGTTTAATAAATAAAGCCCATAAACATTGTAAGTGGTTAACAACATTATAAAAAAGGGACCACAATTAGTTATAACGAGCCATAGCTAATAAATAAAGTGGTTAACACAAATTATGTAAGGGACCACGAGTAGTTAGGGTTTTGGATCTCATGAAACTATATATTGTCGAAGATAATAAGGGAAGTCTTGTGTTGTGTTGTGTAATTGAGCTCTCCTCTACTTGTGGTTGCCCTCTCGAAGAGACAAGCGAACAATATTGTTGCAGATCTTCATAGAATATTTCCATTTTTATCATCTCATTGTTTTGTTTTCTAAGGCATCTTTGACATATTTTGCACTTTGATATTTTCTGTAGGTCAAGCATACTGTAAGTGGTATTAGAACAATTTCCGGGGCCATCCACATCACCAATTTTAGCAATTTGTGTTTAGGCTAGAGACATGTTTTGATGTCTTTAAACTACAAAGATCTATCGTTACGTGCATCAACCTGTGGTTGGGGAAGCATACACGCAAGAACTACAAGAGGTGGTCACGTCTGTTGGACTCCCTTGTAACCCTTGTTGGTACCCCTTCAAGTATTAGCGCATCAGACAACACCTGTACATGAACTGCACTTCCACGTACCTTTGGTATATCGGAAGCCCCCCATGGTTACCTTAAACCAACCTTACGTTGTCCGACTTGTTGCTACAATACACTGAGAACGACACTCAAATTGATTACTCGCATGTACCTAGGGTAGTCAGATAGTACGACTAAGGACACGATCAATTCTCCTTAGTTAGCGCTCTGAATGATTGGGATGAGTGCTATTGTTGGACCCTGGGCACTAACTAAGGAGGATTGACCGTGCCTTGAGCTGTCATATTAAGGGCCGATTGGTTGGTCAGTTAGAGACTTATCAATACTGCGGCCGCAAAAACCCCAACTACTAGATACTGCAAAACGTGTAGGAATTTGGCTGTCCCAACTGATCAAGGCTGCAGTGGTAGAAACCCTAACTTTTGGATACTGCAAAATGTGACGACCAATGAGCAGCCCTTGAAGGTATCATTTGAAGTTATATTAGAGCAAATTGGCAGAGTTGGGACAATATTTTGAAGACATAATAGTAATCACTTAGAATAGACCTTTGAAATAATTTTAGAGCAGATGTTGGTCTTATAGGAGCAACAAAACCTAAGTCTTGTTGGGAGCAGACCTTAACCCTTCTCTTGAGCAAAATTTGGGCTCCTCTTAAAGCAGTCTTTGAAGACATCCTTGTGGCAGAACCTTGAAGTGAAGACACCTAGTTGGAGCATTCCTTGAAGACTTGTTGGAGCTTTCATTGTTGACTCGTTGAGAATTGTTAAAAACTTCTTTGAAGGCCTGTTAGATCACTTGGATTATGAAGACTTGTTGAAGACATACTTAAAGGCTACACTTGAAGTAAGATTGGAGACTTTCTTGTAGCAGACATGAAGCAAATATGAAGAGTATTGGAGACACTTTCCATGAATCTTGAAGAGTTGTTGATGTAGACCATATAATGAAGTGTCTTGAAAGTGCTTGCTGAAGAGAATCTTGGAGTAGGTTGTAAGCCTTTGCTGGAGAAGTAACATTGTTGAACGAATCCTTTAAGACTTGTTGGAGAAGCTTTTGAAAGTCTTGAAGAAATCATTGAAGCCATCTTGAAGAACTGAAGCAGAAAAGGGTTGGGGGCCTAGAGGATTGAAGTCCTCACACAAGGTTGGAGCCTTTTGAAAAACCAAGTTGAAGCCTAAATTGTTAGAGAGGATTGGAGTCCTCAAGTAGACTAAGTTGGAGCTTGGTGTAGTATAGGTTGGAGCCTATGTTGAATTTGAAGATTGGACCCTTCATCTAGGGTTGGAGCCCTGAAAGAATTAAAAGTGTTATTGTACAAATTGGAACTTGAATTGTTAATAAAATTATTTTTTGTTGTACCAAATCAAAAAGTCAACGTAGTCAACATAATTCTCTCTCTTCTCTTTGCACGTGTGAGCTCAGACTCTGCAATTTTTAGACTTGTATAAACTAAAGAAGATAAATGGATGATGTGATGTGATGCCTCCAAGTGATGTCCCGTTAGGTGTATTTATATAGGTCTAGGTGGACGAATTTCCTTTTCCAAGTCGACTTGTACTTTTTGAGTAAGCATGGTTCCACGTTAAAATAATAAATTTCCCATGTGAAAATTAAATTCTTCCAAGTGCTTGAAGGGTCTCCTTAGGGTGAGAAGGGCTTCCCCAAGGCGGGAATTGCTCCCTGAGCTGCCAAATTTCAACATAACTTAGGAAAAGCACATAATTTTTATGTTGGCTTATTGGGTTAAAGAAACATTAGAAAAATAAAGTAATTACTTTAGTCATTATGTTTTAATTTCAACCCTTGGTCTGAAGTGAGGCGAGATCTAATCTCGTCCACCAATGAATTTGGAGATTATGGTTAGGGATTTAGCTCAACACAAAGTTATAAAAGCAAGGGTAAAGAGAAGGAGAAGGTACACCATACAACAACATGAGATTGAGGGAGGCATCTCAGTGAGGAGTGTGATACTCTGGAGTGTTTGGTCTGAGGAAGGGAGGCAACAAAGAATTCTAGATCAGCCAAGGAGAGCTTGATAGTTGGATTAGATCTAGTGTTGTACATGTATTTCCGTAGTGGACCATTATTCCATGACAGGATCCCAAGTAGGTTTTGAATCGATCTAATGATGAATTGATTTGATTGGGCAGAATTTGTGTCATTTTTATGAGATTCGTTATGTTTTCTCTTCGGTTGATTTAAGTTAAGAACCTAGTTGTGCGTTCATTTAATAGACTTGTAATATGCTAGGACAATGGATTGCTAAGTGCTATGCTTGTAGGAAAGCTAGCAAGCTACATGCCTTTGAGCCATTTGTTGCACTTTTTGATGAGATAGTTTTTGGAGGTTGACATCGCCTTTGGAGAGATTTTAGTTCACATATGTGGGTTAAATGAGGCATATTTTTATGTTATATCATTGTGTTATCTATCTTTGGGGGTTGACTTGTGACCTATCCAACTTGTAATCATAATTTAATATTATTTTAGGGCTTTTAGACTAAAATTAAGATAAAATTTGAATTGATTGCCCTTATATAAATAGAGGAGGTCGAATTCTCCTTTGAACATTTACATGCACACGTGGAGATCAATGCACACTAGATAGTATTTTCTCTCTTCATTTCCATGTAGCACTAGTTGAGTGAATTTGTCTTGCGGAGGATATTTTGATTGGATGGTTCTCTCTCTTGGATTATGATCAACGATTCCATGATGATTTTGGCTAATTTTTGTAAGAATTTTCTTCCATCTTGTACGTGTTGAAGAACTAGGGTTTTAATGAAAATTTCACCATAGTGTTGTTGAATGTTTTATGGCTCTTACTTCTTGAATAAGATTTTCATCAAGTTTCTCTTGAGGAACCTAAGTGTAGCTTTCTCCCTTCCAATCTTCAACCAAGATAAAATGATGCTAGGGTTAAAGGAATTGAGAAACATAAGTTTATCTTTCTCTATCCTTGAAATCTTTTCCATCAGTCCTCTTCCATAGATTTATAGCCCTAGACTCTAGTAGCCCTTGATTGAGAAAGGCAATAGTCCTATCTCTTGTGCTAATCAATAAAATAAAATTTAAAAAAAGCCCATTTTTTATAATTTTTTTAGGGTAAATTAGGGCTAGGTTACAACAAACTCTGCATTTTTTTTAGCTTTATTTCCCTTGGATCTCATTGTCCTAGGGTTAGACTTTGCATGCTTACAACTGAAGAAGTGAAAATATTATTTTACATGCATTTGTCAGCCATTAATTAAGGCTGATGTCTTGTGTTTTTCTATCGCTGTTTTATGTGTTTTCAACCATTGAAAATTGCTGTAATTCACTTGTTTACTCATTGATCAACCCTAATTGTTTACTTGTTTAACATAGATTTTGGGGCTGTCTTCTTATTGCTGTTGTAAGGCATTTGCACCTTGTAAATTGTTGATTAAAACCCTAGTTTATTACAACAAAGTGTAATTTCTAGATTGCACGTGTTTGAGAACCTATTCGTGCCTCTTTAGGACATACTAAGCACTCTAGATTTAGCCATATGTCCTTAGAAATTGCTATATTATAATTATACTTTAACTCACCTGAAACTCTAATCATTGAATATTTATCCTTGGGTGAAACTTCTAATAGAACTGTTAAATTTCCACAAAACTCTGCAACTACCTAGATGAATAACTGAAAACTGAAACTAGTTTACTTTCACCAAGATACAAAATTTCTTAACAATTCATATGCAGTGGAAAAACACAGAGATAAAAACAGATGTGCACAAATTGACACACTTATTTTTCCTAGGGTTAGACTTTGCATGCATTCAATTGAAGAAGTGAAAATATTATTTTACATGCATTTGTCAACCATTAATTAGGGTTGACGTCTAGTGTTTTTCTATTGCTGTTTTATGTGTTTTCAACCATTGAAAATTGTTGTAATTTGCTTGTTTACTCATTGATCAACCCTAATTTTTTACTTGTTTGGCATAGATTCTGGGGCTGTCTTCTTATTGCTGTTGTAAGGCATTTGCACCTTGTAAATTGTTGATTAAAACCCTAGTTTATAACAATTAAGTGTAATTTCTAGATTGCATATGTTTGAGAACCTATTTGTGCCTCTTTAGGACATACTAGGCCCTCTAGATTTAGCCATAGGGTCCTTTGAACTTGTTATATTATAATTATACTTCAACTCACCTGAAACTCTAATCATTGAATATTTATCCTTAGTTGAAACTTCTAGTAGAACTGTTAAATTTCCACGAAAGTCTGCAACTACTTAGATGAATAACTGAAAATTGAAACTAGTTTACTTTCACCAAGATACAAAGTTTCTTAACAATTCATATGCAATGGAAAAAACACAAAGATAAAACAAATATGCACAAATTGACACACTTATTTTTCTCAGGAAACTGAACAGGGAAAACCTGCTTACTTGATGTGGCTATTTTATTGTTCTTCTTGGAGCAATTGAATCAATTACAAAGCAATCTGTCTCTCCGAGAACATACTTGTTCTCCTGCTGATCTATCATGGAATTGCCTTGCCAACCCTTGATCCCAGCTCCTAAATCGTAGCGCACTTGTGATCTCCTATTACTTAGTACACAAGCTCTCTGCGCTGTCCACAAAAAAGGCTCTCTCACAACTTGTGAACTTTGTCTTGTCACAAACCTTTGTGCACAAAACAATTGTTATTTACTTGTGCCTTTGTCCTTCCTTTATAGATTTCAATCCATGCTAAATCAAGCAAGTCTAAATTTAGAACTCGTCGTTGACAAGTTAACTGAGTTTGAATTGAATCTCTCTTCAATCTTAACTTGGAGTTACGACTCGTGTTTCCTACAATCAAGGACTGAAGCTCCACTCGTCCTATCTGAACTTTTAACTGCAATTCGATCTTGTAGTCAAACTGAAGAAGACTCCACTTAACTGAAGCTGCAACTCTAGGCATGCTAACTTGATGATTATTCCAGTATATTGGAAATAACTCATTCTAATTGAAGTCTAATTCATGAGGACAACTCGAGATCTTCACTGGCTAAGGGCCAAAAGACCTTGCCCACTACATTTTCAACAAGAACGCTTAAGGGGTATTTATCTTAAGACCATTTGGGCTACATAATCCCTAATATCTATTGGGGAAACCTCCCTTGTGGGTTGTATCCAACCACATAAATGTCGAGAGTAGTTGCTGAGGTGACAATGGTAACTAATCCCATTGTTGCTGTCAATCTAGTGAGGCTTTGCACCAAAATGCTAGATTTTGTAGTGACGGTTCCTTTATTTACAGTTGGTTCTAGAGCTGTTATCACCAGTGTTATCAGAACCGAACTAGTTCTGAAAAACTGGTCGTTCCGACCGGTTTGGAGGCAAAACTGGTCCGAACCGGCCCTCCGAACCGGAAATGATCGGTTCGGTACCAAACCGGCCGGTTTCGTCACTGGACCGGCCGGTTCCGTACCGGTCCGGTTCGGACTGGTTCAGAGACCGGTTCCACCAGTTCACAAGGCTGGGCACTAAATTTTTTTTTTTAATTTTTTAAATTTTTAATTTTTTTTTTAAA
Source organism: Pinus albicaulis (assembly GCA_034641835.2). Lineage (NCBI taxonomy): Eukaryota > Viridiplantae > Streptophyta > Pinopsida > Pinales > Pinaceae > Pinus > Pinus albicaulis. The sequence goes on along the minus strand of CM076584.1, from coordinate 800,039,741 downwards.
TTATTATTTTTACTAGTTACTAATTCTACCCTAGACCCCCCCTAAAGCTACTTAAACACCCCCACCCCCTCTATTTCACTCACGCTATTCATTCGAGTCTCTCGCAATTCTTGAGCTGAGTTCGATGAGGAGAATTCAGAGAGTTTTTTGTAGGGTTGTTCTAAGGGAGTTTTTTTGCAGACTTTAAGCGTTGATTTGAGTCTTGCAGAGTTGTTGGGTTGGCAGATTTTTGAGATACTTCAAAGATTTTTTTTTTCCCAAAGATCTTTGGGTTTTCTTCAGTGGTTTTTGCAATTGGTTGAAGATTTTTTTTATTTTGTTGGGGTTGCTACATAGTTGATTTCAAAAGATTTTGAAGCTGATTTTCTCCAAAATTTCAGAGGGTAATCAAGGGCCATGGGAATCAAGCCATAATCCCATTGTAGACTTGGATGCTACTCATTCTTCAGATGAGGATAAGGAGGACGATCAAGATGATGATTGACGATTGATGATTTGATCATTGATTTGTTGTAGCTGTAGCTTGTAGTATAATAATATGATCTATGATGTTATTTTGGACTATAAAGGCCTTTTAGAGCCTGCTTCTTGATGTTTGTAACATTTTAAGTTCAACAATGTTTTGCACTAAGTGCTATTTTGGTTGTATGCACTATTACTTGCTATATAAATGAGAACTTTTGCATATTTGTGTATAAATGGTTTGGATTCGTATGGATGCACATGAATATATTTGTTTTTTCTTTAAAATATGAATATTTTATGTGTTTTTGGTAAACCGGTTTTTTTTTTCCGGTTTTTTTCCGGTTCCGGTCCGGTTCCGACCGGTTCCCGGTCCACAAGGTTTTCCGGTTCGATGACCGGTTCGGTTCCGATAACATTGGTTATCACATGGGATCTGCTTTGGCAGATCTACCCAACAACTCTAGATTACCAACTCTATCATCGTTGGCTGTCTCTTTGTTCGGATTGGTGCTTTTTAAGTCTCAGGAGGGTGTCCCTAGGGGTTGTCTGCTGTTATAAAATGAACAAATTTGCACAACAATCTAGTGGATCAGCAAACAAAAACTTGCCTCTGAGATGACAGTAAGTAGTCAAGACTTGAGCAAAGGTAAATTCTTAGTTAAATTTAAAATGGTTGACATTAGATTCCTAAGCCAATTACAATAGTGAATGAAATGAATGAAGTGAAGTGAATGTGTGCATTAAGTGAATAGGAAATCAAAGCAAGTGCATTAAAAGCAAACCAAATGACTACAATACAACTAAACAGCTATTCAACCAAGAGATTCCAAGAACCATAGATACAGCATAGTTGAAATCGAACCAAATCAGTATTGTTCAAGACATTGAATGGCATTGTAATGACAAACAGAGGACAGGTTACAATAGGTCCAATGATATGCAGTGAAATCCTAGTAGAACTGTAAACCTGAGCCTCTCACTGAAGATTACCTTTGGAGAATAGTGACTGCCCTCTTCATTTCCAAATATTCATTTTTAGTATAATTAATTTCATTTCCTTTAATCTGCTTAGTGGGTTTTGTTGTTTAGTTGGAAGTGGTACACCTATTTTTTCTGGTTTGACTGTTAAGATCTGCACTATTAGAACTTAGAAGCAATGTTTCAGCTAAATTAATGAACTAAGTTCCACCTTCTTTAAATAGGAAATAGTTCTGTAAAGTTTTGGCTTTCATACAACATAGAAACAGTTGTTTTGCCATAAAATATCTGGCTTTTTACTATGTTTCTTTTTAGTATTTACTATTTTTCCATAAACATATGTTTGCTTTTACATTTTTTTTGCTTTCTCTTGTTCATTATGGATGAAAATAAAAATATACCAGGTTGGATTTCTGATGTCTTCCATGAACTCTTTTTTGTTTGTACAGAGAGGCTTGATCAACATATCAGTGGGATTCTCACCACTGTTTGTAATCATTCATTCCACTCTTCATGTATTTCAAAATGGACAGATTCATCATGCCCAGTGAGTAAATTGAAAAGTGCTTTGCTCTATATACATGTTTGTAACTTTGTAGCTCTTATTGACCGAAGAACTACTTCTCTAATAGGAGTTACATGATCATTTGAATCTCACGTGGAAGATAGCTTTGTGGAATAATGTGTGTTATTAACCCCTAAACATTGCATTAAATTGTTATAGGCAGTGATGCTGCTTTGGTTTTAAAATTGTAATCACTTTAAAGCAAGGTAGGCATGTATCTAATATACACTATCCACTGTCTACTGTACTTACTACTTAGCTCCCTTTAGATACAATCAATCCACACACAGACAGAGATTTCAGTAAGATGGTGTCCTCCTCAGAGTAGTGCACAATTGCTATTAACTCGAGTACCCTGGTATCCTGACTGTTATTCTGGACATTGTGGATCTGCTTCTATCCAACGTTGAGTATCATCTAGTTCTCTTTGCATGCATCCTGGGGCAGGAGGACAGGTGAGCATTACCAGCTTTCTTTCTACTTCATATGTTTGCCAGGCTTAATCTTAGAGGAGATTCCAGGGTGGCACCTTGCCTCTTATGAGAATTGTCTTCTTAGCCTTGGACATTCTCCTATGTATATTATCAGAACCTGTATTGGCCCTATCAGGGTGATGGATGATGATGCCATTGATCCTTCAGCTTCCGCTTTGAGCATTGCTACAGACATGTGACATTGCCAATCTCTTGTTTCAGTTTCCATCTTTGGTCTTCATATTTCCTTGAAGGCAATTTATACATGTACTCGCGTTATATAGCTTGGGTTTACATTGCTATGTTTATGTTGTTTATTTTATCCACATTGTTTTATTGTCTTAGTGCTTAGCTTTTCAGTCCATGGGGTTTTTTTCTACCCTAAATTATTTCTATTCTGCTGGATGTAAAATCGAGTATCATTGATCTATTTTGGCCACTCATGGACATGAATATAAGTTTTTTATCTTTTCTGAAATATCCTTGGGGTCTACATCTCAACATATATAGGGTTTTGTAAATATTTTTGAGTCTTCTTGGTTTGATAACAAAAAATACTATGCACAAAAAGGAGGAATTTGGACAACATCCTTGACTGCATTATCAAGTGTATGCACACAAAATTGAGTTGTGCCTTTGAACACCTCATACTTCGTAATATCCCCAATTAATTAATTTTGTTAAGAAGAATTTCCATTTTTGCAATTTCGGCAATTGGGAGATATTTTGGCATTAAAACTTAGGAAAAATGGGTTGAGGAGACACCACTTGATTTTTTGGCAAAGAGGAGGCCTCAAACATAGGGAAAAGAGAAAAATTAAAGTGTTGGTGGATGGTGGGGACCACCTAAAAGGGAAATTCACACCCTTAGGCAACCTGCACTTGTGGGAAAGGAGGGAGGAGGAATTTGAATTTGGTGGCGGCCACAAGGGAAAGGGACTAGCAAACATAAATAGAAGGAAAGTACCTCATTTTGGAGCTTTTGACAAATTGAATTTCTGAATTAGATTACTCTTGAGCTGCTTAGCCAAGAATACCAGTGCTGCTTAGCACAAGGAGTTTCTGAGTGGAGATTTCAGCTCTTCCTTCGGTGAACCTTGAGTGTCACCCTAGGACAGCAATTGGTGATTGGTTTCAGGCATTTGGAGGACCATATCTGCAGAGTTTTCTTCAATCAGGGCATGCTTTCTCCAAGGGCAAAAAGGCAACTTGTGGGGCTGAATTAGAGTAGTGAATTAGGGAGTCGAAGGGAGGAAATTTGCAACCAATCCATCATTGGACATGTTGACCATTGGAGTGGTACCTGATGATTATATGAAGGCTACATGCCCAAGGATGAACCAATGGACACTTGTACCATCAGATATCATCAGCACCAGAGTTTTTAAACTCTACTTTTACTTCTCATCATTTTCTCTTGTACCCAGATCCCATGCCTTACAGGGAATTGTAATAAGTGATGCTAGTAATGAAGATTTTTGAGTCTGTAACAGGTCTAGGTAGCTTGGGACCTTGCCAGCAAGTGAGTATTACTCTGGGAGGTTTTTTTCACTCGGTAAATTATAATCTCCTTACCAGGACTTAATAATTAATTGAGTTTTTCTTCCAATTTTTCCCCAAAGCTGGAGTACGACTTGATGGTGAGGCCTTGGGTGAGTCCTAGTGTCTAGGATCGATGTATATTACCATACTAGACCACACACAAAATTTCGTGGAATTTGGTTAGGTCTAGGTAGTCATTTTTTAGATTTCCTGCAAGTCAAAAATTGCAATAAAAGTTGTAATTGAATTGTAATAAGTGTTGTCTAGAGAAGTTGAATGATGTATAAGTAATAAAAATTGCACCTCTCACCCTCAAATTTCTACTATGACACTTTGAGGGGTTAATAATGTGTTCTGGACCCTCAAAACCAACATTTCCTAAGTTTAGTGGAAATTGTGGCAATTAATTAAGGCTAGAATTAAATAAAATAGAGAGAAATAAATTATTCCATGTGACAAAATGACGTGGAAATGACTTGGAAAACTCCTAAGTCAAAGAGTTGTCAACGGACATGTGTAGGATGACTGAGCACACTGCATCATTAATACACCATTATTTCATAAAATCAAATTTCCTAGAGATAAAGGAACAGTTGCACATGTGGAAGATCGAATTAATTAGAGGAGCTCATGCACTAAAGGAATATTCTACAAAATATTTGGACTGAAGTTTATGAAGCTCTTCTTCCACATGAGCACCTTTCCATCAGTGAATGCCACATTGAAACCTTTTCCATGGCCAATATAGACACAAGGTTCTTATTCAAATTTGGTACATAGAGTACATCCTGCAAGTCGAGGACTTGACCTTGAGACAAGTGGAGGGTCATAGTCCCTGTCCCTTTCACGGGATATGTGGCATTATCTCCAAGGATAATTTCCAGATTAGTATCCTTCTCAACCATATCAGAAAGTATGATTGGACAGATTCATCCTTGCCTTTCTTCAGATTCTTCAATTGATTCTTGAAGAATAGTACTTGATTCACATTGTTGGCCTTGAACATGAGGATCAATTTATCATACATCTCTTTGGATGTGCCCAACTCAGAGATGTAGGCCACCAGGCTTTTATGAATGGATTCCCTGATCATCAGCTTTGCTTTGATCTCCCCCTTCTTGTACTTTGTTTTGGCAACAACAGTAGCAGTGGATGGAGGTTCTTGGATTTTACCCTGTACATAGTCCATGACATCTTGGTCTTCCAATTTGAGATCCAATATCATTTTCCAAGCATGGAAGTCATCCTTCCCAGTCAATTTGTCATCCTCCTTGAAGCCATAGCTTATGGAATCCATTATCCTCTCCGGTGATTGCTACAAATAGGGCTTGTCTTCACCTCAACTCTGATACCATGTAAATTTATGTAGATGTTCTATGCTTGATGCAACTTTACTTTTCACTATAGCAATCACATAAACAATCAAGTAAAATGCTGATAGAACATACCAGAGGATCTATAGAAGACAAACCAGAAACAAAAGAATGTGGTGGTGCATTACGACGGTCAACAGGATGCTTCAACCAGCAAAGTCTTCTTGGTCAGCCAACCCAGCTTGTGTCACAACAACCCTCAAAATAGTCACCTGGTCAACCCAAATTCAACCCCAGAAAAGTCAACGTTGTCTAGAAAAGTCAACGCAGGGCAGCAGCAATAAAGTCAACACAACTCGGTCTTTGGTCAACCTTTTGACCTCAGTTCTTGTGCCAATGTGTACGGCCTTCCAAAATTGAAGTCTCCACCAATTTTTAGCCCTTTTGGACCATGCGTTGACCAAAGTCAACGCTGGTCAAACTAGCGTGGAAACCCTAGCTGCAGTGAGTTGCAGTAAATTCGGTCAAACCCTAGCTGCAGTAATTCGTCCTTTTTCTCACGTGTGAACCGAATTTGCCTCCAAGGAGCTCGTACTAAATCAGAAGAGGAGATGATGTGTGATGAGATGAGTGAAATGATCTCCAACGTTGACTGTTTATATATCCATCATTGAGGTGTGTGACACATCTGCTGGGGGTGTAAAACCTTAAGGCCGACCTGCACATATTTGAAATTATTAAAAAATAAACTCAAAATAAATGTTCTGCTCATCAGATTAAGATCAATTTTATATCGATCTTACACCTCTCTGAAAGAGGAATCCAATACAAATATTGGTATCTTCATCTGAGCATCACAACATGGAGTTTGGACCTAGTTGTCCAATTTTAACACTCTAACTTCTCAAGAGAAAGGATGAAGTATTTGAGAAGTTCAAGGAGTTTCGAGCTGAAGTGGAAACCCTAATTGAAAGAAAGATAAAGACTCTATGATCCGACAATGGCGGGGAATACACTTCCAAGGAATTGATTGCATATTGTAAAAAAGCAGGAATTAAGAGGGAGCTCATTGTTCTCGAATGTCTTGAACAAAATGGAGTTGTTGAAAGAAAGAATAGGTTAAGTGAAGAAGGCATTAAAACAATCCTTCTTGATCAAGGCCTACCAAAATTCTTATGGGGTGAAGTAGCCATGACAAATGTATGCATTCAAAATAGAAGTCCTCATGGAAGTTTCAAGAATATTACTCCCGAAGAAGTATTCACAGGGATGAAGCTAAGTGTGGATCACTTCCGAATCATTGGAAGCCCTGCCGACATCCATGTTCCAAAGGACAAGCAAAAGAAGTTGGATTCTACAAGCATGAAAGCAATATTTGTTGGATATCGTCTCTCCTCAAAAGCATATAGAATCTACGTCAAGGAAGGAAGACATATTGAAGTAAGTAGGGATGTCATGTTTGATTAAAATAAAGCCTACAAGAAATCAAAGGATATCCCTATTGATTCCGATGATGAAGAATCTCCAATATTTGAAGAAGAAGAAGTTCCACGAAAACTCTACTACAAATCAAGAAGAAGAAGAAGGACCAAGTGAGCCTATTAAACCTGTGATCATTCCGACCACAAGGAAAAGGCCAAATTGTTTAAAAGCTACTTTCGAAGATGCTGAAGGACATGAAGCTGTGAAAGGAACCTTTAGAGAAAGTAAAAAACCGAAGAGATATTCTTGATATGCTGCATATATGAGGAAGTTAATTGAAGCCGACCAATCTACATTCGAAGAAGCTGCTCATCAGGAAGTTTGGAAGAAGGAGATGCATTGAAGAATATCAATCCATTATGAAGAATGGGGTTTGGGAAATCATTCCTAGACCTAGTGACAAATCGGTTGTCACATCTAAATGGATCTATAAGATCAAAAACGTTGTTGATGGAAGCATAGACAAGTACAAAGTGAGATTCATTGCAAGGGGTTATGAAGAAACCTTTGCACCCACAACAAGGTATACTACCATTATATCTTTGGTTTCATTGGCTGCTACAATGGGTTGGAATATCCATCAAATGAATGTGAAGACCGCATTTGTAATATTCAGAACGAAAATATATAATGTTAAACAAAGCAAACATAGCATAAACATATACAAAAATTTAGAGCACATTTAACAACTAGAATTCTCCATGAACTACGCTGATCAAAGCCATTTTATTAATGAGAGGGTACAATGTGGTGTTGGAAAGAGTGCACCTGGGCTTGCACAAGGCAAGCTAGCAAAGCCCAAATGGAACTCTCTCCTCTCTCCTAGCACTGCGCTGAATTGCCCAGAAAATACACTGCTAGCTACAAAGAACTGCTGCTAGGGCCTCCTCGGATGCTCAGAAAATTTCGGGAAATTAACCCCGGGCTCTCCTCCAATAACCCAAAAAAACTCACGAAGGAATTGGCCAAATGTTGACCTCGGAATTTCGGCCCAATTTTCCCCTAGCTCCTCTAGCTGCTGGCTGCATTGGGATACCTGTTTGGCCCCTCAAATCTGCCCAAAACTTTTTGCCAAATTAATCTTGGCCTCTCCTCCACAAGCAGAAGATGAAACCTGTAGCAAATGTTGCGTTTGTTGCTCCACCAAAATGTCGGAAAAGCCCCCACAACACTTCCCCGGACTCCACCTCAAGTTTCAACCCCTAACTCCCTTCATTCTTAAACCTCCAAGCGTGCCTCCAAGAATTGCGCAGTCCCTACGCTGCTGATGCTAGACCTCCGCACAAAATCGCACTCCTTGCTGCTGATGCTAGACCTCCGCACAAAATCGCACTCCTTGCTGCTGGTACGAACTGGTATAGGTAGGACTCCCTCCTTGGGTTGGCAGTCGAAGTACACCAAAGCAAGGGTTGAGATTTCCACTCGGAAACACTCATGCGCTAAACAACACTTGCAGACTTGGCTTCAGCTCAAGCGTGCTATGTCAAAGACACTTTTCTCAAATGATCATAAATGCCCCAAATGAGTGCCTCTTTCTCTTTTTGTCAAAGTGTCTCCAAAATGCCCATGTGGGAGCAACTCGACTTCCCCCCACCAACTTCGCTCCAATGAGAGCGTATTCCACATGTGGGCCGTAATTCTCCATGGGGTGGCCCCCATGCTGCACTAGAGCCACAATATTTCCCTTCCTTCCTAATGTTTGGGCCCCCACTTAATCCCAAAATTCATGTGGGACCCCTGAACCCACATCTCCTAAGCGCAAACATGAAATAAGACAAAATTGGTCAATATTGATATTTCGCTTAGCAATATTGCCAAGTGGGAATATCGCAGTCCTTCCCAAACATTGCTTGTCCTCAAGCATTTGCCGAACAAGCGCTCTCTCTAGTTGTTGCTCCCCACTATCACTGCAAAATTGTGCTAGGGTCCCATATGCGCCACTGAATCGTCTTTGATTTCTGCATTGTCTTGACATGAAAGAATCCCTCAATACCAGGATCCGAAGCCACCATGTACCTCCTGAAGCTCCCCTTGCTCCACTCACTATGCTGCTCGCTATAAGTACCAAAAGTCCCCTGTATACCATCAATGAGTAGGGGATCATGATAATGTGGCACTATGCCCAACTCCTCGTGAAGCTGTCCTACCACGTAGGCCATCCCATACACTCCAAGAGTATACTCTCGAAGATACCACCCAATCCCTGCAGAGATAGCGTCTCGCTCATGTGAGCTTCTCCTGATATCATCCTGTTGGCCTACCTGCCATGCTAATGAAGTCCCCCACTCCATCGATGACTCGCTAAAGCCCAATGGAAGATCTGCATGATCTCCCCCTATAGTAGCCAACTCATCCCAATAAGGTTATTGAGCTGTGAAGAGTGGTGTGCTCAGGTCCCCTGCTAATCTCAGAGTGGTGTCACCATGTTGACGCTGCGCTACTTTGACTATGACATACTCCCCATCGTGCGTCGACTGTATCCTCCTCTCCTGAGGCCTAGTGGCGAAAATCTGTGAGAGCCAAGATCATCCTGCCCGGGCATCTCCATGATGCCAATATCTACCCCTCCACGGCTAATCTCGACCCTGAACAACAACATGGCAAGTCTGCCTCGCCATGTAGTGGAGGCCTCAGTGATCCCCCATGTATCAAACCCAAGGTGAACTGGACCACCCTCTGCCATGACCCCTCTCATCACAAAGTGGAGTGATCCGCCCACCAACTGGACCCCTGGGTCCCCCAAGCATGTTGGGAGCTCATAACTCCCATTCCTCACGGAATGTCGTTGCGCAGCGCTGCTATCTACTAGAACCCATCTGACCCTCATCTCCAACCCCTGTATGTATCCCATGGGTGGACCCCACGTATCGAGAGTCTGTCCCACACAAGCCAAACTGCGCTGCACTTGCTAGAGCACGTAGTGAAATCCACTATCCCAACTCTTAACGACACACTTGTACATTGCTCGGAGTCTGGGTGATCTCTTGTAGACGAAGTCTACCATCCATCGTCCCTCAGGCTCTTGTGACCCCTCAGATTATCTCGCCAGAAGTGCATCATGTAGTTCCATCGCAATCGACTCCCCATGTGTGAGCCCAAAAGAGGAACCTATGCTACCTCGATAATAGACCAAGCCATCCTAAGCTTGTGTTTGGCTGCAGTAGCAGCGTATTGACTTGTAAAAGATTTATTTGCTCAAAAAACAATCAATAAGAAGACCACAACAAAGAAAGCAGGTTTTCTTGTTTCCTGGGTAAAACACGAGTGTCAAATTTGTTAGAAAATTAGAAATGCATGCGTAGTGTTGGAGCTTCAGTTCTTTGGAGTCTTCTTTAGTGAAACTACAGGATGAGGTGGCCGTGACAAGTCTAGTTAAGACGACTTAAGACTGCAAAGACAGGTTCAGTAAGGACGAGTTATGACTTTAGAGACAAGTGAAGAGAGGACAAGTTAAGGCATCAAATAACTCTGCTCACAATTAGAGGAAATCAAGGAGCAACTTGAGCCAATTAACTGAGAGCTAGTCCAAGTGTAATTGAGACCTGCCCTAGTTAACTAGAATAAGGAACTCGTTGCACTTTTGTGAACAACCATTCGAACTTGGCCTCCTTGCATGCGTCAAATGTCTAGTAAGGGAAGACAAGGACGAAGGCACAAAGATTGATGATTTTCTGTTGATGGAATAGCACATTGGTTGAGGAGTGAAGATCAAGAATTTGAGGAGCAAGTCGAGACTAGTTTAAGAAGGAATCAATTGTGTGAGCAGGACGAGATCGATAGGTAGGGCCAAGAGCAATTTCCCAAGGCTGAGAGCTTATTTTCTGGCTGCAGTAGCAGCGTATTGACTTGTAAAGAATTTATTTGCTCCAAAACAATCAATAAGAAGACCACTACAAAGAAAGCATGTTTTCTTGTTTCCTGGGTAAAACACTAGTGTCAAATTTGTTAGAAAATCAGAAAGGCAAAAAGATTTCTTATTCTTGATAATTACTTGTGATTTTTCTTGTTATTATGATTCTTTATATCTTCCTTCTCCTAGTTCATCAAGCAATTACCAAAGAAGCAACACACAAAACAATAGACACTAGATGTAGGCACTATGCCAGGACAAAACCCCCCTCGACGGGAAAACCCAGTCAATAAATTCTTCCTTTCAATAGTATTCTTTGAGACTCTTCACCCTAGACAAAGGCCAGACCTTCCCTCCACACCAAGTCAGCCTCCTGAATTTTGACCCCTTTCCAGCAACTTCGACTAGGCAAAAACTTTCGACAACAGGCAACTTCCGGCAACAGTGAAACTTTATAAGACTTCGATCTCGCAATCTAGGGCACGAAACAGAGAGAGAGGCACCAAAATTTTGATTTTCTTCTTCTTCCTAGACTTCCCCAAACTCACACTTCTTTTAGGTTCCCAACAACAGACTTCGTATTTTTCCCAGCTACAAGAGATATCGAACTTCTTGTGAGAGAGGGTGTACCAAATGAATTCGATTTGCTTGTAAATATAGGCTCCATGTGAGGTCGAATTAGGGTCCTTACGTCGACTTGATCTCTTCTTGGCCGACTTGGTGTGGAGGATACATAAGTCATATTTGACTCAATACTATACCTTTTTACATGGTTCAAATGACCAAGAAGGGTCTCTTTAAAAGTACAATGACTCTATTAACTCAGAATGAATCCTAAAGGTCCTCAATGGCGAATTTGACCTAAAACATGGTGACCCAGGCATGAAATACATGCTTTTCTAAGTCACAATAATAATAATAAAAGTTCTTTTCTTTATTCTTTTGATAAGTACATTACAAGATGACTCAAATACGTTAAATGAAGACCGAACCTAGTTACATTTTCCAACACTCCCTCTTAACTAGGGAGGTATTCATCATATACAAATACAATGGAAGATCTAATACTATATGAACAATGAAGAACTTTAGGCACAACTATGCCATGGACTAGATTCCTGACCAGGGTCGATAAAATACCACGGGTTTCTTTAATTTCCTTTAATAAAGTGACTTTATAAGTTTTATTTCTTAATTAAATCAAAAGTCACTTAATAATACCCCTTTTTAATTTAATTACTCACTATCACTTTTAGGGTGACATTAAATAATTAAATTAATTGACTCGTTTCTTCCGTTCTCGAAAAGGGATATTATAGTCCTCCCTTCCCGAGATTGCTTCTCCCAAGCAATCCAAATCTGTATTCCCCGGTCCCAGATAACCCTAGTGAATCCCAATCTAGAAGCTGCATTCAGTCCTGCCACCTGTACTAAATTAGAAATTATCAGCATATGGTTTGAGTGTTTTATGTAATGATTGTTCCTCTTCTGGGTACTTTACCCCTAAAAAGCCATGTATAAGGAGTATGTTAGCTGTTACTGGTAGAGTGTGCTTGGATGTTGTGTCTGAAGTCCAAATTCTCTCTAATTGAGCCCATTGTTCCTTGTGGTAGGATGAATGCTTGATGTTTGAGTTGTTTTATACTAATAAGGATTGGTCGTGTAATTATTCAGTATCTCAAAATAATATATGCAAGGAGCATGTGATCTACTAGTGAATTCTTGATTTTTTTATCTGGAATAAGTACTTATCTATATAGCCATTTTATCCATGCCAATCTTGTCATTCGCAGGTCCTTGAGATGGATATTTGTTGCTAATACCATGGGTCCCTCGAGCCTCCTTTTTCTTTTATAACTTTTTTTTCCTCCTCAAAATACTATGGGTCCCTGAAATACCATGGTCAATAACATGGGTCGAGAAAATACCATGGGTTTCTTTATTTCCTTTAATAAAGTGACTTTATAAGTTTTATTTCTTAATTAAATCAAAAGTCACTTAATAATACCCCTTTTTAATTTAATTACTCACTATCACTTTTAGGGTGACATTAAATAATTAAATTAATTGACTCGTTTCTTCCGTTCTCGAAAAGGGATATTATAGTCCTCCCTTCCCGAGATTGCTTCTCCCAAGCAATCCAAATCTGTATTCCCTGGTCCCAGATAACCCTAGTGAATCCCAATCTAGAAGCTGCATTCAGTCTTGCCACCTGTACTAAATTAGAAACTATCAGCATATGGTTTTAGTGTTTTATGTAATGATTGTTCCTCTTCTGGGTACTTTACCCCTAAAAAGCCATGTATAAGGCGTATGTTAGCTGTTACTGGTAGAGTGTGCTTGGATGTTGTGTCTGAAGTCCAAATTCTCTCTAATTGAGCCCATTGTTCCCTTGTGGTAGGATGAATGCTTGATGTTTGAGTTGTTCTATACTAATAAGGATTGGTTGTGTAATTCTTCAGTATCTCAAAATAATATATGCAAGGAGCATGTGATCTACTAGTGAATTCTTGATTTTTTTTCTGGAGTAAGTACTTATCTATATACCAGGCCATTTAATCCATGCCAATCTTGTCATTTGCAGGTCCTTGAGATGGATATTTGTTGCTAATTTCTGCCTTTTTACCAAGTGATTCTTTTTGACAATAAAGCATTCTGGGAACAAATCTTCCCAACGGAAAATCCAAGGAATACACAAATAATTTAAGAACATCTCATAATCAATCAGAATACATTTAGGAGGAAACAGAAACGAGAGAATAAAATGTGAATTTTTTGCCGGAAATGTGTGGGTGCTTATTAAAGTGTGTTAAGGTAAAAAAGAACATTAAAAAATTGAAGTTGGATGGAAGACGGGGCCATCAAGATCTCTTGTTCAGTTTAGAGATAATGATCATATTCCTTTGCTTACAGGTCTGTAGATATTGTCAGCAGCAGCCTGAGAAGTCTACTTGTTCAGTCTGTTCAACATCTGAGAACCTATGGATCTGTGTTATCTGTGGTTTTGTTGGATGTGGAAGGTAGCCTCGATTGTTTTGTAACCAAGATTTGCTTTTCATTAGTTTTCCTTCACTAAGTATTGACCACATGGTGTTTGGCAGGTATAAGTCAGGTCATGCCATAAAGCATTGGAAAGAAACTCAACATTGTTATTCACTTGATTTGGAGACTCAACGGGTCTGGGATTATGTTGGCGATAACTATGTTCATCGACTTATACAGTCAAAAACTGATGGTAAATTGGTTGAGTTAAATGCCCATTGTAGAGATACTGGTGATGATTGTGGGAGGTGTGAATGCAGTAATGATGCTGGATTTGAGAGTGTTCTTTTGGACAGTAAAATTGAAGCGGTGAGAATGCTTTTGAATTATCATCAAAAGATCCATTTCTTTTTGGAAGTTGTTTATTTTTTCCAAAGGTTTACAAGTATCAATTCCTTGGGTATACTAGATTAAGTGGCCCCTGTATGGAAACAAATACATTGACAATAACATGCTGTCAATTTGGACAGATAGCTGATGAGTATAATAATCTTCTGACAAGTCAGCTAGAGAATCAACGACAGGTATATTTATAGAACCCTGCCTAAATATTTCTTGCGCATTAACAAGCATTCATAAAGAATGTAAAGCTCAATTAATATTTTGCCAAGTTCATCATTATTTCCTATTGAGTTCGTTAACCTGATCATTTATAAACTAAGTTTTAGAATATGTGACTCTATCATGTGGCTATTAAAAAGTTTATTGCCATCGACTTTGTTATTCTTATGCATGTTGAAAATTCTGTAGACGATATTCTATTAGTTTCAAATGAATAATAAAATGAATTATGCATCTTTTAGATTCAGCATACTGGAATTTACTGTTTACAAGCTTTTGCTACTGGTTTGTCAGTACTACGATTCATTACTTGCTGAAGTCAGGCAGCAGAGGGAGACTGCTGTTTCTGAAGCTATGCAGAAGTCTACAAACATAAAATTACAAAAATTGCAAGCTAAGCTTGAAGAATGCACCAAGGAGAACACCTTTCTGAATGAGGTATATGTTTTGTTAGACAAAAGTTTGTCTTCGTTCTGTTGGGTTATGTGGCATAGAAGCCGCAAAGAGATAAATTTGCTGTAAAAGATGCTTCATCCTATTGCCCAGGCAGATTTACTGACGTTCATGGAGTTTGTTTGCAGGTTAATAAGAACTTGAGTGCAAATCAGGAACTATGGAGGAAAAAAGTTGAAGAGATTGAACAGAGGTATAATCTGTTAGCCTGTTTTCCACCTTCTTGTACCAGAAACATTTCAGAAACGCTGAAAGAGATCCAAAACTCCTTCCTTAAATTCCTCTGTGGTAGAGAAATTTAGAGAAGCACCTTTTAGAATCAAGAGTATGTGAATGGAAGTGTGGGTGAAAAGTTTTGGTCCCTTGCATTTATGCATGCTCCTAAGAATGAGATGACAACCTGAAATTTGTTGCTTTCCTTTTAAGTTTGCCATCAAATTTTCCTTATTTTAAGTGTATATTCTTCAATTTGTTCTTTTACAGGGAGCAATTGGCCATAAAAGCACGGGATGAAAAAATTGCAGATTTGGAAGAACAGGTAAATTCTTATTTCACTGGGTTATTCTCTCCGGACAAAAGTTCTGGTCTCTGAGATCCAGTTTTTATTGTTTGGTTCAACCTTATTACAGGTCAGGGATTTCATGGTATATATTGAAGCACAGAAGACCTTAGAAAACTGTTCAGACTCGGCTGATATTAGGGATGGCACCATTTTGCTGCAACCTGAGTCGACTTCAAAGACAAGCCGTCGTCCAGGAAAGTCAAGTAGAAAGAAACGCTAGATGGAGATGAAAAACATTCTGTATAGAACAACTTCCCACTTCATGCATATTTTTTTTTGCACTCCCGTCCAGCAATTTAATAATGTCCTTTTCCATTTGAAAGTAACTTTATTTTGGGCTTTCGAAAATCAAGGAGAAAATTTAGTTACTGCCGTCCGAGTCCTGAATGTTCCACAGCACGGTACTTGTATCTGATAACCTTATGGCTGTCATCATATCTGATGTTAAATTTTGTAGCTATGGTTGGTCTTCATAATGTTTCATTTGTAATTGTAATGATGAAATATAAATTGTATTTGTAAAAGAACAATTATATGAAGCATTTTCTTCATGCTTGCAAGAAAATATTTTTTTTTTTTTGATTTTTGTATTCAAAAGAAAATATTATAAGGCATGTTCTTCATGACCTTATCAAAGTGGGAAAATGAAAATTTGAATTTACATTCTAGACACCGCAAGATGCCCGAGTTGGCCCTGTCCCAGAGGCATCTATTCAACTCCTTCCAGCTTGTATATATAGAGACCTCTTGTCTCCACTCCAAGCACAATTCACATCTCACAATCAAGTGTATTTCTAATCCATCCTAACAAAGGAAGACGAGGAAGAAGAAAGTTGAGTTGAAGGTGATGAAGAAGCCGAGCTCAAGGAAGAGTCTCCTCGCACATGTGAATTCTCTGCTGCCGTCACACGTGTATTACAGGTCCGAATTTCTGTGGATAAAGTCTGGTCTAAGGTTTGAAATTCGGCCCTAGTGCAGACCTAGTGCGTGTTTGTGGAGAGGCATCTTGAAGTGATTTGGGGACTTTTTGACATGGCATCTTGAGGCATCTTGAGGCATCTTGTGGTTGTCATCTTGCTGGTTAGTTTAACTTTGATGTATCTCTTGTTGCATTGATTCTTCAAGGAAAAGTTGGCTGGGTTTTTCCCCATAGTGGGCTTTACCAGGGTAAAATCTTCTTGTCTCTTTGTGCTTTGTGATCTCTATTGCTCTACTGTCTATGTGGTTGAATTTCTGAAATATAATTGCGTAATTATCATCTTTCTGTGCTAAATAACATCATTGGAAGTATTATCGTAGTTCAGAAATAAAGTACTTGTATTTATTGTACTGGAAAAATCAACATAAACATTGTTTGTTCGGCATAGACCTTGCTTTATACCTTTTGAAGTCAAATTTGAAGGTATAAGACTAATTGTCATTTTCATTTTTGTTATTACATTAAAGAGAAATGTACAACTTCATGAAGAATTCATGTTCACTATTTTCCAAAAAATGGAGAATTGTGTAAAATTAACCGGAGTAGAAATCTCCTCCATCATTCTTTTGGGTGTGTATTTATTCGTAGATTTAAAAGGAAACAATAATTCTTGTATTTACATAAATTTTAAAATAACTAAATATTACATAACATTAAAACACAACGCAAAAATGGTTTTGATTGCTACAATCACTGGCCTTTGTAACATCGCTCTACTCTGTACCTAAGTTGCACGAAACACCAAAACATCTAGAAGTTTCTGAAACGGGGACAGCTTGAAACATGACCCCTGGAAAATGGAAACACAATCAAA
The DNA here is from genome assembly GCA_034641835.2 of Pinus albicaulis. NCBI lineage: Eukaryota > Viridiplantae > Streptophyta > Pinopsida > Pinales > Pinaceae > Pinus > Pinus albicaulis. Next base: position 800,022,662 of record CM076584.1, on the reverse strand, counting down.
ATGTGGAAACACAATCGAAATGACATATATATATAGGAAATAACACACTATTTTGAAAGAAAATAAAGAATGAGAAATATAAATGACATTTTAGAAGGAAATCCAAATTTATATTAACACTAATAGATAATTACATGATGCAAATATCCAAATTAGCCCTTATAGATGAGGCTTTACATCCAAGACTTCAAAATCAACCTTTATATGTGAGGCTCTATGTGCTAAAACTGAAATACAACATGAACTAAAGATAATTATGGCTACATTAACATATTATTACTAATAAAATTCCGCATCCTCATCAACAAAGATTGAACAAGATGCTTGTTTAGCATAAGGGACAACTCTACTAGTACTTCCAGTTGCACTTGCATCACCACTGGCACAAATATCAAGAGTAGAAAGAGAGAGCTTTAAATTTAGATATTCTGCATCCACATCGTAATCTTAATGAGGTCCACTTGTATATTCTTCACCCCTATGAGACACAGGGCATAGGTTCGAATGCACATATACAAGGTCCTCTACCTTATGTGATCCCAACATGTCGCTCTCCACACTATGAATGAAATTGTAGGTGCTCCAATTCCGTTTTGCTGATGAAGAACTTGCCACTTGTGATATAATACGAGTGGTAAGACTTTGCAGATGGACACCACTTTCCCCATGACAAGTCCACCACTTAACTGGGTCCATGGTCCTCTCATCCATAGTTGATATATCTGCAAAATTCTCTAATCCAACAACAAAACATGAAATTTATTGCCTTACATCAGTTTGTAAAGAATTCAAAAACATCCTCTGAAAGACTTTCTTCACTCCATTGGCCACCTCCTTGTCCTTATGTGGAGCCTTCCTCTTCCCATTGGTTTCAACGATGAATTCTTCATCATAAAATTTTGGATTCAAAGAATGTGACAAAGTGTGCAATGGAGTGTTGAAGCTATTCCACCTGGTAACAATAGTGGACCTCACTTGTTCAACAAAATCAAAATCCACAAAAAGAAGAGTGGGAGCCTCTTGTGTAATAATTTCCACAGTTTTTTCAACCATGGTATCAATGACATCATAAATCTCTCCTAAGAAAGGTTTCTTTGTGTCTACATCTCAGAGAAGATCAAATTCGGGTGATGTGAACTTGAGCAAGAAATCAATCTTTCTCCACTATTATTCATCAACCAACACCCTCCTCACCACACTTATCTTCTCTGAATTTGCTAGTCTCCACTCGGCCCAAGTTGGAACCCCCACCTTACTCATTAATGCATTTTTAACTTCAACAAGGTGGCACAACATGAAGTTTGAGGCATACCTTGTCTCAACAACTTTCAACAACTCCAATTGTATTCTCGATATGTTGCTTGAGAATGGTGGTGGTTGGTGATGAATTTTATAATCTCCCTAGCCTGCCTTGTGACCTCCTTAATCCATTGTGTTTTTGCCTCAATCTCTTCTAAAATCAGATTCAATTTGTGGACAATGCAAGGAGTCCAAAATATGTGATTGTATCTACCTTCAATAATCAAGCCTGCAACTTTGCACACGTGCATTCTCTGTGATAACTTGCAACACATTTTTTGGCCCTACTTATTCAATAACATAAATTCAAATATCAACAATGAACTTGCTATCCTTTATCTCACTTGAAAAATCTTCTGCTTTGATGAACATGGTTCCTATTGGTGATGATACAATGACATTAATCAAAGGACTGCGTCTTGTATCAGTTCAACCATATGAGATTATGGAAAACCTTGTACTACCCCATGAGTTACAAATTGGTTTTAGAACATCATCAAGAAGTTGACTCTCTTTCTTCAACAAAATTGTTCTGACTTTTTCATAGTTTGGCCCCTTGTAACCTTGAGGAGTTTTGTTAATCACTCTCACTAAATCTTGCAAATACGGGGATCAAACCACATTAAAAGGGATGCCACAAGCAAAGATGACCCTTGCCACTCTTGAGTCAACTTCTTTTCTCCCTTGACTATCAAGCATTTTCAACAATCTGTTGTCTTGAATTGGAGTTGATGGCTTTGATAACTATGCTTCTATTTTCGATGCCTTTCTCTTTCTTGCTTCTTGAACAATCCTTGGCTCAATGCTATTAGACATGCGAGGATTTGCAGTGCTTGTGCCGATTTTGCTTCTTTGATCCTTCAACCTTTGAGCATCATCGCTCTCTTTCTTGAATTTACTGCCCACCTCTGCATTTTTGGTATGTGCACACATATCAATACCCTTTATCTCTTCATGCAAAATGCGAGCCTTGACTCGTGTAAGATCCCTTGAAGGTATTTTCATTTTTGCATAAATTGCGCTTCCATTCCCATGTACCACCAGAACAAATCCGCTTCACTTTGGTAACATACTTCCATAGAGGATAATATTCTTTCTACTTAGTTGCTTGAGTGGATTTAGGGGCACTTGAAACTGGAGTGTAAAAACTCTGGTAAACTTGAATAAGTATATATTATTATTGATAAAAGGTGAGATATGATTACAATGGGGAATCACCGAGACTTTAAATATAGCTTCATGGTGTCCCTTGGTGAAGAGGCGTGATTTTTGATCATGCCCTTTCACTTAATAAAACCTAATATAACTATATCTAACTAATAATTAATAAAATATACATAACATTGCCCCTTTCTTAAAGATGCTTTGTCTTCAAAGCATACGTAATAATGGACAATGTTGACGAATGCCTGGGTTTTTCGAGTGGCGAGCTCTTGCTTCCCACATTTTAAAAAGATCGTGAAACATCTTCTCGAGTTCAATATTTTGGTGATGTGGATAGCAACAAGATTTGATATTGACAGGGTCAGGTCCTTTCTTGACTTCTATTGGATGTTCATGTTCCTTATTAGGAGGTATTTTTATTGGTAGATCCTGGAATATTTTTTCGTGTGTCCAAACTAATCCTTGTTCCTCTGGTGACGCTTCGTGGCTCCCTTTTGAAGATAACATTTCTAACTGATGACATTGTACTGTAGATGTTGGCGCTCCTGTTTGAATCATCTCCGTCATCAGAGAGGAAGATACGACTTGATCTTCTGGGGCTTGGAATCCATACAACCTGTGTTTCTGCCCTTTCCACTTAAAACTTATAAACTGCTTCTGATGGTTGGCAGAATAAGTACCTAAAGTTTGTAGCCATTGAATTCCTAAGACCACATCTACTCCTCGTAATGGGACGGTGTAGAATGGAGATTCTAAATGAAAGTTTTTTATCTATAGTTTGACCTTATGGCATTTCCCTACTTTCTCAATCTTCTTACCATCGGCCACCATTACCTTCATATTAGGCATGGGGAAGGTAAATATGTTTAAGTCTTTTTGCCATGGTTGAATCTAGAAAATTGTGGGTACTGCCAGTGTCGACGGGAACCATTACGTTGTTGTTTTTGATATGTCCTCTTAACCTTAGGGTTTGAGGTTGTGATATCCCTGTCATAGCTGATAATGACACTTGCGGAATAGTTTCGCCATCCACTTCTGGAGAGAACTCTAAGTTGTCTTCTAATCATTCTATATATGAATCCTTATTTTTAGCGTCATTAGTTGCTTCACCACTGTATAGATTTTTCGCTTTTCCATTAGCACATCTATGCTTCGGGTACCAATTTTCACCACAACGTTTGCACTTGCCCTTTCTCATTCTTTGTTTTTCCACAATAGATTTTTCTTCTTCACGAAGATGGAGTGGGACATATTTTGTGTCATCTATATTTTCAGATTAAGGAAATCTTTGTCTCGAATATACTTTTTCTGGTTTTGATAACCTTTCAAATTTCTTTTCAGTAGCTTTTGCTTTTTGCCTTGCTATTTCTACTGATGTAATTTCATGAAGTTCGAGCTCTTCTTGTATATGGATTTTAAGTCCTGAGATGTAAGATTGGATTAGACGAGATTCTGACAATCCCGATACTTGTGTTGCCAAGGTCTCCCATTCTCGAGTGCACTCATCCACATCTCCTTTTTGGCGTAATTTGATAAACGTTGAAAAAAACTTTTCTTCTTTTATGCCTTGAACCCTTTTGAATGCATCCTTAAATTTCCTCCAACTGATAGCAAGCGTCGTCTTTTTCCACCACATATACCAATTATATGCTTCTCCTTCCATTTTCATGGAAGCATGCTTAATTTTTTCGTCATCACTAGTAATGTCATAAATATCAAAATATTCTTCCGCTTTATTAAGCCATGCAACGCTATTTTTTTCATTACCATCAAACTTGGGTAGCTCGATTTTGGCTTTTTGCTGATATGCTAATGGTGGAACAAGAAGAGGATATTGATTAGCAAATGCATTCCATAGCTGCTTATTTTGAAAATCTGCATTACTATCTTCTTGATGATGTGGGGAATCGGTTTTTTCCTGATGCTCTTCCGAGTTCCCTGAATCTGCGGAATTGTTTTGTTGATTTTGTTCCATGTTAGGAAATATTGGGGATTGTGTCTGACTTAACTTATCTATCTTATCATTTAGCTTATTGAAGAGTTCTGTGGTTTCATGATGATTTAGCCACATTTGTCTTTCTATTCGATTTGTCGTGTCATGAACTTTTTTGATGTCGTCGGAGTGTCCTGCAACTGTACCTTCAAGATCGACTAATCTTTTTTCGAATTCTTCAGAATTATTATTGATTTGTTTCTCGAGATTCACCAATTTCTTCTGGAATTCGGCCATCGACATTGAACGTGTATGAGGTGGGGAATATTTTTCTGCCAGATTTTCCCTCTTTTTTTTTTTAATTAATTAATATTTAATTAATTAATTAAATTATTTTTTTTTTGAAATAATAATAATAATTTCTATTATATATATATATATATATATATATATATTTAAATAATAATAATAATAATAATTATTATTATTTTATTATTTGAATTATATATATATATATATATATATATATATAGGGAAAAAAATTGTTAACCTTGAAAAGTCACATTGTTTTGAAAAGTCACTTTGTTTTGAAAATGGGAAATGGGTTTTAATACCATGGGCAATTACCATGGGCCCAAAAACCACGAGCTTGTAAACCACGAGCAATTATTCTTCCTTTTTAATTTTACTTTGTCTTCACATGTACGTATATGTACTTCTTTATATATATATATATCTCTTTTTACTTTTTTTTTTTACTTTTTTTTCTTTTGGAACTATTTTCTTTTATATATATATATATATATATATATATATATATATATATATTTTTTTTTTTTTTTCTTTTAATTTATTTCCCCCTTTGTGTTAATTTTCCTTCTCTCTTTATTTTATTAATATATATATATTATATATATTTCTTCCTTCTTTTTTTAAAAACAAATGTTGTTGCCCACAAGCACTTGGTTTTTAAAAAAAATCTGCAATTCTGGAATTTTCTTGTAATTCCTTAATTCTTGGTGATCACACAGATCCCGAAGAGCGATGGCTCCGATACCAATGGAGTGTAAAAACTCTGGTAAACTTGAATAAGTATATATTATTATTGATAAAAGGTGAGATATGATTACAATGGGGAATCACCGAGGCTTTAAATATAGCCTCATGGTGTCCCTTGGTGAAGAGGCATGATCTTTGATCATGCCCTTTCACTTAATAAAACCTAATATAACTATATCTAACTAATAATTAATAAAATATACATAACAGAAACACAACTTTGAGAAACCATGAATGCTGGAAAATTACAAAATGAAAAAATCACCCAATTTAGGGGCACTTGAAACACAACTTTGAGAAGACATGAATGTTGCAAAATTACGAAATGAAAAACTCACCGAACTAGTTGTTGCCCACGCCCTTCCTCTTACTGCCCACACTCCAAAACACAAATAAAGTCCTTGCTGCAACTATAGGAAGCTCCTCTGGCAAAACAATGTGTGAGAAATGAGTGAATGAATTGCCTATTTAAAGGAAAGAAGAGGCTCATAGGGTTTCTAGAGAATTCTATTTGTAATTTTTTATATTAAATTTTACTAACAACCACATAAAAATTGGTGCATTAGTGTATTAGTGTATTTGGGTGTTAGAAGGAGCCCACACCCTTCTTCATCCCTTGAGATGGCTGAAAAAGGTAAAAAATATATAATTTTGCTTTTCTGCCGCCAGAAACTCGGCTCGTTGCGGTTGAAATAGGCCCAAAATGTTGCATACCGTACTGGAAGGCGTTTTGAAATCGTGAAATGTCGTACGGTACAAACAACAATGTTTCAAACTCGTTTCAACATTTCGAGATGTCCTCAGTACTGACATGCCACCTTTTTAGGTGTTTCCTGCAACATAGCTATGTACGCATGATCCGGTGGATCAGTGGAATGCTCAAAATTCAAAGTCCTCGGATTGGCTCGAAACCAGCGAGAAAGTGAAGATATTGTCGCCCTGAATCCAATGCAACTTGTTTCACTCAAAACCGATATTGGATGCTCTCGATATCACGTTCTGATCGATTTGGAAAACAACTAAAAATCTAGGAATGTGGGTTGCAGGTACACCCAGTTAGCAATCTGTATGCTAAATGGGCATTCACTATGCAGGTGATGTGTTTTCTTGGGCCAATGGTTGTATGACACTTGTCACAGTGTGATTGGATCATATATGGTGTGTTTTTATTGGTTAATGGGTTGTGTGGTGGCCCAATGAGGGAGAACCATGTGGACCAATCGGTGGCTACCACATGGCCTCCTCTTGACCGTGTAAAAGTTTGGTATGGCTAGAGTGGTCCTCTACAAGATTCAAACCATAAACATCTTGAGTGGCAGCATGGCTCCGCCACCGCGCCACAGGTATGACTTAATAGTCATAACACTCCACACCTATATAAACTTTAATGGATTGGATAGTGGGGTTGGGACTAGGGTTAACCCTGGACCCCGATCCACCCAACCACACTACGTGGTGGACAATCAAGGTCTGGGGTTAACCCGACCCCAACGTTATATTATATGCCAAATGTGTAAGCCTCATACCATATATTATATCGTCACCACATACGAAATACTGCCAAACCATATGAAATACCCATAACCCAAAGTTTGGCGGAGTCATGAAGCAGTGAACCCGACAGTTAGTGATGACATTGTTACACATCAATTTGTCACCATGACACTTGACGGTCAAAATGGATCTATCGCCATCCATGCTCATGCTTCCTTGCAAGTCAAACATTCATATTCCTTGACCAAGTCTTAGATTTTGGGAAAAAGACTCTTTAAAACTCTTAAAGATGGCTTGCACACTTTTTGCAGTCATTACTTGCACATGCACGAATATTACTAAGATTCCCTGCAGAATTTTGCGCTCCGTTTTCCAATAAAATTTGCGCACACTACTTAAAGTAAAGTAAAAGATGAAAGTAAGATCTAGAAGCATAGTTGGGCACATATAATCCAACTAGAAGCCTATGAGTCAAATCCGTTCGAGCTAAACCCCTCTAATCATGGAGGTAATTCCCTTGGATCATGGAACCCTAATCCCCTCATTTGTGGATCTCACCCCTCTTTGGTGGATCTGAAACCTCCTAAGTTTCTCTTATAAATTGAGCTGAGACTTCAGGGTTAGGGGGGGTTCACATACAGTAGTCTTATGCTGGTATTTTTGGATTGGAGAGTTTGTTAACCAAGGAGGAAGATTGGATGCATTCGTTAGGAGCCTATACGACATCAATGCTTGGTTGTAAGATTTCTCTCTGTTCTCTGATAATACATTTGGATACTTTTTCTCACTGTATTGTTTTCTTGGAATTGTGAATGGTTTAAACTCATATTTTCATTAAAGCAATTTCATTTCCTAATCTCCTTGATTATTAGGTTAAGCTGGTTTTTGGGTTATTATTATGCTGCAGATGCCTTTGATCATTTGCATTCTTGTGGTTGTAGGTTTCTTCTAAACATTGAGAAGATCCATCGGAGCAAAGTGTGGGCTCTTCATCAGGGATTTCATGGAAAAGGTAAGAGCATCATCCTCTTCTCCTAGTTTTAGTAATCCAAAAACTGTTAGCTTAGGGAAAGAGATATCTTCATGTTTGTTTGTTTCTAGTTATCCGTCAGAATACTAGGGAGATAGCTCTTGTCCGGGTAACAAATTGGTGACTCCGCTAGGGAACGCCTTAGTTCTCTCAGTTTCTATTTGGTTTAGTTTTCCTATTTTTCTAGTTTGGCCAAGTTCAAGTGTTGTTGAGTTAATGAACTTTTAGATCCTCTGGGTTAGAACACCTTGTTTTTATTTTTTTTGAAATTTCTCTATCTTTTGCGGTTTTGTTTCAACAACAGAGCACTACTTTGCGCAGTTCGCAGTTTAACACAGTGAACATGCGCACTGGATTACACTGGTTACCTACGCACCCCCTGGAACTTTTTGAAAAAATGAATTTTCTCCCTGTCAGAGTCTGATGTCTAATTTATAAATGTTCATTCTTACCTATATCAACCTTCAGAGTCTGTTTGTGAGCTTATTTTGATATCCTTAGTGTCATTTTTGAGAAATTACCCCTTTTGCATTGTTTAGGTAGGGTTTGCCTTGGTTTGCTTGATTGCTCTGTTTGGAAAGATGGACTGCCTATCAAGATCACTGTTTTTCTGTTTTTTTCTTCCAGATGTACTAGGTGTGTTGTTAGTCTTGCTTGTTTGAGTGGTTGTTTTTTCTCCGTTGCAAAAGAAAGCTTCTAGATAAGTGAAGTAGGGTTTGTTTCAGAAAAGTAGTCTTTTATGAAATTGCTTTTGTTTGTTGAGTGAAAAAATGATTTGTTTTTCTTTAGTTGGAAGTAATGATGAAATTTCACTTATAGGCATCATTAATTAGATAATTTATTAAGAGCTTTTGTTTTTGAAATTTTTTTCCTCAATTTTAGAGTTTTTGTTAGTTTTCTTTGATTTTGAAGAATTGAAGAATTGTTTGGAAAGAGAATCTTATGTCTTGGCTTGGAATCAACGAAAATGCTCATTTAAGTTTTATTGAATAGAATTCAAAGTGAAATTGGTTTCTTAATGAAAAATGAATGTTTTGAGTTTTTTAATAAATTTGCACTTTCAAGTTCAAGAACCTCTTACTTTCCCTTAATTAGGAATTCATTGAAATGAAGAATTGCACATTCATCATTTGAATGAATTTAGAGGATTTTGAGTCAGTCACAACATCATCAAGTTTCATTTTCGTACCCCTTCTCATAAAAAACAACCATGATAACACAACACTAATTAAAATTAATCTAGATATTTTTATTTTCTAGGACTCATTCCACCAATCTAGCTCAGGATTAGTGTTAAACCATGCATGGTGAACACACACAAGGAGAAAGATAAGCATGGGATATCTTATTATTAAAAAAGATACACATATATATAATACATGTGGTGACCCTTGGTTTGACATTCCAAGTGGTCTCTTGGACTCCTTTTGTCCATTCACCTTCCACACCTACCCATTGAGGATTAGGTGTGCAACATTCCCCTTCTTAATCCGAAGGGGTATGTGTGAGTCCAAGAAGAGAGCTATAATACAAAAATAGCAAAGTATGCATGGCAACACTTAGGCTGAATGAGCTCTCTGAAATCTTGGCATAAAGAGGTGGTATAAGGATGACCACCAACATTGGAACGCTTAGTGCAGTTCCCAGAACTCTTCCAAATCTGGCAAGAAGCCGAGGTCTTATGCTAGAGGAAGTGCTCCTCATATTTTGAAGAGGGAGACCTTCAACTTAGAAGAAGGGAGGTCTACAACCTGCGATGGTTTAAAGATGACCACCAACTCTGGAATGCTTGATGCATTTCCTAGAACTCTACCAAAACTGGCAAGGAGTTGAAGTCTTTTACTAGAGGAAGTGTCCCGAATTCTTTGAAGAGGAAGAATATCAACTTCACATAGATGGTTTAAGGGCTAACCACCAACCAAAGGCATGCTCATGGGCATCTGTGTCTCTGGCTACAACTCTAAATCTGGAATGACAAGTTGTGGCTCAGGCTCGTTTGAACTGTTGTGTCTCTGGCTACAACTTTGAATATAGAATGACAAGTTGTGGCCTAGGATCGCTTGATGTGGCTTCGAAGCTTGTAGATGACCACTATTTTCCCCCTTGTCAGGTATAAGGTGAGATGATGGAGAAAACTCAACTAGAAGACTGTTCAATATTCTAGAACAAGTTCTAACATGTGACTTAAACATCTTCTTGGTTGTTGATGCCCATTGCCAAGAAGCGATCCATCCAAGATGAATCTTTGTTCTTGTAGGAGGCTTGTTTCTGAAGTATCTATGTGAAGAATGGGTGTGTCGACCACAGTGCTTGCATGGGTGAATATCAAAATAATGATCTTTCATATGGCCAACAAGATCACAGTGTTGACATTTTTCAATTTGTTGTTGCTGCTGTGGAAGAGGAGTAGGATCTGGAATAGTTGAAGGTGAGCTATCATGAAGAAATCCGACACTCTGAAATTTGATGGGCTTGGAGTAGTCCGAAATATTAAATGAAAACTATTTTTCATATCTAAGACCTGTTTTGTGCTTGTTGTGGACAAGCTCTTCCCAAAGTCTGATGATGGGCTTGGGAAGCGCAGGCTGATTTTCGACACCTGCATGCATATCTGTGCTTGAACTAGGAACTGAATGTGAATCAACCTCAACTCTATATTCTTGTTGTTGATGGGAGTCCGTCTCAATGTTCTGAACGAAACAGGTTCAAAATGATGACTCTTATGTTTAATTCTTCTCGCTGAAGTTGAGATTCTAGTTGCAGAAACTCATTCTTTTCTTGCGCAACATGTAAGCAAGTTATAATATCAGAGAGGGATTTCTTGCTTATATTCTCTAAATCATGATTAGTGGAACGTATCAGAGTTTTCAAGAACTCTAATACTTCAGTAATTTGAGCCATTATCTGAGCAAAATAAAGACTCAACACTCTAGCAAGGCTAGACAAATCCCAACTTGTTGAATGTTAAAAAATATCAGTTGTAATACAAAGACCAAAATGATATAGCACATATATAAGTCTAGTCTGGAATAAACTCTGATATTTAATGAAATTTGGTCATTTTCTGATCACAACTATGATGAAGATGCAACACTCACATACAGTTCGATGTATGTCACTTCGATATTCAACTTACAACAAAATAGTTCCAACATAGGTAGCATATATACTCACATATGAACCAACAGAAGAGGCATATGAATGAACCAACACGCATATAATCAATGCACAAAGAAAATTTATCAACCTACAAATACCTCCCTTTCCACATTAGGTCTCTTCTCCAAATCTTGCTCTATGAGAACTGCAAAAGAAGTGCAAAGAAGAGGTTGCTATGAGAACCACAAAAGAAGCGCAAAGAAGATTGGATCCGGTGCTCAGAGTGCAAATGGAGCATAACCATTACACCAATACGGCATTGGCTGTAGTGTAAAATCCACCAATACACATATATACAAAATAAGAAATGTAATGGGTGCGCTTATCTAGTTAGGCACACAACAACAGGCGAAGAGCGTCTGAGGTGCTACGGTGGACACAATCTGTGTAGTATTGACATCTATTTAAATACTCATTCACTGAGTTGACGGAACCATGGTGTGTGAAGCAAAAAAATGTCAAAACGCTGCTGCACAAAGTGGTAGCTTTGGCCTCTCTGTACAAGATCTGCAAGCGAATTGCAATATGTTTGTAACAACTAGGCGTCAGCTAGCATGAAATTTAGAAGTGCAATCACTGAATGACCTTGGTTTTTCCAAGAGATATGTCCGGTGCCTACAAATATCTGAGGTTGTGAATGACATGAAGGATTTGATTGATTTTAGTCGGGAACATAATATAGGGCAAATTGAGAGTTTAAACAATTTCCCTCGTCAGACTTCTTCTTCTAACCTACAAAGTCAGCAGATGCAACAACGAGATCAATGCTACAGCCCTGAACAAGTATCAAAATCTCCCGCGCCAAAATTCATTGACTACACAGAATGATTTACAACAAGAAGCATCTTGTTCCTTTGGTGGCTCAACGCAAACACCACCATGCAATTCTTTACAAAGCCCATCTCATTCTATTCCATTTTAGGGTGCCGCTTTATCTTCAATGCCAGGATCCCTGCAAAATACCTCTCTTATTGGTTTGGCCAATTCTATTCAACAGAACTCTGTGCATGGAAACTTGCTCCAGCAAACACATCCACAATCATCTCAGGGAAATCAACCTTATCCATAGCAAGTAATACAAAAACTATTGCAAGAAATGATGAATAATGGAGGAACATCACAACAGGAATTGGTTGGGCAAGGCTTAAACGGAAATGTTGGGCATCACACACTCGGGGTTTTCCCTCAAGCTGCAAGGGATGTGTGGTAATGCGAGATCTATGGATCAAATCCAGGGCAGGGATTTGAAACAACTGTGGAGGTACTTCCAAGATTGTGCAAGATCAAATTTGATAGTGGAGTGATAGATGAACTTCTCTTTGTGGATATGTTGCAAGAATGTAGACTCAGTTTAGGTTTACTGGTATTGGAATATGGAAAAGCCACACAAGAAAGTGTCTTTGAGCAACTACGTGTTGTACCGAATTTTCGATTACGGATAATATTCACTTCTGAGTTGAAGATTTTGTCTTGGGAATTTTGTGCAAGAAATCATGAGGAGCTTTTACCTTGCAGTTTGGTAGCACCTAAGGTAAATCAGTTAGCAATGGTGGTCAGGAAGGAGGAGACCAATGCTATTCAAGGCACGGAAGAGGAATCGTACCAACAATCGCTCGATTCCGTTGCCAGAGAGAGAGTGCGGCAAGTGAAACGCTTAAGATTACTCAACCTGGAAAATATGTAATCGCATGAGAGTGTTGGACTGACATGTATAGTGAACACAACTAGAATTTCGCTGATTGGAGCAGGACCAACAATCGCTCGCTCTGATACCATGTTAAACCATGCATGGTGAGCACACACAAGGAGAAATATAAGCATGAGATATCTTATTATTCACAAAGATAAGCATATATATAATACATGTGGTGACCCTTGGTTTCACATTCCAAGTGGTCTCTTGGACTCCTTTTGTCCATTCGCATTCCACACCTACCCATTGAGGATTAGGTGTCCAACAATTAGTGCTTTGGAATAGGGAGTAATTAACTTTCCAAATTAATTAAAACAAACAAATAATATTTTGCGGTAGGGAAAAACCCAATTGTTGCAATTTTGCTCCGGGAAGCTCTTCTTAAAAGAGTCAAGCATGAGGTCATGTCGGACCCAGTGGAGTAATCGTACCTACTTTATGTTATGAATATTTTATTAATTATTAGTTAGATATAGTTATATTAGGTTTTATTAACTGAAAGGGCATGATCAAAGATCATGCCTCTTCGCCAAGGGACACCTTGAGGCTATATTTAAAGCCTAGGCGATCCCTCATTGTAATCATCTCTTATCTTCATCATTAATAATATATATTTATCAAGTTTACCAGAGTTTATACACTCCATTGGTATCAGAGCCATCGCTCTTTTGGGATCTGTGTGATCACCCAGGAATTACAGAATTCCAGAACTGCAATTCCAGATTGCAGATTTTTTATCAGTGCTGGTGGCAGCATTTGTTTAAATTTTTTTACAAATACTCTCGGTCCCTCACATTCCTTACACCCTCCCCCCTCACATATCTCACAGTCCAGCAGCCCTTCCCACCTGCACGCTAACCCAACCCACTTACCCTCACACGCTCCTACCCACGTTACTCACTCCCTCTTCCATCCCAGTGACAGGAAAATCATATTATATTACCTGTGGTTTCCATCGTATTATAATTCAGTGTTATAATTCAGTGGTTCATCTCTATTACAGAGGTCTGAAATTTCAGTAGGAGACAGACATATCAGAGATCCAAGATACAACCCCTGCCTTATAACTACAGTCACGTGTTTCCGTCGTTTGACCGTTTCTCCCGCTGCATAAATATATATAATATCTTTCCGCGGCACAGTGGAACGATACACCATAAGATACACCATTTAAAGGATACATCGCTTTAAAATATGGGTGACAACGTAAATACGGGTGACGGGTAACGTTTTTTTAAACGGACGGTTTTTTTTTATGGTTGCCATCTGTTAGTCCTCAGGCCGTAGCATCTACTGTGGGCCGAATACCATCAGCAGCACCTGCAAGAGACACCGAAACCCTGACAACCAGCCAACAAGGAAATTACGTTTTAAAGGAAATCGTGAAATAGTGTGTGACGTCTGGTATTTAAATAGATATATAAGCCGCATATAAAAACCACACTGTCACCACCGTCGTCTTCCGCCGCCAGTCCTGTGTGTCGATTGCTGTCCACCGCCGTCGTAGCCACTCTCCCAACCGGCAGACCAGTAAAAAAATCGTCAAAGCAACACACGCCACTCCATTACTTCCGCCGCCTTTTCCTGACAAATATATTAATAAAAAACTCGATTTGTTAAAATCAGAAGAAACAGTGTGTCGTTTGCAAAACGGAACGGGCAAATCGTGAACAGGTGGACGGTTGGTAAGAATCCACGTTAAAAAAAAATCGATTTGTTTCCCCAAATAGTGTGTCTTTTCAACCACGGGCACATTTCTTTTTTAACGGGCACACATTTTTTTTTTTTTAAACGAAATATATATATATATATATATTATGAATTACAATTCGTAATATTATATATATATATATATATATATATATATATATATATATATATATAATCAAATAATAAAATAATAATTCTTATTATTATTAAATTAATTAATTAATTTAATATTAATTAATTAATTATAAAAAAAACAATATTATTTATTTAATTAATTAATTAAATATTTATTAATTAATTAATTAAAGAACAAAAATTTTAATTAATTAATTCAATATTGATTAATTAATTAGAAAAAAAAATTAATTAATTAATTTTAAAGAAAAAAGAGGAGAAATTGGCAGAAAAATACTCTCCACCTCATACGTGTTCAATGTCTTCTTCGATGTCGATGGCTGAATTCCAGAAGAAATTGGTAGATCTCGAGAAACAGATCAATAACAATTCCGAAGAATTCGGAAAACGATTAGTCGATCTGGAAGGTACAGTTGCAGGGCATTCCAACGACATCAAAAAGGTTCATGATACAACAAATCGAATAGAAAGACAAATGTGGCTAAATCATCACGAGGCCACAGAAAAGCTTAACGAAGCAATGAACAAGATGACAGAGCATAGCGAAGCAATGAACAATATGACATAACTCTTCAGTAAGCTAAATGATAAGATAGATAAGTTAAGTCAGACACAATCCCCAATATCTCCTAACATGGAACAAAATCAACAAAACAATTCCGCAGATTCAGGGAACTCAGAAGAGCATCAGAAAAAAACTGATTTCCCACATCACCATGAAGATACAGATGTTTGTAAACAACAAACTGTTCCATCCCCAGAATTGAATGAAACATGTGAAGCGACAAACACATCCGAAGCCACTGATATAACGACAAAAGCTGTTGAGGCCTTCGGTGATGAAGCACATATGGTTGTTAAGAAGGAAGCGTTTGATGATGAGAAGAAGTTGCATCAAACGATAATTGTTGATAACTTACCTCTAAATCTAAAAAGGAATAAAAAAAAATCACCAGAAGAACAAGGAATAGTTGGGAAACATGAAAAAGTATTCCAAGATCTACCCATAAAAGTCCCTTCCGATAGGAAAATCAAACATCCAATAGAAGTCAAGACAGTATCCATCTCTGTCGATATCAGATCTTTTCACTATCCACGTCACCAAAAAATGGAGCTCGAGAAGATGCTCCACGATCTTTTTAAAATGTGGGAAGCAAGAGCTCATCGCTTGAGAAAACCAGACATTCGTCAACATTGTCCATCATTACGTATGCTTTGAGGACAAAGCATCTTAAGAGAGGGGCAATGTTATAAATATTTTATTAATTATTAGTTAGATATAGTTATATTAGGTTTTATTAACTGAAAGGGCATGATCAAAGATCATGCCTCTTCGCCAAGGGACACCTTGAGGCTATATTTAAAGCCTAGGCGATCCCTCATTGTAATCATCTCTTATCTTCATCATTAATAATATATATTTATCAAGTTTACCAGAGTTTTTACACTCCACTTTATTGGTAAAGATAGAAGATGTGCACATATTACAAACAATAAACTTCAGATTAACCATTGTCGAGGAGCCTGAGATCACTTGTCAGTAAAACTTGGATTTACCATGTTGAGGAAATTTAAAGGGGATTGAGCTTTGATACTCCACCCTTGCGTGTATATCGAGCCACAGACTGTTCCCCCATGTTTGATTCTCTCAGTTGGTAACCTTAGTGGCTATAATCTTAGGATTTTTCCCAAGGTGACGGTGGAGAAAAGGTCCCACTGTGCCTGGAGCAGATGTTTACTAGACTCACTTGGACTTTCTGGAGGGTAGTCTTCACTTTGAGATGACATAGTGGAGTTACTTGCACCAGAGTGTTTCATTAAGCAGGTTTTCAAGGTAACTGTTCCAACCGCTAGTGTTCCACATTGATCTCTGCGAGGTTGGATTTAATCACGAACTAGTGATTTTACTGTTTGTGTGTGGCTTTCCTCCTTGATTTTATAACGTGTGTCATTTGTTTGTTCATTTTTAGAGGCCTTAGGTGTGATTTATTGAAATTTTTGTGATTTTGTGTTTAAAGTAAGTAATCGTGGTTGAAATACCGAGACATTCATGTAGAATGCAGGGGAAACCCCCTGAATATACACCGAGTCAATTGGAGAAAATTAAAACTGAAAGAACTCTATCAACATGAGCCGGGTCTTTAGAACAAGAAAAATCATCCATTGTAATACATCCAAATTTCGAAGTGAATAGACCTCAAACATTTGAAACAGACTGAGAACAAAATCCACCAGAAATTTATAAAGCAATCAGTAAAATCTGTTACTGGTGAACTCTCAGATACACAATTCACTGAACTAGAAATATCTGAGCCTGAGTCTGATTCTACAGAACCTAGGTCGCCTTTGAATGCTATATCCCCTACTCATGGTCTTCCTCGTTCACCTCGAGTAAAAATTCTCATCACTGAGAATATTCCTCCTGGCATTATTAGTATTGAGGAGATTTCTGACGACGAAGAAGAACAAGAAATTCCCACTCGTCAGGTTTCTTTAGATTTACGGCTTGGTGAACCGAATTATCCACTATATATACCTTTTTCTCCTTTTCAACTAGATCCTTGGTATATTACAATCCCTGAATTTATACATTCATCTGGTTACAGTCATCCATGTTGCCGAATTCCATTTTACTCTTTACCCAGAAATAGTGCATCTAATATGGCTTCTGGAAACATGTCTACTGATTCATCTATGTTGTCATCTTATCGATAAAACTTTTTGTATGGTGATCCTTCTGTTCCTGCTTGGTACCAGTCACTTACTGAAACTTTTTCAGAAGCATCTCCTTCCTCTCAAACTTCTACTGTGTCAACTATTATATCAGAGTCTACTGCCAAAGCTTTGACTATAGACTACGTTTATATGATTTTCGGGAACACCCCTCAAGTTAACTCATCCGGTGGTTACATTTCACCTGGGGGGAAACATCCTCTTTAGGGAGGAAAACCTTACATTGGAACATATCCTATAGTTGTATGGAAACCTTTACTCTGTAATTATCAAAGCTATAGTCTAATGCCTCAAACTGGTTATGGTCAACCTTATGCGTCACAACCCTCAATGGGAACTCCTTATCCAAGGATGAACACTATATGGAATCTTTCGTTTACTCAATAGCCTTTGCAATCTACCCTGCAAATGCCTTATCATCAACCTACTCAGCCAATTGAACAATTTGGTTACACCTAAGTTCGACAACCTGTTCAAGGTATACCTCAAGTTACACCGGGGGCATCTATGTTGAGTACTCAGCAGGTTGGCCCGAGCACTCCTAGTACTCTCGTCCAATCCGATGTGCAAACATTTGTTCAACAACCAAGTACTCCTCGAATGCCCATTCCAGGAGCTTCCCAATTCTGTTGCTACCACCCCTTAAATGTCAACTCCAACTCCTACGTAGGATATCACTTAGACTACAATTTATCAAACTAGACCTACGGTCCAGTCTATTCCTCAAACATCTTTGGGACAACCTGGTATAACAGTTACACAAACAAGTCAAAATTTTCAAGGAAAACCTTTTACGAGCCAACCTTTTCAAGGTCAATTCGTTCAAGGTCAGCCATTTCAGGGCCAATTCCAATATGGACAAATGGGACTAAATACGCCTTTCGAGAGTCAACCATACCCTGGTCATACATTTAAAATACTAGCTCAAACTCATTTTGGTATGGCTAACCCTGGATACCCTGGAGGTGTGAAAATTCCAACTGATCAGGCTATTCCAAGTTACCTTGGATACCCTCCTCCAGGTACTGGACTTGTCCCTCAGGGTTATCAATTTTCTCAGCAAGACCCTAACTGACGGTTACCTTTTATTGCAACTTTAGATTTTTTAGACTTGTCTCAGCTAACAAATGATCTTATCTATTATATTCTGTTTTGGCTAGACATGCCTACTAAGTTGCCTAATGAAATTCTAAAGTTCGAAGGAAATTCAGGAGAGGACCCTTCAAACCATGTTATGGCATATACCCTGTGGTGTGCGTACCACTCTTTAATCGTTGATTCCATTTGGTTAAGAATTTTTCAAAGAACCTTGATTGGTTTAGCCGCGAAGTGGCACATTGAGTTACCACGAGGCTCTTTCAATAATTTCAATGCCTTAGCAACTGCTTTCCTTACTCATTTTCAGTTACCAGTCCATTATGATAATGGTACAAAACTTTTTACTTCACTCAAGAAAAGTACATCTACCTATATTTAAGATCATATTCACGAATGGCGACGTAGACGTCGTTTGGTCAAATTTTTTATCCCAGATCAAATTCTGGCTGAGTGGTTTATTAAGTCATTACTCCCTAAGATTATTGAAGATGTAGCTAAAGGAGGCGTTGTGAACGAAGAGCAGGTTATCGCTCAAGCCAAATATCTAGACCTCGTTTACACACAGTCTGGAACTTTGTATGAAAAGGTTCTAGATTTACCTCGCCCATGTCAAGTCACTACGACTCCTTCTGACTCTCACACCGCATATGGTGTAATCGGTACAATTAATACATCAAAGAGTAAAAATAAACAATCTAAATCTACTACTCCAAGCATAACTTTACCTGATTCACCTAAAGGAGACTCTTGTTTGGAAACTGCTTCTGAAATTCATGTTGTAGATTCATCTATTGCTAAGACTAAGTCGTCCGGGGCTAAAAAGAAAGATAAGGGTAAAAACAAACAAAATAATTCTTCGAAACAAAAGATAGATAAGACCGAACAATCTGAAGAAAATAAGAAACCTCATTATCCTTGTTTTATCTGTGACGAGGATCACTTCACAAAAGAGTGCCCTCATCAGGCTGAGGTATCTAAGTTTGTCAAAGGTTCATTCACACCTGCTGTTCTTAAGGATCCTTTTCCTTCATAAGACAACAAAATGATTTCTCACAATGGATCCTCTTCCAATTCTTCGATGGATATCTTGATGATGTTCTCTCAGGTTATGGTTGCAACACGATCTCAAGTTTATGGATCTAAGAGTCATGTAACTGGAAACGAAAATGGTTCATCCGGTCAACCTTCTACGTCAAATCCTCCTACTTCCAAACCATTACACATCGAGAAACCTAGTTCCGACCTAGTAATTAAACTGCCCGCTAAGGGTGTACTTCGAAAATCGATTTTCAATCCACATGTGAGAGCCACTCAAAATTACAACATTGTTGAAGATCTGGTTATGTCACCTTCAGCGATGTCATCCCTCGAAGTGCTGCAGTCTTGTCCAACCCAGAGGAAGTTACTATTGTCAGCTATTGGAGCAATTGACCCTCAAGAATATAATTTCATCATCTTTGATATCGAGAATTTGTACCTAGACTCCCACACCAAATGGCTTTTAAAATCCTCATCTTAGTCAAGAATAGGCGAGTTTTTCGCACTATGATTGAAGAGGGAGCATCTACGTGCATCATGTCTTTGGCTTGTTGGAAAACTCTCGATTCTCCAACCATCAATCAATCACCCATAATCTTGAAAGCCTTTGATGGAAGATCTTTTCTCCCTTTTAGAGTTCTTTAGGATTTTCCCATAGAGGTAGAAGGAAAAACTGTTATGCTTGAGGTGGAAGTCGTTAATGCCCCTTTTGATTACAACCTTCTCTTAGGACAAAGTTGGTCTTCTGCTATAAAAACTGTGGTATCATCGGTCTTTCAGTTAATAATGTTCCCCCAGAAAGGGAAGATTGTCAAAATTGATTAGTTGTCTTACTATACTTCCAATCCTACCTCTACGGATAGTGTCCCTTATGTTGGAAAGTCGGTTACCCCCTACAAAGATGTTGGAATAGGATTGCTTAAGGATTCAACTCTTATGGGAACTTTGCCATGCCTCCTCTAAACTTTCCTCGTACTATTGCCAATGTCAACATGATTACATCAAGCACGATACCATTCGATGACCCGTGGATTGTGCCTTTAGAATATGAGTTAGACCTCTATAGAAATGAAATTCCTATGAGTCCATATGAATCAACATATCTGGCAGTTCAATCACTTTCTGACCCATCATCAATCGGTACTGATCAAGTGAATGTGATTAGTGGCGAGTCTTCTTCTCTATCAGGTTTAACAACAACACTTTTTTCTGATCCTTTCTAACACATATTTTCAACTGACTAAAGTATTCAAGAAATTTTTTCGTTGGATGAATTACCTCGGGACGATCTTCACCATCACTCCTATTTTCTACCAGACCTCGATAGAGTTGAGAATGAATTTTCAACAATATTTTCAACTAAATATGTTAACGAACTTCAAAACCCTATGTCAATCCTTCATTCGGATTTCGAGACGAATTTAGGAAAAATCTTGGCAATGATTCCAATTGACATTTTGGGAATATTCATATAGGTGCTTCATGCTCAATTGACGAAATTAACATGTACAAAGCCCTATTTCATGAATTCTGTGACATATTAACCTGGTCCTATGAAGAGATGCCAGAAATTGATCCTAGTATTGTAGTTCACGAAATCAAGACATACCCGGATGTTACACCTATTAGACAAATATTAAGTCCAATACATCCACGAAAAGCCACTGCCATTAAATCTGAGGTGAAAAATTACTTCGTGTAGGTTTTATTTATCCTATTCCCTTGACAGATTAGTTATCCAACATTTTTTTCGGTCAACAAGAAACATAAAACTATTAGAGTATGTGTCGACTATAGGGATGTCAATAAGGCTTTTCCCAAAGACAATTATCCTACCCCTTACATTGACCAAATTGTTAACGAAATCTTTTCCATTATGGATGGGTTTTCTGGTGATAATCAAATAAACATACTCCCTGCCGATCAGCCCAAAACTGCATTTATTTGTCTTTGGGGAACTTTTGAATATCGCAAATTACCATTTGGTTTGAAGAACACTGGCGTCACTTTTCAGAGGGCCATGTCTTATGCATTTCACGATATCAAACATATTGTGAAACCCTACCTGGATGACTGACCAACCCATTTTATGTGCCCACAAGTTCATCCTACCCATTTACAAGCTATTTTTCTTTGATTTAGGCATTACAATATCCATTTGAATCCACACAAGTGTGTTTTTTGTGTATAATATGGACGATTGCTGGGATTCATCGTTTCCAAGGAAGGTATTCATATCGATCCCCTTAAGGTCGAGGCTATTGCCAATTTAACTCCTTCTACTCTTTACCAACTCCATGTAGGTTTTAACCCTGTACATAAATTATTTGCAAACGAATCTTAAAAAAATAAAATAAACAATAGCGAGAGCATAAAACATAAAACAGATATACACAGATTTTCCCTTGGATCCCAATTCGGGACTACCAGCTTGATTTTTCATTATATTCCTTTTAGTGTTACAACACATATATATACATGCCGAAGCATACATAAACCCCAATCCATTAACCTTGGATTAGAATATAACCGTAGTTCCCTTGACCAGATTTACAAAATACCAGGTGTCGAAAACCATCATGCCCCAAAACCATGTGCAAACCCATTCACAAAACCATGGGTGGGTCTGCCCACCGAAAAATAGGGTCGATTTTATTTTTTATTTTTATATTTATTTATTTATTTCCCGGGATGCTGCCCCGGACCTTGAATAGGGGGGGCACCGCCCCCCCTGTGACCCCCCTGCTGCGCCTGATGCAACGTCTCTCACAGTACTACCACCCGGGGCCCCCGCTCGTACGACTAATCGTGGAAAGAATATAATACATTCCCAACATTCTCCCACTTGTTGTTTTCTTTCCGCAGGGGGCCACAAGGGAGCTTAGTCATTAGTCCAGCTCTGCAACACCCATTGTTTCTGTACACCAAGAGAACTTTTGAGTGCTCACAGACTTCGTCAATGCATCTGCAACATTCTTCAAAGTGTCCACCTTTACCAGCAACACCATTTTATCCTCAACCATATCTCTCACAAAGTGATATTGAACGTCAATGTGCTTTGTATTTGAATGATAAGCACAGTTCTTAGCCAATAAAATTGCACTTTGGTTATCACAGTCTATCCTTATAGCTCGCTGCACCAACCCCATACTTGAACACAATATCTGCAACCAAACTACTTTCTTGTTTGCATGAGTGGATGCCATGTATTCTGCCCTTGTAGTTGAAAGAGCCACTATAGACTTTCTTTTACTAATCCAACTGACTGCACCTCCAAATAGGCTAAAAACATACCCACTTGTAGATCTTCTTTGGTCCAGATCTCCAACCCAGCCTGCATAAAAAAAACCATAGATGTCCAAAACTCTATCTAATCTTGGTCTTCCCTGGTAGCACAAACCATAATCACTAGTGCCACACAAATATCTAAAAACCCACTTCACTACTGTCCAATGCTCCTTCCTTGGTTTTCACATAAACCTGCTCAATACTCCCACTGCACGTGAAATTTCTAGTCTAATACAGACCATTGCATACATCAAGCTACCCACTGCATTTTCATATGGAACACATGACATATCCTCCTCTTCTTCTTGTGTCTTGGGACACTGTTCAACAGATAGCTTTACACCTACATGAATAGGAACCTTCACTGGTTTACTATCCTCCATATTGAATCTCTGCAATATTTTCTTGACATACTTCCTTTGATTTAACCAGAGCTTCCTCTTTGCCCGATCTCTCTTAATTTCCATGACCAAAATATATCTTTCAGCACCAAGATCCTTCATGTCGAATTTGGAGAAAAATTGGGTCTTCAAATCCTAGATAATTTATTTGTCATTTCCAATCAACAACATATCATCCACATACAAGACCAAATAAATAACATGGTCACCAATTAATATAAAATATACACAGTGATCCTCTTTGCTTCTAGTGAAGCCAAGTACCCGTATATAGGTATCAGATTTCTGATACCACATCCTTGGTGACTGTTTTAACTCATACAAAGACTTTTTTAACCTGCATAGCAGTTCTTTCTTACCCTTTTCCATAAAGCATTCAGGTTACTTTAGGTTGATCTCCTCTTCCAGATCCCCGTGAAGAAATGTTTTCTTCACATCCATATGTTCTACCTCAAAATAAAATTTAGCAACAATAGATAAAAGTAATCTAATAGAAGTAACCTTGGCAACAGGAGAAAAAATATCACCAAAATCAATTCCCGACACCTGGGAATAACCTTTTGCTACCAATCGAGCTTTGTATTTATCCACCTTGCCTTCTACATTCATCTTCTTCTTAAACACCCATTTTCTCCCAATGGGATTCCTTCCAGCCAGCAACTTCACCAGATCCCATGCCTCATTTTTGTACAAGGATTCCATTTCATCAACCATGGCCTCCTTCCAAAGTTTTCCATCCTATGAATCTATTGCCTCCCTGACAATTCTGGGATCATCATCAGTTATAATTAAAGAAAATTTGAACAAAAAGTAGATGGACTATACCTTTCTAGTTGCCTCCTTTTCTGAACCAACCTTCTCACAGCTGGAGTTTATGGCTCTTACTCTTCTGAATCTTCTTCTGTTGTAGAGTCTGATTCATCCTCATTTAGCTCAAACTCTATCTTCTCAGGTTCCTTTGGTAGGACTTCATGTTTAACAACATATTTAACCCCTCTAAACACCACATCTCGGCTGTACACAACCTTCCTTGTTTATGGGTTCCAAATCTTGCAACCTTTTAAACCATCCTTATACCCAATAAAGATGCACCTTTCAGATTTATTATCCAACTTGGTCCTTTTCTCCTTTGGAACATGTACATATGCATCACATACAAATACCCTCAGATGTGAAAGAGAGGGTTTCTTACCAGTCCATACCTCATGTGGAGTCTTATCCTCCAACGCTGATGAAGGTGATTTGTTAACTAGGTAACATGCAGTCTCCACTGCTTCTGCCCATAATTCCTGTCTTTACCTGGTACCATTGAGCATGCTTCTTGCCTTTTCCATCAACGTTCTGTTCATTCTTTCTGCAACTCCGTTTTTCTGAGGTGTGTATGGATTAGTCTTATGCCGTGCTATACCACACTTCTTACAAGATTCTTCAAATTCCTTCTTGCAAAACTCTCCACCATTATCTGTCCTCAACACATTTATCTTCTCTATTTGGTTTTCCGCCAGAGCCTTAAATTTTTTAAATTTGTCAACGACTTCAGATTTCTTCCTCAAGAAATATATCCATTTATACTTTGAGAAGTCATCTATGAATGAGGCATAGTGCACATATTTTTCCAGTGATGGAACCGACACAGGTCGAAACACATCACTGTGCACAAGCTCTAATATCTTGTTCACCCTCTTAGCACCTGAAGGAAAACTCACCCGATTCTGCTTCCCATATACACAATGTTCACAGAAATCGAAATATAGAGAGAAATTAGACATACCTTCTACCATACCATTTCCATGCAGTATCTGAAGGCCCTTCTCTCCAATATGTCCAAGCCTTTGATGCCATAGCATGGTCTTTTCTCCAGAGACTGCTAGGCTTTTCGCTCCACTTTCAGGAACCATAGAACTGTTGCACCTGCCAATAAAAGTGCTACCCTGAAGCTTGTATAGAGTTCCAATCCAAACTCCCCGCATTAATACCAGTACTCCTCGAACCATCTTGCAAGTATCTTTCTCGAACGCTATTTTTACACCTGCATCATCCATCTGGCTTATAGAAATCAGATTTCTGGCCAATGCAGGAATATGCAAAACACTAGGAAGTGTTCTAATCCTTCCACCTTGTAGCTTCAACTTGAATTTTTCACGTCCGACGATTTTGGCCTTCCTATCATCCCCTAAGAAGACATCACCACCATCATACTTCTCATACTCGCAGAACCACTCCCTATGGGGAATGAAGTGAAAGGATGCACTTAATTCAATCAGCCATGCCTCATGATCTACATGTGTATTTGAAGAAGAAGCCAAATACACATCCCCACCTTCATCCGAGGTGGTTTTTTCCTCTGCAGAAGGAGCATCATCAGATCCCTTTCCTTTCTCAGGAGCTTTAGATTTGTAGTCCTTTTTGTAGTGCCCTTCGTTTCTGCATTTCTAGCACACCTTTACAAAATTTCCTGGAGATTTAGATCTCCCACTCGAAACCTTATTCTTGTTTTTCTTCTGGGACCTTCCTCGTACAGATAAGGAATCTCCATCCTGGACCTCCATATTTCTCCGTCTCATTTCCTCCGACAGAAAGGCTGAGACAATGTCATCAAAATGCAAGTTAATTGTATTACTACCTATTGAAATGACCAGACTGTCCCACGAATTTGGTAGAGAACACAACAAACTGATGCACTTATCTTCGTCTGAGATTTTAATATCAACAAATGTTGTAGAGGTAAATCCCCTCTGCGGACAGAGGCGATCCCTACTAGCCCAGATCGGGTCTAGCAACAATCGTGTCACGCTAAGGCGCAAGTTCCTAATTACAATAGACCAAATTGCGAGAAAGGCCTACCTTAAGTCCAACGCTGTTGTCGTTTGCGGAGAGGATAACACTTCCAGTCCTTGCTCTGGTAGATCACAATTCTCCCGCTTGGTGCGATCGAACACCTACACATACAAGAAGAAACAACGAACACACAAGCGTAAAACCTAATATATGCAATTATGTATCAGTCAGAGAAGATACAACCCATAATCACAAGGTATGAACATACGAGTGGAACCATAGCCAAAGTCGCTTATCATTAATCAATACAAAGAAAGATACAACCTGCGCTCTGACGCTGGATATTCCTTCGGCGGGTCGACAGCGGAGTACGTCTCGGTAAAGCTCGTCGGGAATGGGCCAAGCCTCTCTCTTCAGTTGTCTTGAAAATAATCTCCTTGCTACTGTTTTGGCTCTATGAGGACTATCAAGGCTCTTTCAACATTCTCTAGGCTATTGAGGGCTCTTGAAGGATAGCTTGCAAAAGGAAAATGGCAAGCTTATATAGATGGTGGAAGGGGAGTTGGGATCCCTATAATCATGGGATTGGCCCTATCCTCAAGGAAGCTTCCATGAGAGGTGTAAAACCACTTCCTCTACATGGAGATCCGGAGCCAAACCTCCCAACTCAATTTAGAGACCAGTTCAGGAATTGGTTGGAGTCAATTTTCAGCCATTTATTTTTAAAAAACACTCCTTAATAAGCCTGGCGCGGGTAAAACACTGAGACAGTGCGCCAGCTGGCGCGCCCTCTTTGGAGGATTTCCCCCATTGGTGCGAGTAGTGAATTGGATAGTCGCGCCAAGGCAAAAAGGCTATTTTTAGGATTTTTCACAATGAATTGTCTTCAAGGGAATGAATGCCCTTGTCTAGGGGGATGCCATGAAAGTGGTTTCAGGTCATGTCACTGCTCACAGGTCACGGAATAAGCCCTCCAATGTGCGGGACGGGGTATTGCAGGGACGGTGACAAATTGCTGTGTAACAGATGCCCCCTAAAGTATGAGGCCCGAGAGAGAGGGGTGAAATGATTTACGAGAACGTGTCCAACTGAAAACACTGCCGTCGGAAAACCTACGTAGAGAAGTACAACTGATATCTAAAATACATGATATATGTGGCATGGGCCCTATATAGTAAAACGAGTATTGAAGAATGGAGCCTATGAGCTTATCGACTACGAAGGAGTTCCCCTGGCGCAGCCTACGAACGGGCTGTACCTCAAAAAATACTATGCTTGAGTTATTTTTGGTGTGGTGTGTGTACATAGGCGTGTATGTTCATTTGTGTGCATGTGTGGTGTGGTGTGCGATGTAAGCATCTTTCTGCTGATCGGGTCTTCCTGATTGTGCAGATGTCCATTACTCCGTTTGTTGGTTTCGCGGATGGTGCCTCCCGCAGTACCAGGAATCTGTCCTCGGCAGTCTGGGTAATCTACGATCCTGCTGGTGAGTTGGTCAACCTGCAAGGTGTGTGTCTAGGGCCTGCTACAAATAATATCGCGGAATATAGTGTCGTGTTGGAATTATTAACCGAGGCTGTGGACCTCGGTATTCGTGAATTACTTGTATATCTGGACTCATAACTTGTAGTATTACAACTTAATGGTCATTATTCAGTTAGAAACCCATCCATTTTATGTCTGTATCTACGTATTCGTTTACTGGAAATAAATTTTGATTACATTACATATCAACATATATCCAGACACATGAATGTGCTAACAGATGCAATAGCTAATTTGGTTTTAGATAGACATTTGCGCAACTCGTAAAAAACATCATCACATGTAAAAAGATCCATCCATAAATAGATATATAGATATATATGTAGAATAGTTTGCAGTTTGTGTACATCACATAAAATCAAAATATACATGTCTGTCTAATAATAGCCGGAGACAACATGTCTCTCAAAAATATATGCATAAAAAAGCCCTAGATGTCTAATCAGCATGGTGCTCGTGGTAACATGTCACCGCGCGCACCAAGCGTCTCAGTAGTCGGTGGAGGCGACTAGGCACCCTCACAGTGTGTCTCTGATATGCCATCGGGACATCTGCGAGCCGGGCATAGTCTGGAATTCCTCGAGCAATGCCCTCAAGGTTTTGGATCATCTCTCCTTCTTCGGCACCCTCTGCCTGAGGGGCCCGATACCCGCGCCAATTGGCGGAGCCCTAAATTTGTAAAGGGTTTCCTCTAGTGGAGTCGCCAATTTGTTGTAGAGGTAAATCCCCTCTGCGGACAGAGGCGATCCCTACTAGCCCAGATCGGGTCTAGCAAAAATCGTATCACGCTAAGACACAAGTTCCTAATTGCAATAGACCAAATTACGAGAAAGGCCTAGCTCAAGTCCAACGCTTTTGTTCGCGGAGAAGATAGCGCTCCCGATCCCTTGCTCCGGCAGATCACAATTCTCACACTTGACGTGATCGAACACCTGCACATACAAGAAACACGACGAAAATACAAGCGTAAAACCCAATATATGCAATTATGTATCAGTCAGAGAAGATACAACCCATAATCACAAAGTATGAACAATACGAGTGGAACCATAACCAAAGTCACTTATCATTAATCAATACAAAGAAAGATACAACTTGCGCTCTGACACTGGATCTTCCTTCGGCGGGTCGACATCAGAGCACGTCTCGATAAAGCTCGTTGGGAATGGGACAAGCCTCTCTCTTTGATTGTCTTGACAATAATCTCCTTGCAACTGATTTGGCTCTATGAGGACTATCAAGGCTCTTTCAACATTCTCTAGGCTATTGAGGGCTCTTGAAGGCTAGCTTGTAAAAGGAAAATGGCAAGCTTATATAGATGGTGGAAGGGGAGTTGGGATCCCTATAATCATGGGATTGGCCCTATCCTCAAGGAAGCTTCCATGAGAGGTGTAAAACCACTTCCTCTACATAGAGATCCGGAGCCAAACCTCCCAACTCAATTTAGAGACCAGTTCAAGAATTGGTTGGAGTCAATCTTCCACCATTTATTTTTAAAAAACACTCCTTAATAAGCCTGACGCGGGTACAACACTGAGACAGTGCGCCAGCTGGCACGCCCTCTTTGGAGGATTTCCCCCATTGGCGCGAGTAGTGAAATCGATAGTCGCGCCAAGGCAAAAAGGCTATTTTTAGGATTTTTCACAAGGAATTGTCTTCAGGGGAATGAATGCCCTTGTCCAGGGGGATGCCATGAAAGTGGTTTGAGGTCATGTCATTGCTCACAGGCCACGAAATAAGCCCTCCAATGTGCGGGACGGGGGATTGCAGGGACGGTGACAAATTGCTGTGTAACAACAGATAACAACTGACTTACCACAGTATTGGAGGCATTCAGATGCTCTATCACCTAGTCTCCATCCTTCATCCTCAGGTTATACAACTTTTTCCACATGAACAATTTATTCACCAGAGACTTAGATTGGTACAAAGTCCTTGGCTTGTCCCACAAAGTCTTCGCTGTAGCTTCCCCAGATACATTCAACAATACTAAATCTGAGACACACAACTGTATTGTTCTCTTTTCCTTTCGATCCAACTTCTTCCAATCTTCATCTGACATTTCCGTTGGTTTAGTACCCAGATCTACTGCGATCCACTGATCTTTATCCACCAGCAGATCCTTCACCTTGGGCTCCCACAACTCAAAACTTTGACCATTAAATTACTCTATCTCTATCTTTCCACAGCTCTCCATTTTCTTTCACCGCAAGAATCGATCTCACAGATCTCCCACTGAACAGGGTCTACCACAGGCCCGAGAAAAAAACCCCTTAGCAACAAAGGCGTCCCCTTGAAGTTGAAACAACTCCGATACCAAATGTAGGTTTTAACCCTGTACATAAATTATCTGAAAACAAATATTAAAAACAAAAAATAAACAGTATCGAGAGCATAAAACATAAAACATATATACACAGAGATTTTCCCCTGGATCCCAAATCGGGACTACCGGCTTGTTTTTTCATTATATTCCTTTTAGTGTTACAACACATATATATACATGCCGAAACATACATAAACCCCAATCCATTAACCCTGGATTAGAACATAAATGTAGTTCCCTTGACCAGATCTACAAAATACCAAGGGCCGAAAACCATCATGCCCCAAAACCATGTGCAAACCCATGCACAAAACCATGGGTGGGTCCGCCCACTGAAAAATAGGGTCCAAAAACAATTTTTTGGAGTGTAAAAACTCTGGTAAACTTTATAAGTATATATTATTATTGATAAAATATGAGATGATTACAAGTGAGGATCACCAAGGCTTTAAATACAGCCTTATGGTGTCCCTTGGCGAAGAGGCATGATCGTTGATCATGCCCTTCCACATTAATAAACCTAAGATAACTATATTTAACTAATAATTAATAAAATATACATAACATTGCCCCTCTCTTAAATATGCTTTGTCCTCAAAGCATATGTAATGATGGACAACGTTGACGAACGCTTGGGTTTCTTGAGCGGTGGGCTCTTTCTTCCCACATTTTAAAAAGATCGTGGAGCATCTTCTCGAGTTCAATATTTTGTTGATGGGGATAGTGACAAGATCTGATTCTGACAGGGTTAGATTCTATCTTGAATTCTATTGGATGTTTGATTTTCCTATCGGGAGGCACTTTTATGGGTAGATATTGGAATACTTTTTCGTGTTTTTGAACTATTCCTTGTTCTGATGGTGACTCTTTGTGGTTCCTTTTTGTAGATAACATATCTAACTGATGACATTGTACTGTAGATGCTAGCGCTCCTGTTGAAATCATCTTTGTCATCAGAGATGAAGATACGACTTGATTTTCTGGGGCTTGGAATCCATACAACCTGTGTTTCTGCCCTTTCCACTTAAAGCTTATAAACTGCTTCTGATGGTTGGCAGAATAAGTACCTAAAGTTTCTAACCATTGAATTCCTAGGACCACATCTACTCCTCGTAATGGGATGGTGTAGAATGGAGATTCTAAACTAAAGATTTTTATTTGTAGTTTGACCTTATGGAATTTCCCTACTTGCTCAATCTTCTTACCATCAGCCACCATTACCTTCATATTAGGCATGGGGAAGGTAAAGATGTTAAGTCTTTTCGCCATGGTTGAATCTAGAAAATTGTGAGTACTGCCAATGTCGATGAGAACCATTACGTTGTTGTTCTTGATATGTCCTCTTAACTTTAGGGTCTGAGGTTGTGATATGCCTGTCATAGCTGATAATAACACTTGCGGAATGGTTTCGCCATCTACTTCTGGAGAGAACTCTAAGTTGTCTTCTAATCCTTCTATATATGAATCATTATTGTTAGCATCATTAGTTGCTTCACAACTGTATAGATTTTTCGCTTTTCCATTAACACATCTATGCTTAGGGTCCCAGTTTTCACCGCAACGTTTGCACTTTCCCTCTCTCATTCTTTGTTTTTCCACATTAGATTTTTCTTCTTCACGAAGATGGGGTGGGACATATTTTGTGTCATCTATATTTTCAGATGGAGGAAATCTTTGTCTTGAATATACTTTTTCTGTTTTTGATAACCTTTCAAATTTCTTTTCAGCAGCCTTTGCTTTTTTCCTTACTACTTCTACTGATGTAATTTCATGAAGTTTTAGCTCTTCTTGTATATGGATTTTAAGTCCTGAGATGAAAGACTGGATTAGACGAGATTCTGACAATCCCGGTACTCATGTTGGCAAGGTCTCCCATTCTCGAGTGTACTCATCCAAATCTCCTTTTTGGTGTAATTTGATGAACGTTGAAAAAAACTTTTCTTCTTTTATGCCTTGAAACCTTTTAAAAAATGCATCCTTAAATTTTCTCCAACTAATAACAAGCGTCGTCTTTTTTCACCACATATACCAATTATATGCTTCTCCTTCCATTTTCATGGAAGCGTGCTTAATTTTTTCGTCATCACTAGTAACGTCATAAATCTCAAAATATTCTTCGGCTTTATTAAGCCATGCAACGCTATTTTTTTCATTACCATCAAACTTGGGTAGCTTGATTTTTGATTTTCGCTGATATGCTAATGGTGGAACAAGAAGGGGATATTGATTAGCAAATGCATTCCAGAGCTGCTTATTTTGAAAATCTGCATTAATATCTTCTTGATGATGTGGGGAATCGGTTTTTTCGTGATGTTCTTCTGAGTTCCCTGAATCTGCGGAATTATTCTGTTGATTTTGTTCCATATTGGGAAATATTGGGGGTTGTGTCTGACTTAACTTATCTATCTTATCATTTAGCTTATCGAAGAGTTCTGTCATATTTTCTGTGGTCTCGTGATGATTTAGCCACATTTGTCTTTCTATTCGATTTGTTGTATCATGAACCTTTTTGATGTCGTTGGAGTGTCCTGCAACTATACCTTCAAGATCGACTAATCTTTTTCCGAATTCTTCGGAATTATTATTGATCTGTTTCTCGAGATCCACCAATTTCTTCTGGAATTCGGCCATCGACATCTATGAAGACATTGAACGTGTATGAGGTGGGGAATATTTTTCTGCCAGTTTTTCCCTTTTTTTTTTTAAATTAATTAATTAATTAATAATTAATTAATTAATTAAATTAATAATTTTTTTAAATTAAATAATAATATATATATATATTAAATAATAATAATAATAATAATAATAATAATAATTTATTATTTGAATTATATATATATATATATATATATATATATATATATATATATATATGTATATAATTATGGGGAAATTTTTTTTGTTAACTTTGAAAGGTCACGTTGTTTTGAAAAGGGGGAATGGGTTTTAATACCATGGGATCCAAAACCACGAGCTTGTAAACCATGAGCAATTACTCTTTCTTATTTCTTTTTCCTTTTTACTTTTAATTTGCTTCATATGTACATATATGTATTTCTTTATATATATATCTCTTTTTCTTTTTCCTTTTTTTCTTTTCTTTTGGAACTATTTTCTTTTAAATATTTTTTTTTCCTTTTGATTTATTCCTCCCTTTATGTTAACTTTCCTTCTCTCTTTTAAAAATTTATGCAATTTCCTTAGAAATTATTTAATCTGATGATCACATAGATCCAGAAGAGCGATGGCTCCGATACCAATGGAGTGTAAAAACTTTGGTAAAATTTATAAGTATATATTATTATTGATAAAAGATGAGATGATTACAAGTGAGGATCACCAAGGCTTTAAATACAGCCTTATGGTGTCCCTTGGCGAAGAGGCATGATCTTTGATCATGCCCTTCCACATTAATAAACCTAAGATAACTATATTTAAATAATAATTAATAAAATATACATAACAATTTTCCCGGGGCGCTGCCCCGGACCTTGAACACCAGGGGCTACCTGCCCCCCCGCACGTGCGACTAATCGTGGAAAGAATATAACACATACCCAACACTCCAGAGTTTGTGAAAATTCTACTGCAGTGTCATGGATTATTTCTCCTACTTGATTTAAATTATTAGAAGCTATTTCTAGAAATTAGATTCAGAAAATACCGAAATTAACACAACTACAGTCTACACATGCAGATCATTTACTGAATAATACGCTCATTCAAAAAAGTGACACATGGATTTTTGGACATAAGTCCCCGGAAAACCTAGAGTGGTGTTGAATAGGTAAATCCCCTTTGCGGACAGAGGCAATCCATACTAGCCCAGATCGGGTCTAGCAACAATTAGGTCACGCAGTGACGCAGGTTCTTAGTTACAAAACGAAAAAAATCATAATGAATGCCTACCTCAGGTCCTACGCAGTGGTCATTGAAGAAAGGATGATGCTTTCCGTCCCTCGCTTGGCATATCACGATTCTTCCGCTCGACACATCTGAACACCTGCACACACGCAAATGATACAACGATACACAACGTAAAATCTAAAGCTTGTAACCATACATCAGTCAGAGAGGATGTAATTCATTGCATCAAAGAAATAGACACATGAATAGAACCATAATAAAAGTCGCTTATCATTAAAATAACAAAGGAAAGTACAACCTAAAGCTCTAATGTTTGATCTTCCTTTGGCGAGGCTGACAGCGGAGCTCGTCTCAATGAAGCCTGTCGGAAACGGGATAGAGCTCTCTCTCTTCGGCTTGGCTCTCAAAGGCTGTCTGAATATAGTCTCCTTGCTATATGTTCAACTCTAGCTTGCTAAGGGTGAAGGCAAGCTTATATAGATGGTGGAAGGGGAGTTGGGATCCCTACAATTATG
Source organism: Pinus albicaulis (assembly GCA_034641835.2). Lineage (NCBI taxonomy): Eukaryota > Viridiplantae > Streptophyta > Pinopsida > Pinales > Pinaceae > Pinus > Pinus albicaulis. The sequence continues at coordinate 799,988,394 of CM076584.1, read as the reverse complement.
GGATTGGCCCTATCTCTAAGGAAGCTTCCATGATAGGTGGAAAACCACCTCCCATACATGGAGATCCGGAGCCAAACCTCCCAACCCATTTTAGTGACTTTTTCAGGAGTTTTTTGGAATCAAACTTCCGCCATTTATTTTTAAAAAACATCCCTTATTAATCTTGGCGCGAGTGAGACACTGGGACAGAGTGCCAGTTGGTGCACCCTCTATGGTGGATTTTCCCCATTGGCGCGAGGGCTGAACTGGCTAGTCGCGCCAAGGCTAAAAGATCAGTTTTTAGGGTTTTAAAAAGGAAACTTCCTTCAAGAGAATAATTTTCCTTGTCAAGGGGGATGCCATGAAAGTGGTTTCAGGTTATGTCACTGCTCACAGGTCACGGGAAATTCCCTCCAATGTGCGGGACGGGGGATTGCAGGGACGGTGACAAAATACTGTGTAACAGATGCCCCCTAAAGCATTATGCCCGAGAGAGAGAGAGGGGTGAAATTATTTATGAGAATGTGCCCAACTGAAAACACTGCCGTTGGAAGACCTGCATCCAAGTACAACTGATATCTCTGATACAGGATATGTGGTATGGGCGCAACCATCCATAATAGAGTATACAATAATCAGGATCCAAGGTATGGACACAGCCATCCAGGAAGGATCAATAAGTAGACTCAGGTATGGTCGCAACCATCGAGTCAAATGAGTCATGTAACCAATCATGATAATCCACAAAATCTACAGCCTGGATTCCATCAGACAAAACCCAGGGTCTTGCGCTCCATCTTGACCCGAACAGAGTACAAGTTCAAGAATGCGAATATGTGAGCTGAAGTCGAACATGCAAGAACATCATCTGATTACCAGCCAATAATGAAAGCCGTTAATAGACGCGAGAGGAACCACCAATAATGAGGATGGCCCTCAAGGTACTATAGGTACAATCCACAGAATGTGAATAGTGAGCTGACGTCGAACACCCGCAGAATCATTCGATCGAAGGCCAATGATGAAAACCTTGCGTCGAATGCGAAGAACTTGCCATTGAGGTATGCAGGCTCTAAGGTACCTGAAGGGAGTCTCTAGATCAGCTTCCTGGATAATGAGCTGAAGTCAACAGGAAGTGACCTTGATCGAAGGTGGGCCATAATATTTCCCACATCATCGATGCGAGATAGAGGAACATAATGTTTGTGAATAAGGATCAATAGAGAATCAGAGGTAGGTTGAGAACTGCAGAGGCCAACTTCTCTTGAACATATCGGTGGCACGAAACTGGATTTGGCAGTATTTGACATCAAAGGACCTAAGGTCATGATGACAAGGCAAAGAGCAGATGAGCGATAAAAAAGGATTACCCAAACCCATGGAGGCAAGCGGAAAATGAGATGAGATGTCCCCAATCTGACACGAGTGCAGACAAGTGCCATGTTCAAGAGCGACATACTGCCGACATGACGATGATACTGGTTCCATTTTTCCCCACCATTTCTGGCGAGTACCCCAATTATTTTTTAAAACAAGCTTGAAGGGGATAGCATATGCTTGCAATATAAGTTTTTCCTTCGGAAAAATCCAACCTAGTACATTTAACGAGCCCTAGGAAGGAGGAACTCGAGTATCGTCATTACGACAGAGTTTGATGCCATCAGATTTTAACGAGTCTGACAAAGGAAGAACTCGACGTCTTTTCTTGTTTAGAGAGTTTGAAAAGACAACAGAAAAGTAAACTCCAGCAGTCCCTTTTCGTAGATAGTTCCTCAGATCTGAAAAGATAGAAACCGGTGTCAGAGAAAACCTCCTAGTCGCGATAGGTTAGGGTATTCCTTTTTGATAAATAATCTATCCCAACCCGAAAAAGGGGTAAACGTATACTGGGTAGATGTCGTTTCGTAGCCAATTTAATGAGATCAAAACAAAAAGATTTTCATTTGTAGAGAGTTAGAAAAGAGCTGAAAGATGACTCCAGTAGTGACTTTTTCGTGTTTTTACCGAGTCCGAAAAAGTATAAAATACAACTTGTATTGTCGTCCTAGTCGCCTGAAAACCTGTTGCTTCACAATAAAGTAAGCGTAAAACCCATTTTTCGACAAAATATAATAAAATATTGGAAAAACAAGCTTCAAAACCTAATTTGATTTTGAAAAGTTATAAATATGACCAAAATAGTAAAAACATATTTACTTATAGTTTTTACCTCTTGTGGAGAGCAACAGTGAGTTATTTTCCTTGCTAACTTGCGGTGACGATTATGGACGATCCGGTGCATCATTCTGAATCATGTCTTTTCCAGGTAAAATGCGCTTCCATTAGCTATGTTTCAATCCATTTTTTTATAGTTTTCCATCATGATTTGGGATCTGTGAGGGGAAAATTTTCAATTTTAGGGCTCGCACAATTAGCGCGGGTATGAGGCACGGACCCGCGCCAATCGGGTTCTTTTTGCAAAGGGGTCATGCCAGTTGGCACGAATGTCAGCAAAACAGTAGTGCCAACAGCGCAACCTTATTTTGCGCTCAATTTTTACAAAAAATGAACCACTCAATTGGATTTTTGAATGCCCAAGGGATCTAATGAAGTGCTTATGACCATTTTGGTGCAGGTACAAAGCCATAGTGGTGATCGAATGGAAAGAAAGGGAGCATAGTGAAGAAGACGAAATGGCAATGGGGAACGGGAAATGCATGAACACTCTCCGGGATTGCAGCTTAAATAAGTTCTTCTTGACACCATGTCTTAGGGCACAACCTGAATTGTTGCAATACTTGATCAGTATCTAGGACGAGAATGAGGAAAAGTTTAGGCTTCGAGATCAAGTGCTGGAGCTCGAAGTATCCGATGTTTACTTCATCACTGGATTGTCCCGTAGAGGTCCAGTTCCAATCATGACAGGTACCAGGCCTTCTGGGGAAAAAATGTCAATGGTTATGGAAAGAGTGTGCCCAGGGGCACAAACAGGATCAGGTAGCAGGAAGGTTGACATTCACACTGTTCTCGATCTAGCACTCAGAGTGGTGCTCCATACCATTATGCGGGCTGTGGGGTCGCAGGCGCCACATGAGGCTACTAAAACACAACTCCTTTTAGCATCAGAATGTATGAACTTGACACTATTTGATTGGCTACAACCGTGACCATGAATATCAAATGGCAATTGACGAAGTGTAAAAAGACAAAACTGAAGCATGTTGGGTACGGATCTATCTTGGTATCGTTCATCCTCGAACGACTACCTATCTTCCAGGGCTAGGGAGCGATAGTCGCAGATCCACCGTTGAGAGAGCCACGGATGGCTTGATGGGCAACATTGATGCCCAAAGCAGGAGGGGGCCAGAAAATGTCATGGCGGCCCGAATTCTTCGTATGGCTTCGGTGACAGTTGATCATCGTAGAGGACTAGCTCTATGTCAGTACTGACTTCAGAGGAGACCCAGACCTTCCACTCCCGAAAGGAGAGGACTGGGATGAGGCGCTGGGTAAGACTCTTTTTGATTTTATTTTTATGATTTTTTTGGTATACATGTATGTTCTAATGATCGATTCTATATGTATGCAGATATTGGCCTAGAGAGGCCCGCCGAGATGTCGTCGATCGCACGGAGGACCCCTCTCGCCTATGACCCTCAAGGCGAGGGGGGCGAGGGGAGTGAGCTAGTTCAGAAGCTGGAGGGAGTCGCCCGTGGGATCCCTGATTACGCTCGTCTAGCAGATGTCCCTTTGGCTTATCAGAGGCACACCGTAGGGGTGCCTAGTCGCCTTCATCGTCTACTGAGGCAATTGGTGCGGGCAGTGACATGCTACCATGAGCACCATGCTGATTAGTCGCCTAGGCTTTTATATGCATATTTTTTGAGAGACATGTTATCTCCGGATATTATTAAAACAGACATGTATATTTTTTGGATTTTATGTGATGCAGACAAACATTCGACATACATACATACATATATATATATATATTTCTGGATGGATATTTTTCAGATATGATGATGTTTTTTATATGCTATGAAAATTTCTTATACAATGTCATCTAATGCATTAGTTACATGATCTGCATAACAAACGACCCAATAGAAAAGTAAGAAGTTCACAAAATGCATTACCACACAAATCACATTTTATTTTTACGCAAGCTTAAAAGCACACATGCAAACTATGCTTGGAAATGAGTTTCATTTTTATGCAAGATTAAAACACAATTGTAAACTATGCTTGAAATGATAAGGAAAAACGGGCATGCCCCCAACATGGTGTCTCAATTCGAGGTACATGCCCCCCAAGCTTCAGTCCATAGAAAATGGAGTGAAGGTTCAAAACATAAGAGATCCGATCAAAACAAAACTCGAATTGAACAGGATCATGTTTCATTATTTTAATGAGGTTGACACACTTCGGAACTGTCCTCGAAGCATCTTGTTTCATTGTTTTAGGAGCTTGACACAAGAAGAAGAAATATTCTCCAACGAGCTCAAAGGAGCAGGTTCAGGCGGAGGATAATTGGATACAAAATGCTCGTGACAATCAGACATTTCCCCTAGGCCGGGCATGAACGAGGAACGATGATGTCCATCGCTCCATGACAGATCTTCGAGAGACATAGTCTCCACGATAGCTTCGTCAGACAGAAAAACTTCTCTCAAAGGATCGGGCGAATCCGCATCGCCGAGCCAAGGGGATTGAGAATAAACATCTAGAGCTATGCTCAAAGGAGCATTTTCAGGAGGAGGAGGATCTGATGCATCAACGATCTCACAATAATTGATTTCAACTGGGGTCAAAGGCATTGATTCTACAAAAGAGGTCACCTGTTCAGGAGAAGGGATGATCCACGGGTCATTTGACCTAGAGGTCATGTTGACTTGAACGGTGTTCGGTGGTGGCATGGGAAAAATACCCATGAGAATGGGGTCCTTGAAAAGAACAAGTCCTACACTATCGGGGGGATTGAGAATTTGATCCATGTATGGCACATTATTCTCAGAGGACGAGGTAAAGAAAGACAACTGATCGACAGTGATAATATTTCCCTCATGGGGAAACTTCAGAAGCCAGAAGAGGGTGGACGGAACACATAGCTTGGCGTGGGTCCAGCTGCGACCAAGAAGAAGATTGTAGTTGAGTTTGGCATCAACCACTTCTACTTCAACGTTGACTGTCTTACCCTGTAATGTGATCTGTAAACTCACGAGAACACAAAAGGGTTTTGATTCCCTACCATCGAATGCCTCAAGGGCATTGGGAGATGAAGTGAGGGCTGGAGAGCCAATGGCCTTCCAGCAGGTAGATGACATAACACAGGTAGAGGCACCTTCGTCCACAACGGCTCTGTGAATGTTGAGGCCGTTGATACTGACTTGTATAACAAGGGCGAATTGATGTGGAAGTTGGGGGACAAAATTCTCTAGATCGAAGGTGAGAAGACTAGAATCGACAGGATCAATTCCACCGATTGCGGATAACAGAGCTTTCCATTGCGATGGGAAACTTTGAAGCACTTCCAACGCAAACATTGCGGAAGGCGCCTTTGCCAAATCCTCAACAATGCTATAGTGCTGAGCAGCACGGGCGTTTGGATTCTAGGAAGATTTTCGAAGAACACCTTTGGAAGGTGGCCTTACAACGGGTTCAGCACCGGGCTTCTCAATTTATAAAGGACCAGAGACAGGTGGGGGAGGCGGGCCACCAACGAATTCCTTCCCAGCTGCCTAGCGTGATCTAGCATAATCCTTCGAACGAGTGGCAATCGAAACAGGCGCAACACCATTCATCATGAAAACTTTGGACCCAAATGGTGCAGATGGTGAAGGCTGCTCAACCATCTGGGTCTGTTGAGATGGAAAGGGTTCCTTAAGAACTGCCAGAGTCCCCTTAGATCCTTTAAGAAGTTGACTAACCTCAGATCGTCGGGGAAAATCTTTGGTGTAGTGGTCTCCGTGACAGATCAGGCAAGGGTATTTGGGTTTTCATTGGGAACCATCATCAACACATGGTTTGGAGGGTTCTGGTTTCGAGGCATCTGATTTGGATTTTCCTTTTCCCTTCTTCTTCCCCTTGGAGGTCTTTTCCGCAGGATTGGCCTGAACAAAATTGACCTCCGCGGTCTTACCAAAATCTGAAGTTGCGGGAAGGGCAGAATTATTGGAAGAATTGGACTTCTGCTTCCCATTTGAAGACTTACGAGAAGTCTGAGAAACAAAACCAATAACACCGTAAACCAATGGGGTAGGTGGTGCTTTAGAGGTCCCTGGCCACGAGGCATCAGTCAAGATATCATATAACGTGCTGGACTGAGAGTACACCAAATCGAGGTATTGAGCACGAGCGATGGCTTGTTCCTCGATTACACATGTCCCCATAGCAATATCTTGAGCGATCTTGTTAACAAAGGAGGTAGTGAACCAGTGAGTTAGAATCTGATCAGGAATATCAAACTTGATCAGATGACGATGACGTTTCCACTCATCAATATGATCTGAAATGTGAGTGGCTTTATCCTGCTTCAGAGATGTTAGGAGATGCGTCCCGGCTTCATAATGAACCGATAACTGGAAGTGTGTCAGGAAAGCCATAGCTAAATTATTAAAGTCTTGAAAAATACCGCGGGGTAGTTCTATATACCACTTAGCAGCAACGCCAATAAGAGTGTGCTGGAAAAGGCGTAGATGGATCGAGTCGTCAACCCAAGATTTTGAAGAACACCACAAATGGTAGGTCATGACATGTGCTTGGGGGTCTTCTCCAGCTTTACCCTCAAATTTGGGACAGTCACCAGGTAGCTTGGTTGGAACCGGAGGCCAATATGGATTATGGAGGATCGGATCATTGGTCAATTTAGATACATCTGGCAATTCCAACATGGCAAGGAAAGGTAATTGAGGATTAAACGACATGCCAGGTCCTTGATAAGGACCTGTACCTATACTCCAACCTAGTTGAGCATAACTTTGCCCCCATTAGTTCTATCCCGGAGGATTCTGACCATAGGGGGTATAAGCCGTATAATTGGGTTGATACGGTTGCTGATAACCAGTGTATGGAGGTTGATAACCAGGATATTGACCCTGATTATACGTAGGCCCCGTTTGAGCAGTGTATGGATTCGACTGCTGAGTATAGGTATAGCCTGGCTATTGAAGGTAATAACCAGAACCTTGGGGCGGGTTGTAAACCGGTCGAGACTGACCTTGAAGGTAATAACCGCCTTGGGGTCGAGGGGGTTGCTGGTAAGTGGGGCCCTGCTGAGCCTGATAAGTTGGGCACACAGGCGAGTTCAGCTGTGGCATAGAATAGATCGGCTGTTGAGCAGGGTTAACTGGATGTGCAGGTTTTCCTGGTTGAACAGGTTGACCTGGCTGCGCAGGCTGCCCTGGTTGAACAGGTTGGCCTGGTTGGACAGGTTGTCCCGGTTGAACAGGTTGGCCTGGATGATGAAGGACACCAGGCTGTCCTGGCTGAACAGGTTGGCCTGATGGCAGGAGAGGGCCAGGTTGTGCCTGATAACCAGGTTGACCTGTGATAGGACCATAAGATGGCCTTGGCTGTGAAAAATTCGGACCAATCGGAAACTGAGATTGCTAAGGTTGCACCAAAGGTTGAGAAGGATGGATTTCCCCCCCAGGACCGTACAACGGTCCGGGTTGATACCCCGGTTTCCCTGTGGGTCCTTGAGGTTGCCCTGATTGGACCACAGGGTGAGGCTGTAGAGGTTGACCTTGAGGGTTGTAGGACTGCCCCTGCGGACCGTACAACAATCCCTGCTAGCCAGAAGGTTGTCCCTATAAGGGTTGTCCTTGCGGGTTGTATAGATAACCTGGCTGGGCCGAAGGTTGACCCTGGAAGGGTTGTGCTTATGGGTTAGAAGGTTTCCCAGCCTAGGCAGATAGAAAACTGTGAACATACTGATAAGCCTCAGGAGTAGGAAAACGAAGAGGGTTACCCTTCTCATCGTATTGATATAGAAATACATAAATTGGGGTACCATCCGGTCCATAATGGGAAAAGTACAGACAATTGGGATCTTGAGAGGACTGACCAACCTCAGAGTTTGACGGCTGTAAAGACAACCGATACTCCTCAGGAGAAATATTCTCCGAAATAGCAGAAGCTATGTAAATGTCTTCAGGAGTTGACGAGGTCCTGGTTGACTAAGTAGTGACAACAGGCGTAGATGCAGATACGCAGATAGTAGGCTTAACAGGTACTGATGTGATGAAAAGAGATGACTTGAGAGGTGTCGATGGTGACATCCCTAACGAAGGAATAACTGGCCTCATGGATGGAGTCGATATTCCCATAGAGGCCACAACGGCCATGACCTGAATTAAGGACCTATATCCCGCTAGAAGCGAAGGACCAGGTGAAGACATGACATAAGACTGGGGGATGTTTTCTGGAAAAAGCTGGTAATCTTCACCAGATGTAGGAATTTCCTCACTAGGAGAAGGACTGGGTGAGTCCATATCTGACCTTGCCATAAGATCTTCTAAAAGACGGCGAGGACTAGGAGGTATAATGGCATCCAAGAAAGGCGATCCCGATGTAAGAGGAGGGAAGTGTTCCCCTACTCCAAATCCAAACCAAGTGTTGGACAAGGGCCAATTGAATTCAACTGGTCCACCGAAGGGAAGCTCAGATATAACCGGTCCCCCGTTGGGAAACTCAGACACAATAGGCTGCTGATGTTCGGCAGAGGACTGAGAGACCTTTGATGAATCGTCTGTGTAAGGACTACCAGTAGACGAAACTGAGGGTTCCGCCACTGTGACAGTAACGAAAAGAGGAAGAGATCAAAACAAAGACACACGGGCAAAAACCAAGGAAAACAATCAATCGACCGAAAAGCAATCTCTAAATGGGCGTGTGATCGTAGATGATTAATTTTACCACATTGAAACTGGAAAATTTTATTGTTTCATGTTTTAAGAGTCTAGAAACAAGTAAAAGATGACTCTATCTCTTTCAATTTGGAAACAAGCATGAAAGGACAAGCGCTTGATGATCCTTTCAAATTTAATGAGTCAGAAAATATCGAAATGACTACTCTGGTAATCTAGGCAGATGGGTGTACCAGATATTTGTGAACTGCCATATACACCTTGGTTAAAAAATGAAAGAGAAATCAACCAAGGACTTGACGTACGTGCAGGTAATCTCCCCGAATGCTGTGTTCGGTATATCACGGGTATAAGGCGGCAGACTCGGCTTCCTACGGATAAAGGATAGCAACCTAGTGGGGTCTCCCTTTATATACGCAAAGGTACGGGGAGCACAAGTCCGTACTAGCGCTGTCTAGAGCCAGACGACGAACGACAACTACTAGATTTAACGACGCCGTAACACGTCACTAGCCTAGACCTCTAGATATTTCGTTAATGTTTCAATGTTGCCTTAAGGTTAATTGAAGAAATTTTAGAATTGATCTTTAAATTATGTTTCAATTTCAGGCCCTATCAAATGTTGTATCTAAAAAATCCTCTAAATGCACACTACATGCCACAATATATCACTTCGTTCGATGAAGAGCTAACTACGGGAAGGTTGAGAGCTTTTCAAACAACAACAAAATGATTACAAAACATCCACTACTGTCTCTAATGCATGCTAATGAAACTAAAAACTTTTCTCTTAGAGTTATATAACACTAATAATGGGGAAAAACCTTCAATTTTCACTAACTAATAAAAAAACAAAGAGATTTGTTTTTGTATTTTTCAATGTTTTAGAGAAAAATGCACCAAATGAGACGAAAAATTAATAAAGAAACCAATTCGAAAAATGATAGTGAAAGAGTCGAAACAAGAAAGTTCACTCAATGCAAACACACATAATCAAAACTCAAACTGATGGAGAAATCCCTCAACTCAAAGAAGAATCTCACAAAGACTCATACAAACTGTGTAATCTAGGCTCGAAATGAGACAAAGCGAAATTTGAATGAAAAAGAGAGCAATCACTCAACTAACACAATGATACGATGGAAACCAAAAAAACGAATGCAAAGAAGTGAAAACGAAGTTGACTGGAAAAACAAGGACCAAAAACTCCCACGGGAGGCTCAACACACTATAGCACCTAGAAACCCTAGGGCTAGAATGCAAAACTGATGGTAGAGGGCAAACAACCGGAGGATAAGGGTCAAACACAGTCAGAAAATACTTCCAGGAACTCAGAGTAGTCGGAAAAATGACACCAGAACCAAAAATCAGACTCGAAGTGCTAAAAAACAAGCAAACCCTAACACCAAACAGGGTTGGCGCGACTGTTTGGCTGTATTCTGTGCCAAAACAGCGTTGGCGCGGGGGCCTAACTAGCAACAAGCACCAGTTGGCACGAATATCAGGCTATAAACTGCGCCAATGGAGTTTACTATGGAAAGAAATAAAAAAGAGAAAACAGAGAGTAGATCAGGTCTTCTGGGGGATGAACAGGGATTTTACACCAAAAGGAGGCAAACCAGAAGAGAAAATCAATCAGACAAAAGCCAAAACAACCAAAAGAGCGAAGAATAACTCCAACTAAATCCCCAGTGGAGTCGCCAGTTTGTTGAAGAGGTAAATCCCCTGTGCGGACAGAGGCGATCCCTACTAGCCCAGATCGGGTCTAGCAACAATCAGGTCACGTAGTGACGCAGTTTCTTAGTTACAAAATGACCGAAATCATAATGAATGCGTACCTCAGGTCCAACACAGTGGTCGTCGAAGAAAGGATGACACTTTCCGTCCCTCGCTTGGAAGATCACGATTCTTCCGCTTGACACGTCTGAACACCTGCACACACGCAAAGGATACAACGATACACAACGTAAAATCTAAAGCTTGTAACCATACATCAGTCAGAGAGGATGTAATTCATTGCATCAAAGAAATAGACACATGAATAGAACCGTAATCAAATTCGCTTATCATTAAAATAACAAAGGAAAGATACAACCTAAATCTTTGACGCTTGATCTTCCTTCGGCGGGGCTGACAACAGAGCATGTCTCAACGAAGCCTGTCGGAAACGGGACAAAGCTCTCTCTCTTCAGCTTGGCTCTCAAAGGCTGTTTGGCTATAGTCTCCTTGCTATATGTTCAGCTCTAGCTTGCTAAGGGTGAAGGCTAGCTTATATAGATGGTGGAAGGGGAGTTGGGATCCCTACATCTATGGGATTGGCCCTATCTGTAAGGAAGCTTCCATGATAGGTGGAAAACCACCTCCCATACATGGAGATCCGGAGCCAAATCTCCCAACTCATTTTAGTGACTCGTTCAAGAGTTTGTTGGAATCAAACTTCCGCCATTTATTTTTAAAAAACATCCCTTATTAAGCTTGGCGTGAGTGAGACACTGGGACAGAGCGCCAGTTGGCACGCCCTCTATGGTGGATTTTCCCCATTGGCGCGAGGGCTGAACTGGCTAGTCGTGCCAAGGCTAAAAGATCAGTTTTTAAGGTTTTACAAAGGAAACTTCCTTCAAGGTACTGATTTTCCTTATCAAGGGGGATGCCATGAAAGTTGTTTCAGGTTATGTCACTGTTCACAGGTCACAGGAAAAGCCCTCCAATGTGTGGGACGGGGGATTGTAGGGACGGTGACAAAATACTGTGTAACAAGTGGGAAACCGGTGCACCAGATATGATGGTTTATTTTATTAAGTATATTTTGAGTACGGTAAATCTGGGTTCTAGATCTGGAAAACCTGACAGAGAATAAAAGAAATCAAATCTACAGCTAACCTATTGTTGTAGTGCCAAATATCTGACTGATCCACACCCTCAAATGGGATTTATAAGACTCAGCCTGGATCTGGCCTTAGAAACCCCAGCGTTGCCCCTAAAGCCCCAGCCCCGCCAGCCTCAGAATGCCACTACACTGCCCAGAGAGGGATTGCATAACCCTTGAGACGGCGACACATGCCTTATGCTGGTCCTAGAGACCCTTTGCGTAGTTTTTGAAGCCCTCTAGAGCCTCTATGCTGTTCTGCATAGCGACTGTGCAACACATGTGTAGCTCCTGCTCTGCTTCTCTGCGCTGTCCTTGTTTCTGCCCGTCTTCCTCTGAATCTTGGCTCTGGGATCAGATCATCCCCTTAGCCAATACTACCCCTCGCTACAGAAAATTCCTCCGGAAATTCTTAGCAAACCCGCCCTAGAATTCTAGATCTATTTCTCAGCTTTGCAACTATGTGTTTGTCTCCAACTGAACTTCAAGCCTTTCTCTTATAATTTTTCATTCATCTCAGCAACGACCGAGATTAAAACATTCATCAATGGATGAGATTAAAAATTCATCAACGGCTGAGATTAAAACATTCATCAACGGATGAGATTAAAATACTGTTTGATCCGTGTCTTTTAGAACATTTCAGCACGTGTTAATTAATTCACTTTAATTATTTAATTTTCCTAAGTTTAGACTTAGGAAATCCATTAAAATAATTAATTATTTGAATAACTTGAACACCAACTGAAAATTCTCAAATCACTTTCTGGGTTTTGGAGTTCAAGTGTGTCCTAGCCCCTCCACAAAATTTCAGGGATAGAGCACACCCGATGCTACACCAACTATACAAAATCTCAACACTACCTCTTAGCATGGAGTGTGCTCTAGCAATGCATTCACACCATTCACTACAAGATTTTGATGTTGGATTTTGCTCTGTTGATGCTCGGCCTGATGCCCTCCATCCACTGCATTACTGCTCTCTGTACTACTGCCCATGCCACTGCCACTGACACTGCTACATCTATACTACAAGTCCCTCTCAACGTGCTGCATCATACTACTCATAGCACTGCCACTACTAACTGCTGCACTACAACTCAGTTTCCAAGGAGTAAGCAACTGAAAAGTCTTCTACCCAATTGTTTGAAAAACAAGTCAAGTTGCATCTATCATTGGAGTTCCCTGGATGCTGATTCACGCTGTCCTCTTGGAGGCACTATTATGCTTCAACACTGCACTGCGTGAGCACATCTTCTTTGCGCTGCTGAAGCCCTATCAACCTCTCTACGCTACTGCCTCCACGTTGCTGCTACCTCTGCATTACAATTCTCCCTCTTCATCTCTTTTGCTCCCTCTTCTACTTCAATGTGACCTTCTACAACCATCTCCTGACTCATCTTGCTACCGTCTTAAGGCTCCCATAGCTAGTATGTAATCCAAGAGTAGGGCTGACTCAAGGATCCCACCACTGTCTGTAGATGCTCTACAGATCCATGTCACCCCACCTTTTCTCTCGAGGCACATGAGCACTCATGGTTGCATCATCATCAGAGCCATCTTCCTTTGCTGCTGCAACCTTGGAATCAAAAGATCCTTTGTCGTTCTTATTAGGACAAGTGTTGGCGAAGTGTCCAAGATCGCCACAGTTAAAGCACCAGACCTTGGAAAGGTCCTTCTTCTTCTTCCCTTGCTGCTTCTTCTCCTTTGATGCAAGAGCTGCATCATTCTCCTCCTCTTTGATTTTGGCCTTTCCACTTCCACCACTGATATTTTGCCTCTTGGTGACCCTCCTGATCTCCTCTTGGCGGAGGATAGCCCACATGTCTGCCCATGATGGTAACAATGACTTTCCAGAATGTTTTGGACAAACGTTTCCCATTCTTCGGAGACTGCATTCAGGGAAGTCCTCACTAAGAGACCCTCATTTGGAGTAGCAACTGTGCCGATCAAATAATCTCAGATAGCTTGAAGCCTCAAGAGGAATGGATCTAACTCTTCACCCTTCATCATTTGGAACAAACGCATCTGGTTTTCCAGAAGCATTCTTCGTTGGATAGAGCCTCCTTGGTACATCGTGTCCAAGGCTACCCACATGTCATTTGCTTTGGTCTTCCCAACAATATGAGGTATAACATGGTCCTTGACTCCGTCTATGATCAAGCGCTTAGTCTGCACTTGATTTTCTTCATACTTCTTGAGAGGATATTCATCGGTTGGTACAACATGAACCTTCTTTGCATGATCTTTGAGACCATACTCATCCAAAACTGACAGGATTTTGGCCTTCGAGATAACATAGTTGGACATGTCGTCCAATATATCTTGATTCCTCGGTCCATATCGAGCCATCTTTCTCAAATCTGACAAAACAATACTTCTTCTCCCTCTGGATCTTGGTTTCTTCGTGACCAGAAACCCTCTAGTAATTGCTTCTACTGAAGACTGATTTTCCTCTTGGAAATATTTCACCCAAACACAATTGGACATCACTCTCCGATCCTGCTGATCGAATCTCAGACCTGTTTTTCTCAGATCTGCTAAGTAACTATCTTCCTCCCGCCTTTGTTCACTTAGCTAGGCACAATTCTGCACCTGCAGAATCTCCACCCCACCAGCACTGCTGAAAATCTGAAGCACTGTTGAAAATCTAAAGCACTACTTCGAGATCTCGGCGAATTTTTTTGCAGCTGAAGAAATGATTGGACTGCATCTCACTGACTGGCCCAGCGTAGCCTCAACACTGCTAAGAAGTGGATTGCGTAACCCTAGACTGGGTGACGTAGTCCTTACGTTGCCCTGGGAAGTGTCTGCGTAAGCCTGAAGGCCTTTTGTAGCTTCAGTGCTGTCCTCCTCCGGATCTGTGTTCTCTGCTGTCAAGATGCCCTTGCCGGATCTGCTGCTTCTTCTGCCACCCTGCAAAAGTTTTTTTTCTTTAGATGATTGCTGGAGATTCAACTTGATCTGCTATCTCTCTGATACCATGTGAAAATTCTACTGTAGTATCATGGTTTATTTCTCCTACTGGATTTAAATTATTACAAGTTATTTCCATAAATTAGATTCAGAAAATACCGAAATAAACACAACTATAGTCTACACATGCAGACCATTTACTGAATAATACGCTCATCCAACAAAGTGACAGGTGGATTTTTCAAAATAAGTCCCCGGAAAAATCCAGAGAGGGTTTATTTTATTAAGTAGATTATGAATACAGTAAATCTGGGCTCCAGATCTGGAAAACCTAAGAGAGAATAAAATAAATCAAATCTGCAGTTAAATTGTTGTTCTGGTGCCAAATATCTGACTGATCCACACCCTCAAACGAGATTTACAAGACTCAGGCCAGATCGTTAGCTTGATCATACAGCAGGACCAAGACACCTTCTACATATGTACGAGGGATTACAGTTTTATCATATTGGGCTTTTACTTGTCTTTTTTGAGTCTCAATTATCAATGCGGCAATTCGACGAGTCTTGTCAATACGTTCTAACTAAAGCAAGTGCTCTTCCTCAAGTGAAGTACCAGGAAGTAGTTCGAAAACTAACTCCAATGATGGAATCTCACACTCAATGGGTAGAGTGGCTTCCAGACTCTACACCAACTAGAAATGTGTGAATTCGGTTGTCGTCTTAGCAGCTATTCAATATGCCCATAAAGTCGAAAAATGCATAAGATTCGAGTTCTTTTTATGCATCCCAAAGGTTCGTTGAAGCATAGTGATCAAAATTTCTTGATAACTTCAACTTGGCCACTGGCTGTGGATAATATGGAGTTGAAATTGTGTTTTGATAATCAATATGTCTCAGATATGGAACACTCATTGCGGGTTTATTCATCTATCTAAAGTCAATACATAAACTCAATGTCCCATCCTTACTTTTTACAAAAAGTAGTATTTCTCGCTGAGATGAAACACTTGGGAATAAATATCCTTTATTCAATAACTATTCCATCTACATTTGTAATTTTTTACGTTCTAGGGTACTTATCCTATAAGGAGTCTTTGATACTGAAGCAGTTCTTGGCATCAAATAAATAGAGAATTCAATATCCCTATTTGATGGAAAACCTAGTATTTCTCCACATATATCTTCAAACTCTAGCAACACTAAAATGTTCTCAATATTAGGCTCTTTCGTCTTCATCAACTCTTCTACATCAACTACATATAAATGACATCCTTTCTTGAAACATCTCTTCAATTGTAAGGATAATATCTTTTGTAGATATTGTTCTTGGAATCCATCAAGATCTTATGACATAATGCTTTACTTTCCTCATCATTCAGGACATGTAGAATTATTATTGTGACAATATAGGATAACATGATGCTTATCTAACCTATCCATTCCAATTAGGATAAATCTATATTATAGAAATTTTTCTTGGAATTACTTGCATAATGCTTTTCTTTCTTCATTCTTGTCGACATTAAAAATTATTATTATGAAAATATAGGATAACTTGATTCTTGTTTGACAAATCCATTCCTATTAGGATGGCATGAGACCCCAATGGTATGATATTCGGGTTTACAACCATATCCATTCCATTTAGATTTATGGGACAATTTCTGACTATCTCATTGACCCTTCTCTTGGTTCCAGTGTCTGGTTGAACCAACCATGACTTTTCAAGCTTTATTTTCATTAAATGAAATATATCCACTATTTTAGGTTGAATGTAACTATGGCTTGATCCCAAATCCATTAAAATAGTAATACGATTATTTATAATCCTACATTCCACCTTGGTCACATGGGATTGATGTTCTTCTTATCAATCATCTAGGGCTACATATATTCTTGGGAATATTTCTTCCCATGTCTTCCTTTGTTGTATCCTCTTGTATGTTATGAAATGTCCTCATTTTGTCATCTCCATGCGGGAAACTTATATATATATGATCTCCTTTACATGCCCAAAATCTAAGTGGCGATCCTCCTCTTTTTCCTAATGACTTCCACTTCGAATTCATCTTGAGAATTTTATTTCTTTGATATTTTTAAGGACTATTCCTTTTGAAATATGCTTTAAAACTTGTATCCTTATGATATGATTTTTCCTTCTGATCTCACTAAGATTTTCAAAATGTCTCTTTACTTTTGTTCTTATTATACAAATACTTGGCCTTTGTAATGGCTTTATCCAAAGTAGCTTCATTAATTTGAATGTTATCTTTATAAAAATATGACAATCCACCTAAGAACCTATGAATTTTCACATTCTCCTCCTTGATAAAGCCCAAATTCCTCAATAGCTTCAATAAATTACTTTAATATTCCTCCATGGTCATGCTTCCCAACTTGAGTTCCTATCTTTTCTTGGCATGATAATGCTATGAAAGGCATTGCTACTATAAATATTTTTGAACTACTTTGAAGAAATTCAAGCACATTGATGAGACAATAATTTCTTATCAATGTGCTTGAATTTCTTATAATGGTCCCACCATATAGAAGCCTTTCCTTGAAAATGATATATGGCTACTCCAAATTCCAAGTTAGATGAATAGTTATGCAACTGAAGATACTTTTTGATTCCAAATAATCAATTTTCAACATCATCTCCCCTTATAATTTCATCATGAAAGGTAGGTTGATTAAGTTTCCTAAGCTCACTTTGCAAACCTTCCAACTCATGTATTATTCTATAATGTCTAATAGGAGATCTTTCTAGGATGCTCCTAGAATCATCATATTCATCCATATTTTTACAAGAGTGAGTGGGTGCATAACAATATATTTATGATATACTAACATTTTTTAAATTATTTAGATCCTATGTAGTCATTCCTCCTTGTGTGAGGTATACCTTCTTCAATATTGAAACTGACCCATTCTTCATTTGTCTTTGCAACTAATATAGGCTATGAAATATCTAAGTGTTTATTTGATTATGCTCCTCCTATGCCATTATTATTGTGTTTTTATCATCCTTGTAATTCTACACTTCTACTATCAAATTCCTCATATTATCTACCAATTTTGTTAGTTACACTTTACTTCAATGTCCATTAGTTTATGTCTTTACATTACCCAAAATAATGTTTAAATCTTACTCCTCATGACTATAGAATATTTTTTCTTCCTCCATATATCTAGCTTGTAATTTTGAGTTGGTTCTATTATATTTACATCCCTAATTTTATAAAATCTGCATACATTTTCTTTTGGACAAAAACAAACAATAATAAAATTTAGGAAATCATATGTATGATTTAGCGTTATTTTGATTTGATGAGAAATTTTTCTACTCAAACCAAAATATTTGGTGTACCATTGGATTCAAATATTCATTAGATTTCTATTGACTATTCCTATTCCTCATTATGAATTCTAATATGAAAGTTATGGTGGATGGTCGTTTAATGTTTGGCCCACTTTTAAAATTTTCCATGATAATGTTAAATGCATATTTTTGTTAGTTCTCTATATTACCATGCCTATATTTCAGTTTTGATTATATGAAAGGATTCTATAATTCAAGATATTTTTTTAATTGGCCCCAACATCCATTTTGAGAGTTGATCATGAAGTTATTCCCCTTGGAAGCGAATTGGTACCTTTATGTTCCCTCTACTTGTTCCAAGTGCGACTTTCTCATACTACCTTTGATTTTCACTTATATTATCTCATCGGAAATATCACTAAAATATATTTCATTTAAGATATAGAGACTATGTTTATCAATTATAAACATAGTATTCATTGAAAAGAATTATTTATGGCATAAAAAGTGCCCCTAAAATTTTTGACCTGAAAAACATAGGAACACTTAACCAAATTCACAATGTAATTGTTGATGTGGCTTGCATACATCACTCTAAAATGGAATATGAGTCTACGTGGCACCCTAGGGTCATGGAAGGTCCTCTCTTCTACCAACATATTTCCTCTATCATCATTCGATCCTCCTTATCTCTCCTTTTCCCTCGCCTTCCTTCAAATTTTTACCTTTCTCCTTTATCTCCCATTTTTTTTCTCATCTTCTCTTCTTCATTTCTTTCTTTTATTTATTTTTATATTTCAATGTCCCTACCTAGGATTTATACTTGGAACATGTTGAACCCACTTTCACATGACAACTATCCATTATATATGAGAATGGGTGGATCCCATCCTCCCTTCATTTTCCTTAGAGCATGAATTTTTCCTCGTAGATGTAATGACACAAATAAAATTTCTAAATCTAACAATCCTAGGATGTTTAAGACACATAAATTTTATTTTTTTCCCTAAGCTCCCTGTGTTGGTGTGTTTGGCACACGAATGTACCAAATCACACTTGCTTAAGAGGGGTGGTTTTTCCGTCTTAAATTATTGGTCACAGGATGAAAATAGATGGAGTCAAGAAAGTTAGTGGAACATGCTAAAACATAAACATACTATATAGAGAAATCACATGCATATTCAAACATAAGAACTAAACTAAAACTAAAACAAATAAACAAAAGCTCTAAATAGTGTCAAACAAATTCAATAATCCAAACGGCGGTGCTTACGTCCCCTCTTATTGAGTGCTGGTAGGAAATGAGGATGAAACTTTAACCCACTTTCCAAGGGGCCCTTGGAACTATGGAGCTCCAAGTCCTGATGCAAGGATGTCTTTACTTCCTAGCTGCCTTGGCGCAAAGTCTCCCTCTCTCTACTATGGTGGACTGGAGTTGTTGGTTGGCAAAAAAATGAGTCCCCTCTATCTCTGCTCCGGATCACACACTGCTGGTATCGCTTGGGGCAATTCTGGCCAACACAACAATGTGTTCTCCTATTGTTCATCTCTTGGTGGAATTTTATAGGATAATTCAAATCCTCCTTTCCTCTCTTGGTACATTGTGGATGGTGACCCAAGAGATGAGAGTGATTCCATTGTGTGCCACATTTATTCCATTGTGTGCTCCTTTGAGGTCCTAAGGAGGCTTGGACGACTGTCCTTAGGTGGCCTCAAGTGTGGGATCAATGTCTTGGAGTGTGCCTTGTGGTCTCAGAAAGTGAATCATGCCACTCTTAGGACTGCACAATTTTTTTAGGAAAAGCCGCACAAAGACGCACTTATCTAAGAATTATGCGCGCAAAGGTGCATTTGACTGGTTCCTTCTGCACACAATTTGATTTTTCCTTTCAGACCTTAGATATTTTTAAATTCTTCATATTCTCTAATGTCTCTCAGCCCTGTAAATCCTTCTGCCTGACATTAAATAATGTCGTATTTGCTTGTCCGATTTTCCAGTGATAACAGTTGCCCTCTAATGTGTGAGGTCTAGGAAGAACTATATAGCCAAAATACATTATAGTTTCTTTTCTGTGTACTGTGTGGAGAGAGAGAGATATCTATGTGTAGCTTGGAGTTGGAGAAACCCTGCACTGGGTCGAAGAGCGACCATGTCCTGTGGGATCCCTGCAAGCAATGGTATAATACAATATATACAAATTTTATAATGTCCCATGCTCATGATGCTTTGGCTAGTTAAACAAATCTATTCGACAGATAGATATTCAGTCTATGTCACTAGTATGGTAGTGATCTGTTGGTTAATGACGACGACTACTGACACCCTCAGGGGTGTTTTTATTTGAATGTAGGTGGAAAGTGGTATCCATATGCGTAAAATTGGTATGGCATATAAATGCGCATTGTACGCATAGGCGCTGGCTGGGACCTTCCCATGTAAGCATTGTTGAAAGAGACGCTTATAAATGCATGGGTCTTCGACGAATTTAATCAAAGTGCTTGTGTTGTAGTTGAATGTTAGGAGGATCGATGAAATCTGTGGGCAATGATGTCTCCCAAAGTGCCACCCGAGGATGCCCTTTTTGTGGAGAGGGGTGATCCAACGTACCGCTTCCTTTTTGGAAATGAGGTGTTGATGTCGAAAAAAAGGAAACCTCAATCGAACAAGGGGGTCACTGATACGGAGGATCAAGATCCTGGATGTGATGGGTTTAAAATAGGAATGGTAGAGGGGTGATTGAAAAATGATGATGGGGATTCAATGGCCCAAGGTCGGAGTATAAAAAGCAGCTTGGCAGTAGTCATAACTATTTCTGATGGGGAAATCCCTGGAGTCGGTCGGACTTCCAGGGTGGGTATAACCTAGTTATGAATTTCATGGTGGCTTATGCATGAGGTTGTGGTACTCCGACCAAGGGTGACGAGGGACTGCTGCCATGGGAGAAAACATGAATGGGTGGGTGGGGGACATAGTGCGCTGTTTGCGGTCTTTGTACAAAACACAGAGACGGGTGCCCCAAAGCATGAAAGTGTTTGCTCACCGATGATGTGAGGAAGGTGTTTTGTTGAGGGTGGGGGCCCCATTGGTTGGTATCATGTGTGATGTTGATGAAGCGGATGAAAAAATATCGCAGATGGGTTATGCTGATGGAGGAATGGTAGGCCAATTGCGAGGCACTGTAGTGCGCTTTCAATCTGCTTGCCGAACCTGGTCATCCGGGAAAGGGGTTTTATTTTGATGTGGTAGAACTTGACCTGATGCATTGTGAGTGAATGGGCATGAGGTGCTTCCCGGGCTATAGTGGTGTGGCCATGGCATCACTTTTGTGGTGATATATGGTCTACTTTGGGTGATGAACGCCATGGAGGGGAGGCTCTACAGACCAACGAGGATGCTTATCATGTGCAAGGTGAGGTGATGATAAAAATGGTTGGGTGTTTGGAACCTACGGTTAATTTCTAATGGAGAAATGATGTCAGGATATGCAGAGTTTTTCTGGGACTCTATCATGCTGGGGGTAGAATGATACATGCTCTTGGAACTTTCAGTGGATGGAGTTGCGGATGGTTTGCATACTACCTGCAAAAACAAATACCCCAAGTGAAAGCATCTTCTTTATTCAAATATTTATTTGAAAGACATGTGATTAAAAAAGAAGATGGGAGAGGGCATACCTGCTGGCGCTAAAAAAATATTTTTTCGCGGGGTGTGAATGTGTGGCACCACCCTTGGGTGTTATCGAGCATTGATCACAGTGCAGCTTTCGGTTCGGTGATTGGGTCTTCTAAGCTGTCTTTAAGGTCCTCCAGAGTTTCTAAAAAGGGTGACATATAGGCGACTATGGCTCAATTTAGTTCATTTGTGTCTGTTTGAGTGTTGAGAGGTCAGAGGCTTTTGCGAAGCAGTTCTTGCCATTGTGGTCAGCCTGAGCACCCAGGATTAGCTATTTTTAGCTAGGTAAACTCCATGATGTCTTGCATTTTAATTTTTTCAGTATGTTTGTGTCGGGGTCCGTACAAGACTGGTTTGTATGGATCTTTAGCTAGTTTTTCCCCTGATCGCGCGGGCGATCAGGGTACGACGCGCCTTTTGCGCACAGAAAGGAGGTTTTGCGCACATTTTTCGTGTTTTTCCTAGCTTTGGGCATGCCTTTTAAATGCCTGTGAGAAGAATAGGCACACCCTCCTCGCGATTGTCTGAGGAACATACGCGCAGAGAGTCGAGGGAATTTTTGTCAAAATTTTGTTTGTTTTTTGTTGTTTTTCGTGTTTCTAATGCGTTCTTGTTTTGATGACAGGATGTTGTGGATGGAGAGGGATTGGCCCGAGCTCCATGCTGCCTTAGCTGCCAATGGTCAGGCGCGCCAATAGTTGGCGAGATGGGGTATCCTCAAATTTCTGGAGAATGACCTTCTTCGATCACAGGATCGACTTTTGCGCTACCTGATCCAATGCTGGAACATGCGGCACAAGGTGATGGTGCTATGTGGGTGTGGCCTCACTATCTGTCTCGAGATGGATATCTACTTTGTGACCGGGCTACTGCCTCATGGTGAGGCGCTTTGGTATCCACTTCCCTCTGGGAGGGTGGATCTTGAGCGGTTCTGGGCACGTCATTGCGGAGGGGCGCCCCTTACGGAGGGGTGTGTTATCGCTCTAGTAAATTATTAAGTTGTGGGATTTTGGATTTAAGTCAA
Source organism: Pinus albicaulis (assembly GCA_034641835.2). Taxonomy (NCBI): domain Eukaryota; kingdom Viridiplantae; phylum Streptophyta; class Pinopsida; order Pinales; family Pinaceae; genus Pinus; species Pinus albicaulis. Next base: position 799,965,766 of record CM076584.1, on the reverse strand, counting down.
AGACCTCTAGAGGTAACCACAAACCTACTTCAAACTCTAGGATCTAGCCTTCCTAGGGTTCATAGAGGGCTCTCTCTTTAAGATTTATCTTTGTTTGATTTATAAATGTTAGGCTAGTTATGAAAGTACAATTTGGATTTGGTTTAAAGGGTTTGGTGGGGAAAAATCACTTGGAGGTAAGATAGAGAGAAATCTACTTGTCCATTGGGCTATGGAGTCTAAATCAAGCTAGCAGCACTAGAAATCAAGACAAAAAAGGTACAAATATATTCAGGGCAAGATAGATAACCCTCAGAGATTTGGGAAAATGGTTTTTTGTGAGGTGGTATGTTCAGGATAAAGGGCACTTAAGGATCCTTTGATCCGGAAAATGGAAGTAGAAGGCAAATTTCAAATGGGAGAAGGAGCAATTAAGGGTTCCTTGCGCCGGAAATAAGAAGAAAACATTAAAATGGTAACTAGTTAAAGACAGGGAGCACTTGCCTAATCCTGTAGTAATACTCCTAGTTACACATTCAGACAGAACAAACATAAAATGAATGCATGAAACTTAGAAAAGGAAACAGTGTCAAGTAGGAAGTACTTCACTCATCAAATTATCACAGGGATCCTGAATTATGATGCCAGTCAACTTGTCCAGTCAGCTACTTCGAATTCAAGTGCACAATAGCCTCCAATGTTCAACAAAAATGTCTATAATAAGTCCAACAATTTTATTCCACACTTATTACTTCTGAAATTGATGCATTTATAAAAAAAATATTACTAATATCCTAGAAGAGTTCTAGGAATAACTTTAGGAAAAATAAAATATCATTACATAATAAAAGGGACAATTGCTTAACAAACTAGCAAGCTATCCTCTTTTATCCAAAATAAATAGAACTATTTTGTTACAAGGAGCTTTTAACTGCCTATGTGTCCTTCTTGCTGGCTGCTAGATATTTTTATGCACTTAACTTGCCTTCACTGATACTCTTTCATGCTGATACTCATTCATGCTCATACTCTTTAACGCTGATACTCTTTGACTCTTAGTTTTACTGTTTTACTGCTGTAAATTATCTTTTTAGCAGTAAAAATCAGCAAACTGTCTTTTCTCTTTTAACTGTCTCTTGGTAACTTTTCACTGTCTTTTACAATTTTATCTTTACATTAAATCTGTGAAATTTTGCCACTCTTTTGCTATTGGAATTTGAACATTTTTCAGCTTTCTGAAGTTTTCATCAGCCTCTGTGTATCTTGTAAAAGTAGGCTTGATGACAAAAATGTGCTTAATTTCATGCTGTAGAAAAAATAAATCTTCAACATATTGAAGTAAAACTTTGCCTGTAGGGGTGCCTTGTGCCAGTGGCTTGTTTACTTACTCTTTAGCAAACTCCCTAATCTTGTTGTCATAGTCCTTCTGTGGTAGAAGCTTTTCATTGAACACATGTATGCCTGGTAAGCCTTTTTGTCTGAGATTTGTGTACTTTACCATAAATCTAGTTATGGCAAGGTTCATTGTTTCACATTTTTCTTCAAGATTGTTCATTAAACTTTTTTTAGTGACAATCTTCTTGATTTTCAAGATTATCTCTGTCCTGTCTGATATCTTCATGTCTTCAAGTTCCTCCCTGTTCTTGCTGTTTAAAAATGTAATGAGTTTTAAAGCCTGTGCAGGCTTATCGGTCAACTCATATTTTGTCTTCTGTATCTTTTTTTGGGCTGCTAATAGCAATTATTTTTGCTCATATATAACCTAAATTGAAGGCCATTGATTATGAATGGCTTCAATTATGTTAGTCCAGAGATGAATTTTAACATATGAGATCTGCTCTGTGAGAGTCAACTCTTTTTGTAAATTCTTGAGCTACTCTCCTAATCTAATTGATTTCTGCTCATGAGTTCTGACATTGATCTGAGTTGTCTTATTTTCCCTCTCAAGATTTTCAATTATTTTATTCAGTTTGTTTAGTTCACTTGTATTTAAAGTCATTTCTTCCATGGCTTTGATAATTTGACTGGCTTCATCAGTGTGCTGTACATTTGTAGTAGAAGAATCTGTAGCTGAAGTAGTGGCTGAAATCACTCGCAGTGCAGTTTCCAGTGGGCCCTTTGGTGCTAATTTCTCTCGTAAAGTAGAAGGTACTGATGTAGTAATTACTGGGATGACTATAGGAATTGTAAGAATTGTAGGATTTTCTGGCTCTTTTATGTAGAAATTATATGCACTACGCATGCATATGTCTAAGATTCTCCTGATCACACACTATTTTAACTTCATGCACAATACAGAATCTATTCCACCATTGATCATCACATGCGTAAATTAACACAATTGCAATGCACACATGAAACCATAAAAATTCACACATATGAACATAGTTGTTTTAACGGGAAATCCTGAAGCTAAAAACCCCAACCATCTATATATAATATATATCATAGAGATCATGTAACAATCCTCATACAAAGCTTATCACAAGCTCTCAGTACAATACAATCGCTACACACTAATCAAGCCCGATCTAGCAAATCCATGCACCGATCTTTGCCAGCCTTTAGCCTGCCTCTACTGCGCAATCCTTGCTGAAGAATGGCTCTGAATGAACTCGAATTGGTCCAGCCTTGCCCACACAATCCTTAAAGGCTGTTGAGAATGCAGCAAGATGATGGAGCTTAGTGAAATGAAGTCGCCTTCACTAAGTGGGCCCGCAGGCAAATTCTGGCGCAAAGTCTATTTTTAGACTATGTCTATTTTTAGACATACGGAGCATAATTTGGGAATTCTACTTGGATATTCTTAAAGTATGCGACATGTCGGTAAAAATAGATGAGACCCTAATTTTTAGGACCCAGGCTATTTTTAGATTGATCTCCTAAAAATATGGAAGTCAAATATTATTTACCCTTAATAATATTTTGACTATAAACAGCAGTTTACTCTCTTGGCGCACTTCAGTTTGAGTCATGGAGGTGGCTCATGCAATTGACACAAGGAATCACGTGGTTCCTAGGGTTTGATGGCATCTTGCATGGTTGGCTTCAGTTAGACTTCAGTGGCAGGAGTTTTGGAGGAGTTAACGGGACAGATAGTGGAGTTGTGTTTTGTTTGTTTTAGTTGAACTAGTTGGGATTAGTTAACTAACTAATCAACTAGATATGAGTGGAGTAAATTAAATAATATTTAATTTACTAAATATTAACTCATTAGTCAACTCAAGAACACTTCAGTTCACTACAGTGCATGATCAGTTCAGTGGAGACCGGTGGAAGAGGTAGATGAAAGGGTGAGTAAAGCTATCAGTTGGTAGATTGGTTTTGCATGAGATTTGCATTACACTTGGAGGAATTGTCCATGACAATTGCACAGTCAAGGCAAGGGGATTCGAACCTTGAACCTCTTCATATACAGACCATGATTGCGCAATAGAGGCAAGGCAGTTAGTGGTGTGTTTTTGTTAAATTTGGACAACTAGGTCCAAACTCCATGTTCTGATGCTCAGATTAAGAAGCTAATATTTTTGTTGGATTCCTCTTTCTGAGAGATGTAAAATCCATATAAAATATGTCTTAATCCGATGAGCAGAACTTCTATTTTGAATTTATTATTTTTAATAAATTATATGTGCAAGGTCGGCCAGTTTTGTAATGTAGGCTCGCATGCCCAACAGATGTGTCACACACCCTCATGATTGATATAAATACAGGAAAAGTTGAAGAGCATTTGATCATCAACACAACTCATCTTCTTCTCTTCTCATCAAATAGTACGAGCTACCTAAAGACAAGTTTCAGCCACACGTGTGAAGGACGAAGAGGACAAATTGTACGGCTGAGCTGAAGTACGGATTTTCTGCTGCTAGGGTTTCGCAGAAACTTTGACCAGCGTTGACTTTGGTCAACGCTTGGTCCAAACAAGCTGAAAACTTGTGGAAGGTTCGATTTATGAAGGCCGTACTACCTCGCACAAAAATCGAGGTCAAAGGGTTGACCGTTTTGCTGCTGCGTTGACTTTTAGCTTGCTGCCCCTGCGTTGACTTTTCAGGACAGCGTTGACTTTTGCAGAGTTGACTGGGGTTGACTCATCTACAGATTGAAGGGTTGTTGTGACACATGCTGGGCTGGCTGACCAAAGGAGACTTTGCTGGTTGAAGCATCCTGTTGACCGCCGAAACGAATACACACATTTTTCCTGTTTCTGATTTGTCTTCTGTAAGATCTACTTATATGTTCTATCTGCATTTTGCTTTACTACTTGTATGATTGCTGAAAGAAAAGTGAAATTGCTACTAGCATAGAACATCTACAAAACTTAACATGGTTTCAGAGCTGAGGTGAAGACAAACTCTATCTATAGCAATCATCATCGAAGGAAATGGGTTCCACTAGTCTTGAATTCAGGGAGAATGACAAGCTGACTGGAAGTGATGACTTCCATGCCTGGAAGATGATATTAGATCTCAAATTAGAAGATCATGATCTCCTAGATCATGTGACAGGGAGGATTCAAGAACCTCCATCCAATGCCTCTGCTGCTGTTAGAAACAAGTATAAGAAGGGAGAAATCAGAGCAAAGCTGCTGATCAGGGAATCCATAAATAAGAGTCTGGTTGCCTACATATCTGAACTAGGCACATCCAAGGAGAAGTATGACAAATTGATACTTATGTTCCAAGTAAACAATGTGAACCAAGTGCTATTCCTCAAGAACAAGTTGAAGAATATGAAGAAGGGCCGAGATGAGTCTATTCAAACTTTCTTTATGAAGTTGACCGAAACCAGGAACAATCTGCTAGCTATTGGGGAGACAATAGCTGATCGTGAGATGGTTCTCACCGCACTTGGAGGACTTCCATATGAATGGCAAGTATTCACAACTACTATTCTCAACAATAATACCATTCCTAACTTCGATGAGCTTCTGTCAAGATGTATGCAAGAAGAAACAAGGATGAAGGAATTTGATAATGAAAGAAATGCTGCCTATGGTGCTCATTCCCGAAAGAAGAACTTTGGTGGTTCTAAGGACAAAAGAAGGACAAAGACTCAAGAGAAGAAGGGTAAATGTTTCACCTGCCATAGGACCGGACACTATGCTAGAGAATGCCCCTTCAAGAAGGATTCTCCCGATAGTGACGATAACAACAACAACCGAAGAAATGGGAATCGAAGAAATGACAAATCCAAAGGAAAGAGGAAGGCACACTTTGGAGGAAACAATCAACCTTCTAAGAGGTCCAGAAATATCAGGTATGAGGAGTCTAATGTTGTTGATAAAAGAAATGAGTATATTCTGGTATCTGCTCTCTCAGCTGCATCTCCGCCCGACACTATGGATGTCTGGCTAATTGATAGTGGTGCCTCAAGACACATCACCTGATTCAAGGAAGCACTTTCTGACATGGTTGAAAGGGATACTAATCTAGAAATTATCCTTGGGGATAATGCCACTTATCCCGTGAAAGGGACCGGGACTGTGACCCTCCACTTGTCTCAAGGACAAGTCCTCCGTCTACAAGATGTACTCTATGTACCCAAATTGAAGAAGAACCTTGTGTCTGTATCTGCAATGGAAGACAAAGGATTCAATGTAACTTTCTCCGATGGAAAGGTACTCATGTGGAAGAAGAGCTTCAAGGAAGCTATATCAATTGGTTTTAGGGTTGGTACACTCTACCAGGTTGGAGGGAGTCCGTTGGGAGCTATGACTTGTGATACAATCCGTCAAACCGAACTATGGCACCAAAGATTTGGACACCTTCATTACAAAGCCCTTCCCGAAGCAAGGAAGGTGGTGACAGGGATGCCTGATTTTGGAAATAATCATGAAGGTGTATGTAAGGGCTGTGCTGAAGGAAAACATACAAGGGGACCTTTCCCCTCAAGTGTCACAAAGACATCCGAGATATTGCAACTGGTCCATTCTGATCTTTCCGGTATGTTGCCTGTAACATCCCTGGGGGGATGTTCTTACTATATGACATTTACTGATGACTTCTCTCGCAAAACCTGGATATACTTCTTGAAGAAGAAGGATGAGGCTTTCATGTGGTTCCGTACCTTCCAAGCCTTGGTGGAAAATATGACCGGAAAGAAGATCAAGATTTTGAGGACTGACAATGGCACTGAATATGAGTCAAATGAGTTCAAAGACTTTTGCAGAGAAGCTGGCATTAAGAGGGAGACTACCACTTCATATACTCCTGAGCAGAATGGTGTTGCTGAATGCAAGAATAGGACTATTGTGGAAGCTGCCCGTGCCATGCTATGTGACCAGGGTCTACCAAAGTTTCTGTGGGGAGAAGCTGCAAATACTGCCGTGTACATTCAAAACCGATGCCCTCATTCCGCTTTGGACTCCAAAACTCCCGAAGAGGTTTTCTCTGGTAAGAAACCTGATGTCTCACATTTTAGAATTTTTGGATGTCCCGTCTATTTTCATGTACCGAAAGAAAAGAGAAGTAAGCTAGATGCTACTGGGAAGAAAGGAATGTTTGTGGGCTACAGTGAGACTTCTAAGGCATATAGAGTCTATGTACCTAGGTCAAAGGGAAGTAGAGATAAGCCATGATGTCACTTTTGACGAAGATGCTTCCCTGAAGAAAGTAGTAGATCTTCCTAGATCTGAAGAAAATCATGAAGAAAGACCTGAAAATCTGGAAGAACCCCAGGATGAGACTATGCCTGATGTTGAAGGGCCAATGGACCCTATTGATCCTTCCCCTTCTCTAGGAAAGAGACCATCATGGCTCAGGGACACCCTCGAAGATGCCGAGGGTCATGCTGCCCCAAGGGGGACATTCCGAGAAAGCAAGAAGCCGTGTAGATACCAAGGGTATCTAGCTGCCATGAGTACTATTGTACAATCTGAACCTGGATCTTTTGAGGAAGCCATCAAGCATCAAGTCTGGAAGGATGCTATGCATGAAGAATATGAGTCTATTATGAAGAATGATGTCCGGGATGTGGTCCCGAGACCGAAGGACAAATCTGTTGTCACCGCTAAATGGCTCTACAAGATTAAACATGGATCTGATGGGAGTGATGAAAAATTTAAGGCAAGATTTGTTGCCCGTGGCTTCTCTCAAAAGGAAGGAATTGACTATGACGATATATTTTCACCTGTGGCACGATATACCACCATCCGATCAATTATAGCCCTTGCTGCTACGCAAGGATGGAGTCTTCATCAGATGGATGTCAAGACCGCTTTTCTGCATGGTGCAATAAAGGAAGAGGTGTATGTGGAACAACCTCTGGGATTTGAAGTTCAAGATCGAGACACTTATGTCTGCAGGTTAAAGAAATCCCTCTATGGGTTAAAGCAAGCACCCAGAGCTTGGTACGAAAGGATGGATAGTTACTTAATGAAGCTGGGCTTCACTAAGAAGTAATGCTGATCCGAACTTATACTTCAAGGTTGAGAAAGAGAAGCCTCTCATTCTAGTATTATATGTGGATGACCTCTTCCTGACTGGTGATGACCCTCTCATTCATCAATGTAAGAGGGAGCTTGCTGCTGAGTTCGAGATGAAAGACCTAGGACTGATGCACTATTTCCTAGGTCTGGAGGTCTGGCAGAGACCTGGAGAGATTTTCCTTTCTCAAGGAAAATATATTGTGAAGCTTCGGGAAAGTTCTGGTATGATGGACTGTAAGTCCATGGAACTCAACTTTAAGAAGTTGAGGAGCAACGTTGCTGGGCCCGTCCTACTGAGTATCGTGAACTCATAAGGACCCTGATGTTCTCAATGAACACTTGTTCGAACATATGCTGTGCAGTGAACACTTTGAGTCAACACATGGTTGATCATAACATTCACTGGGTTGGTGCCAAGAAACTTTTGAGATATCTCTGAGGCACGATAGACCATGGGCTGAGATACACTGCCGAGAGTATGACACTCCATGGATATACTGATGCCGATTGGGCTGGCAGTGTGGTGGATCGCAAGAGCACATCTGGATGCTACTTCACATGTAGATCTGCTTCGGGCAGGAATCTAAAGTCGGTAGCCTTGAGCACCGCTGAGGCCGAATACATTGTAACATGTATGGCCTGTTGTGAAGTCACTTGGTTGCGAAAGCTCTTTGTGAGCTGTTCGAGCATGTGCTCGATGCCACCGTTATCCTTTGTGATAACCAGAGGGGGATTCATTTGTTATAGAATCCCGGGTTCCACGATTGATCCAAGCATGTTGATGGCTGGTACCACCTTATCTGGGATATGGTACAGCGAGGCGCCGTAAGGCTCGATCATATAGGAACTGATGAGCAGGTCGCGGATATTCTCACAATGCCCTTGGGGAAGGTCATGTTTCTAACCTTCCGTGAGAATCTTGGAATCATGGAACGACCCTATGATGTGGGTCCTGTTGGACGATGAGCTCTGGGAGCTCTGGGGGGCTTTGGGGATAGCTTCTCAAGAGCTATAAGCACTCATAATGCTTCTGCCCCACCCTTGTGATTGTTGAGCTGGTTCACCACTCATTTATCTGTGCCCCGTATGCATCCTACCCATTGAGTTCAGGGCTCATGGGAAGTACCTCTCATTTGGCCAATGAGGTGTGGAAAATCTAGAGACTATTAGCAAAGACTGATGGACGCATCAGAGATTGCCGTACTCTCTATCTAGGATGGCACGGTCCAACCACTTGATCTGGGATCAAGGTTTGTGAGGTCTGGGACCTCTGGACTGATTATGTCAGTCAGGGGATGATGTATTTGTGACTGACCCACTTCTGTTCTGAAATAAAGAAGCCAGCAAAGCAAGTTTCTATGGATGATGACGAGAAATGGATTGCACTAATAGAAAGAGTTCTCCCTAGTTAGAGGGAGGTTAAATTTGACAACTAGGTCTGTAAACTCCATGTTCCGATGCTCGATTAAGAAGCACATTATGATCTTCTTCGAGAGGTGTAAAATCCATATAAAATATGTCTTAATCTGATGAGCATAACTTATATTTTGAATTTATTATTTTTAATAAATTATATGTGCAAGGTCGGCCAGTTTTGTAATGTAGGCTCGCATGCCCAACAGATGTGTCACACACCCTCATGATTGATATAAATACAGGAAAAGTTGAAGAGCATTTCATCATCAACACAACTCATCATCTTCTCTTCTCATCAAATAGTACGAGCTACCTAAAGACAAGTTTCAGCCACACGTGTGAAGGACGAAGAGGACAAATTGTAAGGCTGAGCTGAAGTACGGATTTTCTGCTGCTAGGGTTTCGCAGAAACTTTGACCAGCGTTGACTTTGGTCAACGCTTGGTCCAAACAAGCTGAAAACTTGTGGAAGGTTCGATTTATGAAGGCCGTACTACCTGGCACAAAAATCGAGGTCAAAGGGTCGACCGTTTTGCTGCTGCGTTGACTTTTAGCTTGCTGCCCCTGCGTTGACTTTTCAGGACAGCGTTGACTTTTTATGTTAGGCTAATTTGGTTGACCATTCATCGATTGAAGGGGTTTTCAAGGTAGGACACATAAGCCAATGGGCCGACTAAAAGAGACTTGCCTGCTGAAGCATCCTCGTTGACCGCCGAAACGAAATTTGTGTTCCCCGTTTCGATTTGTCTGTTGTAGACTACTTATATGTTCTATCTCAAGATTGTTTTTACTAATGGAAAGGATTGGCCGGGAAGAAAGAAATGTTACAGTATAGAAACACTACAAAACTTAACATCAGCTTTGAACCCGAGACTTGTTCAAAATCAAGCTAGATTGTGAGTAACTTCATGAGAGAGTACTGAGTACTTGTGAGGAGTATTGTACTTGTTTGGTTACTTGATTTCTCCATTATAATATACACAATAGCTGCTGGGTTTTCAGCTATAGGCTTTCCCCATACATACTGAGTTAATGTGTGATTGAATTGATGTGAGATTGCTTCTGTTATTTCCGCATGTGACAATTAATTGTAGAAGAAGGTTATGTGTTGTGTATGCAATTCGAAATTGATATATGACCAGGTTAATCTTCAGTGAATAAGTGATTTATTCAGCTAATTTCTACATGGTATCGGAGCGAGATTAATTGTCGAGATCTATTATTTGATTAAAACTTTATTTCTACGTAGTCCGCATGCGGGCCATGTAGCCTCCGGAATATTCATCCTTCTTTGTAAGGTGAAAGATCTGGTGAATGCCCTTTGCAGTCAATCTCTGATTTGGAAATAATTTGTTTTCAAGTAGAGATCGGAAGTGATAGAGCTTGGAGTTTGGAATTCGAATTTTGCAGAAGGTTGTTCTTCTTGGTGCCGGTGTTGAAAGATGTCTTCTTTCAATGGTTTGCGACTCGAATATGCTCTTGAAGGCAGTTCGAACTATGTTGCATGGAAGGATCGAATGGAAGCAGTGTTAGAAGATAATGGTCCGAAGGAGTTCGTGGATGCGGATGTCCCAAAGCCCACTGATGCAGCTTTGGTCGATGCATGGCAAAAGAAGATCGCGAAATGTCGAAGGATCCTGTTGGAGGGCGTCAAGGATCATATTGTATCCAGCCCGCATGGAAAGGCTACTCCATATTTAATGTGGAAAGCTTTGACGGATCTATTCCAGAGTAAGAGTGACCAAAGGAAGCTGGCGCTCAAAGACAAGCTCAGGAACATCAAGATGGAGAAGGGCGACAGTATCGCTAAATACCTCACGAAGTTCACTCAATGCATAGATGAACTGGGAAGTGTGGGAGTTACTGTCGATGAAGAGGATATGGTCGACCTGGCTCTCCTTGGTCTTCCGAAGGCTTGGCACTCATATCAAGATAGTGTCAATGGTCGGGAGAAGCTGCCGGGATGGGAGCGCCTTTGGGCGGATCTCATGCAGGAGGAGATAAGGAGGACTACTCGAGATGGATCTTCATCAAAGGGAGCTGATGAAGAAAATTGCGCTTTGGTTGCCAAAGCAAAGAAGGGGAAGGGTAATAAAACTTCTCATTCCGGTGCAAAGGGCAAGAAGCAGGATATGGCGAAAGTAAAGTGTTTTCACTGCCATGATCACTGACATTATGCTACCAATTGTCCAAAGAAGAAGAAAAACAAGCAAGCGGGAAGATCTGCAGATGGAGAGGCTTTGGCTTCACAGTTCGAGCTTGACTTTTCACCGGACAGGCGTTGGTTTCCAAGTGTGATGGGATCGGTGTGTTCTGGGATGCCGGTAGCACATTTCATATGACGGGAGATCTGAGTTGTTCTCGTATCCGGGAGGACAAGGATTTGGGTATGCACACGTAGGCGAGCGAGACGGTGACAGCTGTGCTATGGACCGGTGGCTTCCAGACCGTATCCTTTCAGAGGGAGTCCGGTAAACCCTTTGTCTTAAAGGATGTCATGCATGTACCTGGATTGAAGAAGAACCTGATTTCAGTAGCGATGTTGGAGGATAAGGGTTATGATGTGGTCTTCTGCGAAGGAAAAGCTTTCCTGCGCAGTAAGACTACTGGAGAGACCCGGAAGATAGGGGTTCGAACTCAGAACCTTTATCAGTTGCAGGTAGATGACTGCGCAGCTATGGCATGCAAGGCGGGAGATGTGGTGAGCCGGGATGATGAGGGCGAACTATGGCACAGGAGATGGGGCCATCTTCACCATGGAGCTTTGAAGATTCTGCAGCAGATTTCTACTGGACTTCCTAAGGGCACCCTTGCGCAGTCAGATCAGTGCAAGGGGTGTACCTTAGGGAAGTATGTGAAAGCCACCTTTCACGAGAAGGATAGTCGCGCCACGACGATCCTTGAGAGAGTTCACACATACGTGTGTGGTCCTTTCTCAGTTGCTTCGACAGCAAAGCACAAGTATTATGTGATCTTTGTTGATGATTTCTCTCGAAAGTGCTGGATCTTCTTCATGCAGAAGAAGAGTGATACATTCGCGAAGTTCTGTGAGTTTAAAGCACTGGTCGAGAAAGAGTCGGGGAAGAAGGTGATTGCTCTAAGGAGTGATAACGGTGGTGAATTCATCTCGGCCGAATTCAAGGAGTTCTGCAGCGCAGAAGGGATTCGGAGAGAGCTCATCGCACCCCATAACCCACAGCAGAACGGGGTGGCTGAGCGGAAGAACAGAACGATCGTGGGTGCTGCACGGGCGATGTTGCATGATCAGGGCCTACCGCTTCACTTGTGGGCCGAGGCATTAAATACAGCAGTGTATGTGCAGAACCGTTGTCCTCACAAGGTTTTTGGCATGAGTACACCGGAGGAGGCTTATTCTGGCAAGAGGCCTGATATTTCCCATTTGCGGATTTTTGGTTCTCCTGTCTACATGCATGTGACGAAGGATGCGAGAAGGAAGCTGGATCCAACTGCTGAGGTTGGAATATTTGTGGGGTACATTGATACACCTCACAACTACCGGGTATATTTGTCAGACAGTCGAAAGACTGTTGTGCGACGGGATATAAAATTTCAGGAGGAGAAAGCCATGTAGTGTTCGCTTGAGAGGGAGCTACACTTGCATGCAGATGAGGAGCTGTTAGTTCCTAAGGAGGAGCTTCTGGATGTGGATCAGTCACAAGAGGAGGTTCCTGTGGAGGGAAGAAATCCACGGTGGCAACAAGCACCATCGGGGAGGGGCTTATGCGCACTACGTGTTTCTGAAGACCGGCTCGGGATGTGCAGAAGGTTGTAGGGACTTCACCTAAAGACGACGTAGATGTAGATGGCCACTAATTGCATGGAATTTGATACATGGCTCTTATGAGTCAATGTGTTGTGACAGAGCCATCCTCTTTTGAGGAAGCTGTGGAGGAACCCGCATGGGTTGATGCCATGATCGAAGAATATGATTCGATCATCAGGAACAGTGCATGGGAGATTGTCCCAAGACCGGGTGGGAAATCAGTTGTAGGTTCGCGATGGATCTACAAGGTGAAGCAGGCGGCTGACGGGAGTGTGGAGAAGTACAAGGCGAGATTTGTCGCCCGTGGCTTCTCACAGATCGAGGGGATTGACTATGAGGAGACTTTTGCACCTGTCGCAAGGTACTCTTCCATACGGACGATCCTTGCTCTCCCAGCGCAGATGGGGTGGCACATTCATCAGATGGATGTGAAGACTGCGTTCCTCAATGGAGTTATTGAGGAAGAGGTGTACATAGAGCAGCCTGAAGGTTTTGAGATCTTCAGCAGTGAGTCGCATGTGTGCCGACTCAAGAGAGCACCGTATGGGCTGAAGCAAGCACCTCGTGCTTGGTACACTCGGATAGACAGCTACTTCACCGGGCTTGGATTCTCCAAGAGTGAGGCGGATCCAAACCTGTACCAGATTGTGGTGGAGGGGAAGCCGTTGATCATCGTACTGTATGTAGATGATCTGATTTTGACTGGCGACGAGCAGTTGATACTTTCATGCAAGGAGGATCTTGCACGAGAGTTTGAGATGAAGGACCTGGGCATCCTTCATTATTTTCTGGGATTGGAGATTTGGCAGCGCAGTGGAGGACTGTTTGTTTCTCAGGGCAAGTATGCCCGGGAGATTCTAGAGAGGTTCAACATGCAAGGCTGCAAGCCTGTTGATACCCCTCTTCCTGGTGGATGGAGGAAGGGAGATGCTACTTCGGAGGAGGTAGTGGATGCCACTGTCTATCGACAGTTGGTGGGGTCGTTGATGTATCTGGTCAATACTCGACCCGATATATGCTATGCAGTTAACCAGCTTTCGCAAGTTATGGTTAAGCCTACCAAGCTCTTTTGGAAGGCGGGCAAGCATGTATTGCGCTATATCAGAGGCACATCGGGATATGGTCTATGGTACAGACAGGAGGATGGAGGGAAGCTTTCTGGTTTCACTGATGCAGATTGGGCAGGGAGCCCAACAGACCGGAAGAGCACTTCTGGAGGAGTTTTCAGCATTGGGTCGACAGCAGTTTCCTGGTACAGCAAGAAGCAGAGATCCGTGGCACTCAGTTCAGCAGAGGCCGAGTACATGGCAGCAAGCTTGGCTGCATGTGAGGCTATTTGGATGAGGAAGATCCTCGCAGGTTTGTTCAGGTTGCATTTGGAGCCTACAGTGATCTACTGTGATAACCAGAGCCGCATCAAGCTCTCGGCTAATCCAGTTTTTCATGATAGGTCCAAACATATCGACATCAGGTACCATCACATCAGAGATTGTGTTCAGCGGAGGATCATGATGCTTTCATATGTTCCCACGGAGGATCAGGATGCCGACATCCTGACGAAGGCGCTCACCAGGAGCAAGTTCGAATTCCATAGAGGCAGGATAGGGGTTGCAGATAATCCATATCTTTCTGAGAGGGAGTGTTGAGAATGCAGCAAGATGATGGAGCTTAGTGAAATGAAGTCGCCTTCACTAAGTGGGCCCGCAGGCAAATTCTGGCGCAAAGTCTATTTTTAGACTATGTCTATTTTTAGACATACGGAGAATAATTTGGGAATTCTACTTGGAGATTCTTGGAGTATGCGACATGTCGGTAAAAATAGATGAGACCCTAATTTTTAGGACCCAGGCTATTTTTAGACTGATCTCCTTAAAATATGGAAGTCAAATATTATTTACCCTTAATAATATTTTGACTATAAACAGCAGTTTACTCTCTTGGCGCACTTCAGTTTGAGTCATGGAGGTGGCTCATGCAACTGACACAAGGAATCACGTGGTTCCTAGGGTTTGATGGCATCTGGCATGGTTGGCTTCAGTTAGACTTCAGTGGCAGAAGTTTTGGAGGAGTTAACGGGACAGATAGTGGAGTTGTGTTCTGTTTGTTTTAGTTGAACTAGTTAGGATTAGTTAACTAACTAATCAACTAGATATGAGTGGAGTAAATTAAATAATATTTAATTTACTAAATATTAACTCATTAGTCAACTCAAGAACACTTCAATTCACTACAGTGCATGATCAGTTCAGTGGAGACCAGTGGAAGAGGTAGATGAAAGGGTGAGTAAAGCTATCAGTTGGTAGATTGGTTTTGCATGAGATTTGCATTACACTTGGAGGAATTTTCCATGACAATTGCGCAGTCAAGGCAAGGGGATTCGAACCTTGAACCTCTTCATATACAGGCCATGATTGCGCAATAGAGGCAAGGCAGTCAGCAGTGAGTTTTGAACCCGAGACTTGTTCAAAAATGAGTTAGATTGTGTGTGACTTTATGAGAAAGTACTGAGTACTTGTGAGGAGTATTGTACTTTGTTGGTTACATGATTTCTCCATTATAATATACACAATAGCTGCGGGGTTTTCAGCTATAGGCTTTCCCCATACATACTGAGTTAATGTGTGATTGATTTGATGTGAGATTGCTTCTGTTATTTCCGCATGTGACAATTAATTGTAGAAGAAGGTTATGTGTTATGTATGCAATTCGAAATTGATATATGACTAGGTTAATCTTCAGTGAATAAGTGATTTATTCAGCTAATTTCTACATGGTATCGGAGCGAGATTAATTGTCGAAGTCTATTACGGTGATTGCAAACTTATTTCCTCGGACAGAGTCTGCATGCGGGCCAGGTAGCCTCCGGAATATTCATCCTTTCTTTGTAAGGTGAAAGATCTGGTGAATGCCCTTTGCAGTCAATCTCTGATTTGGAAATAATTTGTTTTCAAGTATAGATCGGAAGCGATAGAGCTTGGAGTTTGGAATTCGAATTTTGCAGAAGGTTGTTCTTCTTGGTGCCGGTGTTGAAAGATGTCTTCTTTAAATGGTTTGCGACTCGAATATGCTCTTGAAGGCAGTTCGAACTATATTGCATGGAAAGATCGAATGGAAGCAGTGTTAGAAGATAATGGTATGAAGGAGTTCGTGGATGCGGATGTCCCAAAGCCCACTGATGCAGCTCTGGTCGATGCATGGCAAAAGAAGATCGCGAAATGTCGAAGGATCCTGTTGGAGGGCGTCAAGGATCATATTGTATCCACCCTGCATGGAAAGGCTACTCCATATTTAATGTGGAAAGCTTTGACGGATCTATTCCAGAGTAAGAGTGACCAAAGGAAGCTGGCACTCAAAGATAAGCTCAAGAACATCAAGATGGAGAAGGGCGACAGTATCGCCAAATACCTCACGAAGTTCACTCAATGCAGAGATGAGCTGGGAAGTGTGGGGGTGACTGTCGAAGACGAGGACATGGTCGACCTGGCTCTCCTTGGTCTTCCGAAGGCTTGGCACTCATATCAAGATAGTGTCAATGGTCGGGAGAAGCTGCCGGGATGGGAGCGCCTTTGGGCTGATCTCATGCAGGAGGAGATAAGGAGGACTACTCGAGATGGATCTTCATCAAAGGGAGCTGATGAAGAAAACTGCGCTTTGGTGTCCAAAGCTAAGAAAGGGAAGGGTAAGAAAACCTCTCATTCTGGAGCTAAGGGCAAGAAGCAAGATATGGCGAAAGTGAAGTGTTTTCACTGCCATGATCACGGACATTATGCTACCAATTGTCCAAAGAAGAAGAAGAACAAGCAAGCGGGAAGATCTGCAGATGGAGAAGCTTTGGCTTCACAGTTCGAGCTTGACTTTTCACTGATTGCATGCTTGGTTTCAAGTGTGATAGGATCGGTGTGGTTCTTGGACAGCGGTGCGTCATTTCATATGACGGGAGATCGGGAGTTGTTCTCAGATCTGGAGGACAAGGATTTGGGTATGCACATCGAGATGGGCGATGACGGTAGATATAGTACGACTGGTATTGGTACCGTATCCTTTCAGAGGGAGTCCGGTAAACCCTTTGTCTTAAAGGATGTCATGCATGTACCTGGATTGAAGAAGAACCTGATTTCAGTAGCGATGTTGGAGGATAAGGGTTATGATGTGGTCTTCTGCGAAGGAAAAGCTTTCCTGCGCAGTAAGACTACTGGAGAGACCCGGAAGATAGGGGTTCGAACTCAGAACCTTTATCAGTTGCAGGTAGATGACTGCGCAGCTATGGCATGCAAGGCGGGAGATGTGGTGAGCCGGGATGATGAGGGCGAACTATGGCACAGGAGATGGGGCCATCTTCACCATGGAGCTTTGAAGATTCTGCAGCAGATTTCTACTGGACTTCCTAAGGGCACCCTTGCGCAGTCAGATCAGTGCAAGGGGTGTACCTTAGGGAAGTATGTGAAAGCCACCTTTCACGAGAAGGATAGTCGCGCCACGACGATCCTTGAGAGAGTTCACACATACGTGTGTGGTCCTTTCTCAGTTGCTTCGACAGCAAAGCACAAGTATTATGTGATCTTTGTTGATGATTTCTCTCGAAAGTGCTGGATCTTCTTCATGCAGAAGAAGAGTGATACATTCGCGAAGTTCTGTGAGTTTAAAGCACTGGTCGAGAAAGAGTCGGGGAAGAAGGTGATTGCTCTAAGGAGTGATAACGGTGGTGAATTCATCTCGGCCGAATTCAAGGAGTTCTGCAGCGCAGAAGGGATTCGGAGAGAGCTCATCGCACCCCATAACCCATGTGCCAGAATCTAAAATGCAGCGGAAGAACAATAAACATCTGGGTGCCGCACGCGATAAGCAGGCGGATCGTGCCTACCCCTTCACTTTTAGGCCAGGCATGCAATACAACAAGGTATGTGCAGAACCGTTGTCCTCACAAGGTTTTGGCATGAGTACACCAGAGGAGGCTTATTCGCAAGA
The DNA here is from genome assembly GCA_034641835.2 of Pinus albicaulis. Classification (NCBI taxonomy): domain Eukaryota; kingdom Viridiplantae; phylum Streptophyta; class Pinopsida; order Pinales; family Pinaceae; genus Pinus; species Pinus albicaulis. The sequence continues at coordinate 799,948,197 of CM076584.1, read as the reverse complement.
GGCTCCGATATCTCCCATTTGCGATCTTTCATCTCCCCCGTCTACATGCATGTGATGAAGGATAAAGAAGGAGCCGGATCCAACTTGGGGGTTGGAATATTTGTGGGGTACATCGATACACCTCACAACTATCTATGTATGTGCGATTAAAATGCAAGACCGTTGTGCTAATTTTAGATATAAAATTTCAGGAGGAGAAAGCCATGTAGTGTTCGCTTGAGAGGGAGCTACACTTGCATGCAGATGAGGAGCTGTTAGTTCCTAAGGAGGAGCTTCTGGATGTGGATCAGTCACAAGAGGAGGTTCAGGAGGTGGAAGAAACCACCCAGGCAGCGCCAACCATCAGAGGGCGCATGCGCACTACAGAAGCTGAGCGACTGGCTCGGGATGCAGAGAAGGTTGTAGGACCACCTACAGCACAGCGCAGACAGAGACAGTCACCGGATCGGTACACCGGATACATGGCTCTTGTGAGTCAATGTGTTGTGACGGAGCCATCCTCTTTTGAGGAAGCTGTGGAGGAACCCGCATGGGTTGATGCCATGATCGAAGAATATGATTCGATCATCAGGAACAGTGCATGGGAGATTGTCCCAAGACCGGTTGGGAAATCAGTTGTAGGTTCGCGATGGATCTACAAGGTGAAGCAGGCAGCCGACGGGAGTGTGGAGAAGTACAAGGCGAGATTTGTCGCCCGTGGCTTCTCACAGATCGAGGGGATTGACTATGAGGAGACTTTTGCACCTGTCGCAAGGTACTCTTCCATACGGACGATCCTTGCTCTCTCAGCGCAGATGGGGTGGCACATTCATCAGATGGATGTGAAGACTGCGTTCCTCAATGGAGTTATTGAGGAAAAGGTGTACATAGAGCAGCCTGAAGGTTTTGAGATCTTCAGCAGTGAGTCGCATGTGTGCCGACTCAAGAGAGCACTGTATGGGCTGAAGCAAGCACCTCGTGCTTGGTACACTCGGATAGACAGCTACTTCACCGGGCTTGGATTCTCCAAGAGTGAGGCGGATCCAAAACTGTACCAGATTGTGGTGGAGGGGAAGCTGTTGATCATCGTACTGTATGTAGATGATCTGATTTTGACTGGCGACGAGCAGTTGATACTTTCATGCAAGGAGGATCTTGCACGGGAGTTTGAGATGAAGGACTTGGGCATCCTTCATTATTTCCTGGGATTGGAGATTTGGCAGCGCAGTGGAGGACTGTTTGTTTCTCAGGGCAAGTATGCCCGGGAGATTCTGGAGAGGTTCAACATGCAAGGCCGCAAGCCTGTTGACACTCCTCTTCCTGGTGGTTGGAGGAAGGAGGATGCTACTTCAGCGGAGGTAGTGGATGCCACTGTCTATCGACAGTTGGTGGGGTCGCTTATGTATCTGGTCAATACACGACCCGATATATGCTATGTAGTTAACCAGCTTTCGCAAGCCATGGTTAAGCCTACCAAGCTCTTTTGGAAGGCAGGCAAGCATGTATTGCGCTATATCAGAGGCACATCGGGATATGGTCTATGGTACAGACAGGAGGATGGAGCGAAGCTTTCTGGCTTCACTGATGCAGATTGGGCAGGGAGTCCAACGGACCGGAAGAGCACTTCGGGAGGAGTTTTCAGCATTGGATCGACAGCAGTTTCCTGGTACAGCAGGAAGCAGAGATCCGTGGCACTCAGTTCAGCAGAGGCCGAGTACATGGCAGCTATCTTGGCTGCATGCGAGGCTATTTGGATGAGGAAGATCCTCACAGGATTGTTCAGGTTGCATTTGGAGCCTACAGTGATCTACTGTGATAACCAGAGTTGCATTAAACTCTCGGCTAATCCAGTATTTCATGATAGGTCCAAACACATCGACATCAGGTACCATCATATCAGAGATTGTGTTCAATGGAGAATCATGATGCTTTCATATGTTCCCACGGAGGATCAGGATGCCGACATCTTGACGAAGGCGCTCACCAGGAGCAAGTTCGAATTCCACAGAGGCAGGATAGGGGTTGCAGATAATCCATATCTTGCTGAGAGGGAGTGTTGAGAATGTAGCAAGATGATGGAGCTTAGTGAAATGAAGTTGCCTTCACTAAGTGGGCCCGCAGGCAAATTCTGGCGCAAAGTCTATTTTTAGACTATGTCTATTTTTAGACATACGGAGCATAATTTGGGAATTCTACTGGGAGATTCTTAAAGTATGCGACATGTCGGTAAAAATAGATGAGACCCTAATTTTTAGGACCCAGGCTATTTTTAGACTGATCTCCTAAAAATATGGAAGTCAAATATTATTTACCCTTAATAATATTTTGACTATAAACAGCAGTTTACTCTCTTGGCGCACTTCAGTTTGAGTCATGGAGGTGGCTCATACAACTGACACAAGGAATCACGTGGTTCCTAGGGTTTGATGGCATCTTGCATGGTTGGCTTCAGTTAGACTTCAGTGGCAGGAGTTTTGGAGGAGTTAACGGGACAGATAGTGGAGTTGTGTTCTGTTTGTTTTAGTTGAAATAGTTGGGATTAGTTAACTAACTAATCAACTAGATATGAGTGGAGTAAATTAAATAATATTTAATTCACTAAATATTAACTCATTAGTCAACTCAAGAACACTTCAGTTCACTACAGTGCATGATCAGTTCAGTGGAGACCAGTGGAAGAGGTAGATGAAAGGGTGAGTAAAGCTATCAGTTGGTAGATTGGTTTTGCATGAGATTTGCATTACACTCGGAGGAATTGTCCATGACAATTACGCAATCAAGGCAAGGGGATTCGAACCTTGAACCTCTTCATATACAGGCCATGATTGCGCAATAGAGGCAAGGCAGTTAGGGGTGTGTTTTGAACCCGAGACTTGTTCAAAACCAAGCTAGATTGTGAGTAACTTCATGAGAGAGTACTGAGTACTTGTGAGGAGTATTGTACTTGCTTGGTTACTTGATTTCTCCATTATAATATACACAATAGCTGCGGGGTTTTCAGCTATAGGCTTTCCCCATACATACTGAGTTAATGTGTGATTGAATTGATGTGAGATTGTTTCTGTTATTTCCGCATGTGACAATTAATTGTAGAAGAAGGTTATGTGTTATGTATGCAATTCGAAATTGATATATGACCAGGTTAATCTTCAGTGAATAAGTGATTTATTCAGCTATTTTCTACAAAGGCATCTCCACTAAATCTTTGGTGCAAACAATGCAACACTATAGTCACAACTGATAGTCACACTTGCTCTTTCACCTACCTCTCCACTGGTCTCCACTGAACTGTCCATGCACTGTAGTTAACTGATGTATTATTCAGTTGATTAATGAGTTATTATTTAGTGAATTAATTAGTTAATTAATTCACATCACTCTCACTAGTGTATCAATCAATTAGACTAGATACAACTAGCTCAACTGTGTCTAACTGATTTAAACTGCACACAACTCCACCAACTACTTCTACAAATCCACCAAACTTTGTCACATGAGTTCTAACTGAAGTCCTCCATGCAATAGCTCCACTTAACCCTCAGGAATAGCGTAATTCCTTCTGTCAGCTTCTGTGCCACATCTGTGCACTTAACTGGAGTGCTCCAAGAGAATAAGATAATTTTTAGAGTCCAAATATTATTAAGAGTTAATAATATTCGACATATCTATTTTTAGACTGGAAATCTAAAAATAGATTCTGCCCAATATGTCTAAAAATAGAAATTGTGACAAAAATCACCTGTGTGGGCCCCACCTAGTTTAGGTGATTATTTTCCAACTAGGATCAGGAATGATGTTTCAGGATGCCTCCTTCACTGTTTCTTGTTGCAATCTTCAACACTCCTTCTCAACAAGAAAGGACTGTCTTTGCATGCGACATGCAACTCCATGCATTCAACTTGCAACCTTTGAAAGCGCCATGCAACTCCATGCATATGCTCTGCAACTCTTCTGAAACTGAATAGGCTCCAAACAACTCAATCAATCTGATGCATCTATCATCAAAGTCTTCGACTTCTGCTGGTACCAACTACACATGTCTTTAGGAACCACTGCGCTGTTGAACTCTGCACCCATGCACTCTGCACTTGCTGTCAACTCTGAACCGCAGTCCAGTATTCGACACTGTCACTTTGATATACCCGCATCAATCCAACTGATCATGCTACTGCTGCTTTGTGGGCACTTCATAGCCAGGTTCAATTCATGAGATCCACACCATCTCAATGAATCCTGCCCAGAAATCTCTCTTGGGATTACTCATGCATGTCGCCCCACCTCTCACTTGGTGCTATAGTTGCATGCAATCCCTCTGCCCATCTGACACGAAATTTCTCTGCATGAGTGGTTGCTCCCATTCCATGATCCTCATCTTGTGGCTACTCCACATCCCAAGGTTCAATTGCATGTCTTTCTTGCACTTCCCAACAGTAGGAAGCTCCGTATAAATCCCATATACTTCAAGTCTGTAGAGATTCTTGGCTCGAATCCCAACCTTCTTGACTTGTCTTGTTGCTTTGTACCAAAGGAAAAAATTTCCTTCATTAAAGACAACATCATACCCTTTATCATCTAACATTGCGACTGAGATTAAATTCTTCTTTAAACCTGGAACATGCACTACATATTGTAAAAGAATGAGTTTACCTGACTCCCTCTGAAAGGTAATGGTACCAATGCCGGTCACATTGTATCGTCCATTGTCACCCAACTCAACATGCAACTGGAGATCTTTCTCCACCAAGTCATTGAAAAGATTCACATCTCCCGTCATGTGAAATGAGGCACCACTATCAAAATACCACCCCGATCCCAATGCACTAGACACCATGCATGCGATCAATGAGAAGTCTAGCTCAAATTGTGAGGCAAGAGCCTCACCAGCTGCAGCTCCAGCAGCCTACTTGTTCTTCTTCTTCTGTGGAAAATTTGTGGCGAAATGCCCATGTTCGTGACAGTGAAAACACTTCACTTTGGACATGTCATGCTCTTTGCCATCTGCACTGGATTGAGAAGGATTTTTCTTCCCCTTCCATTTCCTTGCTTTGGAAGCCAAAGCGAAATCCTCTTCATCATCATTCTTTGATGAAGAGCCATCCATGGTACTCCGCCTTATCTCCTCCTGCACAAGATCTGACCAAAGTCGCTCCCATCCCGGCAGTTTCTCCCGACTATTGACAAAGTCCTCGTAGCTATGCCAACTCTTTGGAAGCCCAAGGTGAGCCAGGCTCACGAAGTCTTCTTCATCCACACTAACTCCTACACTTCCAAGCTCATCCCTGCAGTGGACAAACTTTGTCAAGTATGCTGGAATAGTGTCATTCTTCTCCATTTTTATTTTCCTGAGCTTGTCTTTAAGCGCCAACTTCCTCTGGTCACTTATGCTTTGGAACAATTCTATCAAAGCCTTCCACATCAAGAATGGAGTGGCTTTACCGTGAAGTCTGGACACTATGTGATCCTTCACACCTTCCAACAGAATCCTTCGACACCTTGCTACCTTCTTTTTCCATGCGTCAAGTGCGGTTGCATCGCTAGAACCCGGTTTAGGAATATCAACATCTATGAACTCCTTCAATCCATTATCCTCCAGCACCGCCTCCATCCTGTCCTTCCATGCAATATAATTGGAGCTTCCCTCAAGGGAATACTCCAATCGCAATCGATTGAAATACATCTCAATGAATGCTCAACTTCGACACTAAGAAAACACTCTAGCAAATTCAAATTCCACCAGCACAAAACTCAACTATTTCAATAATTGCAATCTGCTCTAATGATCAATTCTGCTCTGATACCGTGTAGAAATTATATGCACTACGCATGCATATGTCCAAGATTATCCCGATCACACACTATTTTAACTTCATGCACAATACAAAATCTATTCCACCATTGATCATCACATGCGGAAATTAACACAATTGTAATGCACACATGAAACCATAAAAATTCACACATATGAACACAGTTTTTTTAACGGGAAAGCCTGAAGCTAAAAACCCCAAATATATGTATATAATATATGTCATAGATATCATGTAAAAATCCTCATACAAAGCTTATCACAAGCTCTCAGTACAATACAATCACTACACACTAATCAGGCCCGATCTAGCAAATCCATGCACCGATCTTTGCCAGCGTTTAGCCTACCTCTACTGCGCAATCCCTGCTGAAGAATGGCTCTGAATGAACTCGAATTGGTCTAGCCTTGCTCACACAATCCTTAAAGGCATCTCCACTAAATTTGTGGTGCAAACAATGAAACACTATAGTCACAACTGATAGTCACACTTGCTCTTTCACCTACCTCTCCACTGGTCTCCACTGAACTATCCATGCACTATAGTTAACTGATGTATTCTTTAGTTGATTAATGAGTTATTATTTAGTGAACTAATTAGTTAATTAATTCACACCACTCTCACTAGTGTATCAATAAGTTAGACTAGATACAACTAGCTCAACTGTGTCTAACTGAGTTAAACTGAACACAACTCCACCAACTATTTCTACAACTCCACCAACTCTATCACATGAGTTCTAACTGAAGTCCTCCATGCAATAGCTCCACTTAACCCTCAGGAATAGTGTAATCCCTTCTGTCAGCTCCTATGCCACATCTGTGCACTTAACTGAAGTGCTCCAAGAGAATAAGATAATGTTTAGAGTCCAAATATTATTAAGAGCTAATAATATTCAACATATCTATTTTTAGACTGGCAATCTAAAAATAGATTCCGCCCAATATGTCAAAAAATAGAAATTTGCGACAAAAATCACCTGTGTGGGCCCCATCTAGTTTAGGTGATTATTTTCCAACTAGGATCAGCAAAGATGTTTCAGGATGCCTCCTTCACTGTTTCTTGTTGCAATATTCAACATTTTATAGTCACTTTCTCTTGCATAAGCTGGTCCATTTGTGTTTCCATCTCTTTGATTTGTGTTGTAAATTTTAGTATGAGCTCCATCATTTCTTCTTTTTCACTTTGATCCTGGAGGATTTCCTTTGTTTTTGGATGCTCACTTTGAGGAAGCTTGAGATATTTCCTCCAAGCTGCTATGTCTTCATTCTTTTTCTTGATTAATAGTTCTGCTACTTGGACATTTGAGGGATCATATCCCACCTCTAAACTATTTCCTCTAAGGCTTTGATCCTTAGGTCCTTGGAATAAAGTGATGCTTTATCCAACTTCATATGATCTTGCATATTAAGTATGGTATTTTGAAGTTTATTGGCACTCATGGCTTTGGTTTCCACTGTAGAATACAACATTTCAGAGGTATGCCTGTGGAATTCAATCTGGTCCAGCTCATGAATGTTCTCTATGTCTACCTCAAGGTCCACCTTTTTATAATCTTATACTATTTTGGGTGTTGAGGTAGTAGGCTGTAAAAATGACATCATCATTTTATTACTGGAATAGTCAAATGCTGATAATAACCTATTCTGATTCCCAGGCTTCTGCTTCAGGAATTGAGAATATATTTCTGTCTTTATCTCCTCATTCTTCTGCTTAATTAGCTTATACCTTTCCTTGATGTCCAAGTCCTTTTCCTCAGATAGCTGTGAGGAAGAGGCTTCCATGCTGTGTTGCTTCTTAATCATCCGTGTATCATTCTGATTGGCTGTTGATTCCTTTTATATTTCCATAAGTGTTTCATTGATTATAGTTGTGGCTATATCATCATTGGTTACTGGAGCATCTGTTTCATCAACATCAATTGTTACTTTCTCCTTGTTAGCTGAACTGAGTTTAAGCCTCTTATTATAGATTATTTTAAATTTTGTCTCAGTTGTTGTCTCTGCTGTATAACCTCCTTCCTCTCTGACTCTATTTATTGATGTTTCTGGTTGTTTGACAACTTCCACAGTTGGTGTTGTTCCTGTTTGGCTTGCTGCCTGTACCAAGATGTTTTCACTCCATTCAATTTGATTTGCAAACTTTTCTATTTCAGGCTTGGACTCATGGATAAAGGGTGTTAATTTACACTTCACCCTTAGCTTGCTTAATATCCCTTGTGGATCATAATTCCATGGAAAACTCTCATCAAATCTAAATTCTGATAATTTCTTTGCTATTTCCTTTTCTACATCTCTGTGGTTGATTATGAATGGCCTAACTTGATTTTTTAACTTAAACTGAGTCTTCTTTCTGGTTGCCATAAAGTTAATTGAATCTGCATTGAGAATTTGTCTAAGATATTCAAGTGCAAAAATTCTCATACACACATGCTTGGGCAACTTGTAGGGTACCAAGTTTGACCCAAAAATCCTTAATTCAACATGTTTTTCATAGAGGTACCAATCTCAAACTTTTTTCTGCTTTGAAAGCTGTAATATTATTTTCATTTCTTCACTGATCCTAGGCTGTTCTGATTTTTTTAATATGCTCATTGCTGGATGCAAAAATAGTTCTGAAAACTCTGAATAAGTGGAATCACTAGATACTTTTCTCAGTAATGAAGTCCAAAAGATAATTGATAGAGGCTTTCCCTCTACATCCTTCTTTTGCAAAGAAACTAGAAATTTGTCTACTTGAAAGAATAAAAATAAATGGAAAATATAAGATGAATATCTAAAAACTTCTTCTGTGGATAATTTAGTCAACTGGTAATGGATGGAATCTGCTATGAAACCAGCATAGTCAAAGATGATTGCTAGAGGTTGACCAAGAGACATGGTGGACAAGAAACCAAGAATAGATTCATCAGTATACTCATTTGTAAAATATCCAAGGATAAAAGATAGCATAGAGATAATCTGTCTAGAACCTTCAGGAAATTTAGTTGTGGAGTATGGAAGATTAATCTTTGGAATGTCAACATGAGAAGGCATAAAATACTGAAAGATCATGAACCTCTTAGGGAAATCTATGCCAAGGTATAACTGAGTTAATGCCTCTATAGATAAGGGGACTGCCTAGGGATCAGGTTGTAATTGAAGCATTTGATTAATTGACTGGGTTGTAATGGTAAAAAGTATTTCTTTTTTTACATTTACTATAGCCCTTTGATCTGGCTCATAGTATTTTTGACAAAGTCTGATGAGTTCTTGACCAGGATGAGTCAATGGGACCATATACTTAGGAAAATGGGTTTCCCAAATCGGAATATCATCTTTGTCTAGATATTTTTCATAACACCAGTTGTGTATATCTAGCAAATTAAACTCAATAACAAGGTCTTCAATTTTATAATCAAGATTAGTTAAAGGAATGCTTTCAGCAGCAACCACAGGTGGTTGAAGGGGATTTACTATTGTAGCAGTTTTGGCAGTGATGGCTGGGGTAGGCTTAGGGGATTTGGATCCCTCAGATTTAGGTGTTTTGGATCCTACAAGTCTGCTTGTGCTCTGTTTCTTAGCCATTTTGAGTAACTGTTGCAAGATTAGACTGTTTGCAGGAGTTTTTTATTTTAACACAGAGGAAAATGAGAAATTTAGATTAAGGGTGGCTTATTTTGGGATTTTTACTCAATTAAGTTTATCCGAGGATGTGAAAAACTGGCATAAAACAAAAAACAAGGGTTTTCTGAGTCGGTTTTGACTGAAAAAATGGGTTTTCAAAGTAATTCAGGGGTTTTAGCCGTTTAAATCCTTAAATTTGATCTTCAGACTGTGAAATTCGAGGAATTTGGCTTTAAAAGGCTTAAAATGGAAAACAAAGTTTCCTGGGAAAATTTTGCCAGGGTTTGGCCTCTTTTTTGGTATTTTTAGGAAGTTAGGTTCGGTGAATTTCTTAATGGAAGGCCTGGTTCTATTTAAAGATGGTTTAAAATTGAATATGCAGGCTTCAATTGTCGGAAAATACCTTTAATTGCAGGTATTAGGCTTTTGAAAGGGTTTCTGAGACTTTCAGTTGATTTTGAGGAGTGTAACAGCTTTTCTGAGCGGCGAATAGCTCCTTAATTGGTCTTCAATGGTGGAATTCTGGTCGAATTCAAAGTTTCTGGGCATAAACTCGGCAATCAGGGCTTGAAAATGCTTAACTCAGTCGGGGCATCTATTCAGCTTTCAAATGCATAGATACACTGCAAAATAGCTGTATCAAAGGTTTTAATCCTTTTGATTTGATTTTTATTAATGTCATTAATGCAAGTCTAGTCAATGGTGGGAGGCAGTTTCAGTCTTCGGAAATGAAACTAGAGAGCATTTATCGCATGCAGATTGGGTAGTAAATGGTTTATTCCCAAACGAACGTGATTGAATAAGAAATCGCCACGTCACAGAGAGAGAAATGGGCAATACAACCCATTTCGCATCCATTTTGGATTTGGGCAGATGATTAGTTTGTCCGCGCAATATTGATCTGGGGCCGTTGGATCTAATAATTGGGCACGAAGGGTCAAGATCTTTTTAAAAGGTGCGGACAAAGGAATGGTGGGACCCAGGTTTACATAAGCACTGGTGGTTAAAAACTTGGTAAAAAATCTTTATAAAATGTGAATTGGATCAAAGGTTTTCATTATTAAAAAGGCGGGTTATGTATACAGGATGGAGTTAAAAGCATGTTATGAATATGACATGGGTTAGTAATATAAAGCGTGAGGCTTTACATGACATTGCGAAAATAATATATGGGTCAGGGCTTAGTTTATTGAAACAAACCTTAGTCTATTTCAATAGAACTTTAGGTTATAAAACATGTGGAGGAGAGGTTAATGTATGCATTGCAAAGGTGCGGACTTTGTGTGGTGGGGTTAAAGCCTTTTGAACCTTGTAAAAACATTTGATTTGATTCAAAACTTTGGATAAAAGTTGATGAGCGGGAGTAATATGTTTTTATTAAAACATTCGTAATATGTCTTAATAAAACACTTTTGGCGCAGATTTTAGTTTATTTATATAGTATTAAACCTTTTGAATGGTTTAATGACCATAGGGGGGGGATATTTATTTAGTGTTAGTTTTAGACCAAAGACGATTTTATTTGGGTTTTAATTTAGCACATGGGTAATAACTTTGGTCTAAAATCTTTATAATAGTGGGTTTTGGGGGAATTTAGATATAGGGAATTAAATAAGTAGGATAAGGTATTATTTAGGGATTTAGTAAACTAAGTTAAAAGTTAATATGAAAAGGGAAATGGAATGTACACAAAAATACATAGAATGACTAAGTAAAGTGTAAAAGTAAAGCAAAACTTGTCTTTTTATCATTTCACCAATACTTAGTATAAAGTATTTTTGAGGGTTTTTGTATGTTTCTGAATGAAAGAAGTTAATTAGATAGGTTTATATGCTTCATTAAGTAAGAATGAGTCTTTACTTATGAAAAGATGTTAAAATGTATGAATGAAGGATGAATGATGATAAATGAGAATTTAACATAAGAATTCAACATTTTCAACTAACCAGTCATCGAGCCTTGGGTTTGGTCCCAACAAAAGTCAGAGAAATGCTCTGAGCCTGTTTGACTGATAGTTTAGAATATTGAATACTTATAGGGGAGGGGAAATTAGTGATTTTTCCTGATGATGAATATTACATGCTTTCTTCCACTTCTTTCTACCTACCCAACATTACTCTAACATTTTTTCTTCCTTTTGGCAGGTGCATTTAGGCTTGCAACCTTGAAACATTTATTCCTTTTTAAAGCAATAAACCTATTTAAATCTACCTTATTTCATCCAAGGGCTCAGATTAAACTGTTGAGCTCCTCATTATTCACTGCCTATCTACTGATTTGTCAGGATTAAACTGTTTAACAAATCTTTATTCACTATTTAAACATGAAATTGAAAACATGACAAGTCAAGATTAAATAGTTTAATTCATCATGGATTATGGCATTTATTGACACTCTTCCATAATTATTTATTTTGAAAAAAAGTAAAAGTAGTGGCATTTGGACTTGCTCACTTTTAGGTTTTATTTTGATCTTTTTTCTTTTGTGGTCTATATTTTCTAAGTCCTTTGATATCCTTTTTTTTAGGACTTTTTCCTATTTTTGATGATTTTATTTATTTATTATTTTTCCTTTTCTTTTATTTTTTATTTTTTCAAAATATGGGAAAACAACTTGCAGGAAAAAAGGTATGTACATATTTTACAAGACTATCAAAAGTCAATTCAAAATTATGAATCCTATATTTATAGGACCCTAACAGCGGCTTCACATGGGGATGGAATTTCCTGGTGAAATGTCAAGAACACCGTTGACTAGTAGCCTGATCCATTGATCATGATGATCCAGTAATTTTCTTCTGTTTTCTGCATAAAAAACTCATATTTATGACATTTTACCCTGCAAATCTTAGGGCCTTCTCTTCGGGCTTCAACTTTGTAAAGAAAATATCCAATCCAATCTAAAAACTTCAATGTATATGTACAATGATGTAAAAGTAAATGTGACTAACTATTGGTTAGCTCAGATGAAGAGTAATGCTTGAGCATTCTACCATTTACTGGTCCTTCGTGCAGATCTGTTCCATCCAAATCTTTGATAAAGAAAGCATTGTTACCCCTATATCCATAAATTACATAAGGTCCTTTCCAAAGAAAGTCAAACTTTCCATGTTTGCCTTTGTCTTCTCTTGTAGAATCCCACTTTAACACTTGATCTCCAATGCAAATATCATCTTCTTTACTTCTTCTATCAAATATTTTCTTGATTTTATCTTGAATGACTTGGGATTTCTTATAGAATTCTTCCCTTGTTTGTTGTAGATGAATAGTTTGATTAATTCTCCTTTGTATATCATTTATTTCCACTTGTGATTCTTGAATGATTTTCATTACTAGAACACCTAAGGATGATGTAAAAACTGCATCCATTCCATATACAAGTTGGTAAGGGGAAGTTCCAATAGAATTTTTAGTAGTAAGTCTATCTGCCCATAAGGCATAGACTAAATTTTTATTCCAAGTCTTTTTGTTGTCTTCAAGTAACTTTTTTATGATATTTACAAGACTTTTGTTTGAGGATTCAACTAGGCCATTATCCTGGGGGTAATATGCAGTAGAGTGACCTAGGGTAATATTATATTTATGACAAAAGATAATCATCTTTTTAGATTTAAATGCTGTTGCATTATCAATAATTATCTTGTGAGGGCATCCAAATCTTGACAAAATGTTATTGTCTATGAAAGAAATAATGACTGCATCAGTGGCTTGTCTAGTAGGAATAGCTTCAATCCACTTTGTGAAGTAATCAGTGACAGTCAAAATCCACTTATGTTGGCCAGAGGATGGGGGGTGAATTTCTCCAATGAAGTCTAAACCCCATTGTTGAAATGACATTTCAGTTGAAATAGGCTTTAAGGGTAATGGTAACAATTTCTTTTTGCCTTAAAAAATTTGACATTTGTGACATGAAGTAACAAATTTTTTAACATTAGCAAACAAGGTAGGCCAGTAAAAACCAGCGCTGAGGATCTTGTCAGCAATAGCTTTCCAATATAAATTCCCTCCACATTCACCTGCGTTAAATTCTTCAAGTATTTTATTATCTTCTTCCTTTAATAAACAATTAAATAATATCCCACTATGATCTCTCCAAAAAAGTACATTATCTAAAATACAAAATCTCATTGCTTTAAGTTTTAGAAATATAGCTTTAGTCCTTGACAATTCAGGAGGATCTTGTAAGTTTTTAAGTACAAAGATGATATCTGAGTACCAAGGTGAATCTAGAAAGGCTTCACTGATCGTTGGAGTCGCCATCTCTTCCTGGTCATCAACCTGAGGAATAAAATTTATATCTAGTGCATTGCAATTAGATTCAGCCATTAACCTAGCTAATCCTCATCCTTTAATGAGTTTTGTGGGTTTAATTTCTATGTCATATTCTAGGATAGTGGAAATCTACTTACCTTTTTTTCCATCAGGACCATCCTGTGTAAGAATGTCTTTTACTACATAATTAGGGACATAGGAAATTATGTGGGAATAGAGAATATAAGCCCATAGGTCTTTGATTTCCTTAACCAAAGCTAAAGCTTGTTTCTCCATTATGCTATATTTTAGAGGGGAATCTCTAAGGGTCTTACTGAAAAAAGCTATAGGTTGTTCAAATCCTTGATCATTCTTCTGCAGTAAAACTGCAGCAATGGTATGCTCTGAAGCAAATGAAAAAATTATGAAATCTTTTTTGAAATTTGGACTGATTAAGATTGGTGTTTTAGTTAAAGCTTTCTTTATGGATTCAAATGATTGTTTGGCTTCAACATTCCATTTTAGAATTGAGTCTTTTTTTAGCACGTTTTTCAGTTCTCTAATGATTTCAGCTAAGTTTGAAATAAATCTTCTCAAAAAATTAATCTTACCTAAGAAAGCTTGTAATTCTTTGATATTTCTAGGTGGATGAATGTTCAAAATTGCTTCTATCCTAGCAGGATCAATTCTAATTCCTTCTTTTGAAATTATATGTCCTAGTAACTTACCTTCCTCTAATCCAAAAATAAATTTCTTGGGATTTAAAGAGATGCCAAATTTCCTACATTTAATAAAGACCTGTCTCAAATGATCCAAGTGTTCATTATCTGATTTGGAAAATACAATAATGTTATCTAGATAAATTACCAAGAAGTTATGAATCTCCTTTGCAAAGGATATGTCCATAGCTCTCTGAAAGGTTGCTCCTGAATTAATTAGACCAAAGGGAATTTTCACATACATGAAAGTGCCCCAAGGACTGGTGAACGCTGTTTTAGCCTGATCTTCTTTTTGGACTAGGATCTGGTTGTATCCTGAAAAACCATCTAACAAAGAAATACTAGAGGAGCCAACTACCCTTTGTAATATATGATGCATCTTTGGTAAAGGGTAATTATCCTTTAAAGACACTTTTTTAAGATTTCTAAAGTTGACACTTAACCTAATTTCTCCAGTTTTTTTTCTTGTTGGAACTAGGTTTGAAACCCAATCAGAGTACCTGACTGGTGCAATGATCTGGGCATCATACATTCACTTTACTTCCTTTTCTATCAAAGGTAATAGAACATGATTAATTATTCTTAACTTTTGTTTGAATGGTTTTTGATCATCTTTTATTGGAATTTTGTGTTGGATTATGTTTGTATCATAAGATTTGAGATCCTCATAACTCCAAGCAAAAACATCTTGGTATCCCTTAAAAAGATCAATGTATTTTTCCTTTTCTTGTAGAGGTAAATATTTTGACAATTTTATCATCTTTGGTTTTAATTCTGTGCCAGTATCACATTCCTCAATATCAGACCTAACTGGTTCCATTTTTTTCTTTTTAGGCACATCATTGGAGTCAAAGAGATCTTCCAAACAGGTTAAACCTTTAGGCAAAAAATTATCTTTGAGATCTAACATGTCAATTTCTTCTTCAATGATTTCTTCAATATCTATCTTTTCTAAACTATCTATGTCAGATTGACTAAATACAATAGGTCTATTAAATTTATGTACATCTATGTTATCTATTTCACAATCCAAATCTAAATCTATATTACAATTTGTATCTATTTTACAATTTTGAAATTCTTCTTCATTGTTTAAGAAATGGTAAATCTGTTCATCTTGAGAGAAAATCTGCCAATACTTGAGGTTATTTGGAATAATTGGTCTATATTTAACCTCAGCAGTGTACCTGTGTGTTGGTTGGAGTGGTAGATTGCATGTACTAACAAAAGTTTCTAGGAAATGTGCTTGAATATTTTGTTTTCTAGGTATAGCAGCAAATTTTCATTCCAATAAATCATCAATTAAATCTATCACAATGTCTCTGTCTCTAGCTAGTCTAGGATTATAAACAGAATAATCTCCATTTATTTGCTTTCTGATTAATTCCGAATCTCCCATGATTAGTATTCTTTTTCCTCCTAAGTTTCTAATGACCTCGCACTACTACATTTGGCGGAAATTCCGACACTTGGTTCCAACGCTTTTGACCAAATGTCGGAAATTTCCCCAAATTTTTTCCATCCCGCCCGAAACCGTCGCTATACCGACGTTTATAGAAAAGTGTCGCAATACCGACACTTAGAAAAGTGTCACAATTGCGACGTTTGGAGGAAGACGTTGCAATTGCGACACTATGGCCCAAAGCGTCGCTATTGAGACGACTCCAATCGTCGCAAGTGCAACACAATGTCTAGGTGTCACCATTGCGACGTTTAGGTACCCGTCGCAATAGCGACGCTTTTTCCGCCGTCGGTATAACGACACTTATATGCGCGCCACATAAAAATACGAAACTTATATGCGCGCTACATAAAAATTCGAAACTTATATGCACGCTACATAAAAATGATTTTATTGTTTCGTATGCGTCGCAATAGCTACATTAACGTCTGATATGACGCGCGCATTCGCCCTCCGCTCTTGCAGAACAGAATTCGCCCTCAGCTCTTGTAGAACAGCATTTGCCCTCAGCATTCGCGCTCAGCTCTTACAGAACAACATTTGCCCTCAGCATTCGCCCTCAGCGTTCGCCCTCAGCTCTTGCAGAACAGCATTCGCCCTCAGCTCTTGCAAAATGGTAAGTTCTTACTGCAGGCCCTTCCTCCTATAGTAGGGTTGACTCTATTTGGGTTTTTTGGGTCAATTCCATTGGATTTTGTTAGGCTGTAGGGTTCTCTGTAGATGCAAGAATCAAGATTAAATACCCTCTATTATCTTCATCACCTAATACAAGATTTAAATTTTTCGCAAAGAAACGCTTATTAATTTGGCAGCCATTATTTCTCCCTGCTTTAAAAACCCTACATTTAAATGAAAACAAGCATTGCATTTCAACTACAAAAATCTATTAGTGTTCAAATGTACATGTGTGCTACATTAACGTCTGATATCACGCGCGCATTCGCCCTCCGCTCTTGCAGAACACCATTCGCCCTCAGCATTCACCCTCAGCTCTTGCAGAACATCATTCGCCTTCAGCATTCGCCCTGAGCTCTTGCAGAACAGCATTCGCCCTCAGCATTCGCCCTGAGCTCCTGCGTACCAACATTCGCCCGGATTCGCCCCTCACTCCTTTTCGCAACATCATTCGCCCCCGCATTCGCCCTCGCCCAAGTGCAACAGCATTTCTCTCGCATTCGCTCTCGCCGTTCGCTCTCTCGCCCTCTCTTGGTGCAACAACATTCGCCCTCAGCTCTTGCAAATGGTAAGTTCTTACTGCAGGCCCTTCCTCCTATAGTAGGTTTGACTCTATTTGGGTTTTTTTGGTCAATTACATTGGATTGTGTTAGGCTGTAGGGTTCTCTCTAGATGTCAAGAATCAAGATTCAATACCCTCTATTATCTTCATCACCCAATACAAGATTTAAATTTTTCCCAAAGAAACACTTATTAATTTGGCAACCATTATTTCTCCCTGCTTTAAAAACCCTACATTTAAATGAAAACAAGCATTGCATTTCAACTATTCCTCCTATAGTAGGTTTGACTCTATTTGGGTTTTTTTGGTCAATTCCATTGGATTGTGTTAGGCTGTAGGGTTCTCTCTAGATGTCAAGAATCAAGATTCAATACCCTCTATTATCTTCATCACCCAATACAAGATTTAAATTTTTCCCAAAGAAACGCTTATTAATTTGGCAGCCATTATTTCTCCCTGCTTTAAAAACCCTACATTTAAATGAAACAAGCATTGCATTTCAACTACAAAAATCTATTAGTGTTCAAATGTACATGTGTGCATCACTTGTGTAGGGTATTCCTTTTCCACTTTCACATTATCCAAGAATGTGTGCAGTATAGTTCACATTTTTTGTGATTTAGATTGTCTTGAAAAAGGAAAGGTAAATTATTTCCCATGGAAAAAGAAGGTTTTCCCTTTTTATAGGTTGTTTGGACTTACGTGGAAAATTTATGGTATGCCTTTCATATTATGTAGTTTAAATTTGAATTAACAGATTATTCTACATGAAAATATAATTACCTATGTGATGTCCTTCATCACTAATTAAAATTATAGGGTTTCAATTTCCTAGACTCTAACTCATCTCATGCTAAATTCTAGGTTCTCATTGGTGGATCACTCTTCCATTGATTTCCTTTCCCTCTGGATCTTGTCATACTTTAAAAGTCATCAATGATACATATATTATTTCAGGTATCCCAAAAGGCCTTATAGTAGAACATATTGTGAAGTTTTTTTGACACTTGAGGATTCTTTTTAGAACTGCAACGTGGTCTATGCTATCGAGTTATATATCAAGCAACTTGTCTTTAATAACCACACTATGAGGTAGGTTCAACCAGTTTGAACTTGTTGGGACATAGCATATGAAGTTGTGTGATGAGTCCATATCACAAGTCTATTATGGTGACAAAAGTGAAGACACGTAATGATAGTTATTATGCTAACATTACTAGAAACATTTTCAAAATTATCCATGCTATCAAGATGTCAAAATTCCAGGCATTAGGTGTCAATACTCGTAGCTAATAGATAATAATAATAATATAAAAAAATCACAACTTTATTCTTGAAATATTATTGTTACACATTGGTAACCTAGTTCATGAGTTACTATCACCCAAAGATTGCAAAACAAAATTAAAATATAAATTAAACCAACATGAGAATCCAACTAAGGGTTTCTCGACAAAATCATGCCATAACCTGGCATTTTGAAACCCAAATTTGAATCCATCATAAGTAATACAATGAAAACTCAGATGGATTTTCAATGCATGTTTTCATGCTACACTTATTCTCTGTCTAGATATCATTTTTTAAATGGAACCATTAGTCAAGCCCACAGTCCTTTTTATGTGAAAAATTTCAGCTCTATTTGAGCTCTTTTTTGCTCCACCACCTCCATAAACCAGTGTTACACGGGGTCTCACCCCCCCACCTAGGGGTCTATATTCCTCGCCCCCTCGCGCTCCGGGGTCTTGGGGACTTCTAGGGGATGTTTCCCTCACGCCCCCTCACGTCCCCTCACCGCCCCTTTTAGTTTATGGTTTCTTGTTAAAAGTTGATGTGCCACTTAGCATATTTGAGAATCCAAGTGATTCTGATTCAGATGGTGACATGGTTGATCTTGATATATTCATGCAGAAGTTGGATGCAGAGACTATTGGGGCATTAACTTGAGCATTTATGCTCATTTATCATTATGATGATATCATTTGATATTCATATGTTATGTTTTATGTTTTATGTTTCAGACATAACTTATTTGCGTTTAAGTTTTATGTTTCAAACTTGAGTTGTAAACTTCAGTTTAAACTCTATTTTGAATCTTGATATAATATGTCATATGATATCTTAAACTTTATTTTCATTGTAAATTGTTAGTAGTTACATTAATGATTATATAGTTACAAACTTACAAACTTACATGCATGATTGTATGATGTATGTTTTAACTTTTAACTTTTAAATTTGTTTCAATTATATTCATCATTCATCGATTTGTAATTTTATCATTTATGATTTATCTTTCATGATGCAAGTGTATGATGACTGTATATACATTCCTTGCAAAAATATAATTACATTTTAAATATTAAATTTTATAATTTTTATGACCCCGACATCCCCCCACGTTTCCTGAAAATTGGTAGGGAGCTTTTGCATAGGCCGCTCCCGCGCTCCCTCGTCCCCTCGCTCCCACCTCCAGGGGACTTGGTGGAACATTGCCATAAACATATGCAAACATATATCATGATCTTGGAATCCATTACATATGTATGTTCCAATGTTCCATAATCTTGCCCCATCATCAATTTAAGAAATTTCCATTGACTATCAAATTATGGAGGGGGGGAACTTTTTGCTGCAACATTTGGCTCAAAATCAGGGACCATCTTCGTATGAGGTGAATGAGAACTATAGATATTTGAAGAAGTAGATTAGTGCCTTTTCCTCTGGCCATGGAGTCATATACAGTTATCCATCACAAAAATTTGTCTTTGTTCATTCTCACCTTGAAAGTTGCAAAAAATCATGCCCTAATTGAAACGACACTAAATTTGAAAGATATAATAAAAATGCAAGCTAGAAGTGCCTATTAATACAAAGGGAAAACCTTCCTACCTACCCTAACTGAGATAAATTTTGATTGAATAGGAAACATGATATTTCCTATGGAGTTGATCCAACAACTTGTTAAATGTATGGGACTAACTCATGCATTTGATTTCCAGGGAAACATGCGCATGAAGAGAAAAAGTGCAGAATTAATGGAAAATCCATACATGCCACTTATAAAAACTACACCGAAAGGTCAAAAATACTTAAGGCCTTAACTTAATTTGAATCCAAAAATGACAAAACAGGATTAGTGAAAACACGAGAGTGGTGTGGGTGAACAACATAAATAAAAAGTGAAGATACCTTTTCCCAAGATGCCTTTGTCACCGTTGTATGAAAACATGTTTTCCTTTCCCTTTATACATGCAAGTGAATGCATTATAGGTATGGTGTTTTCCCAGAATAGGAGAAGCCTACTTTAATATATCATTCGTGGATTGAATGTTTGGGTGCCTTAATGTGCAATGACATGTTTCCAGGACTGAATTCAATGCAAGGCATATTTGAAACTCTAACTCGGTCTTCCAGTGTCTTATTAGAAATTATTTCAGTTTTCATTTTGTGTTTTCAAGTTAGATATTGTTTTCAAGTTTTTACATTTATAATTTTATTGCAATGTGGCAGACTGATCAGAGCAGTGTAGGAACAACCCCAAGACGGGATGATCGCGGAAAGAGGCCAGCGGAAGAACATGTAAAGTGCCAGCATTGCTCTATCTTTAGGTATTTTAGTTATTTACATAATTGAAATAATATTAATTTTGCTCAAATATGCAGACACCTAGCCATGGTACGCCTGATGATTCCCTCTTTGAGGAAGAGCTTTCTTCATCCCTATCTCCAGTGTTCTTGTTGCAAAAAAAGGCACGAGATGCAAGGTCGGAATTTAATACTTTGATAGACGCGCCTCAAACACCTGAAACAGAAGAGAGGATACAATATCTTATGAGGCAGCTAGAAAGATATCAGGTAATAATAAAAAGTCAAAAGGATATTTTTTTTGTTCTGCATGAGATGAATTGTGATAGTTTTATTTTTAATTTTTACATTGACTAAACTAACAAAAAGTTCTTTTGTATGTAGCGTTTTCTGGCATTTGCTGAACCCGGTGTTGGTGGTAGTGGGACACAAGGGCAAGATATTTCCCAACAACCCTCTCGTACACCTTCTACTCCTTTAGGTGCCAGCCAAGAAACACACCCTGCCCAAGCAGACACCCAGCCAACTGCTGAACGTGTTGGCAATGATGAGGCTGATATGGCCAACTACATTATTATGTTTCCTAGAGCTATACGTGTCAGCTCCACAGGGACCATTAATGGCACGTTGTTGGTGAACGATGAAGGTGTCCCTATAAAGCATGTACAACTCCTAGGTAAATTTTAATATTTTAACTATTTCATGTACTTTATCTAAAACATATTTATCATGATTTTTATTTTTAAATTAATGATAATATCTTTCTTTTTTTTTGGTTTTATTCTGTGTAGGAAACAATGAGTTCTACAGGATTATGGAGAGCCATGCGTTGGTAATTTTTTGCCCAACCATATGTACAGGGTGGAATTCCCAGAATTCCAACCTGAAAAAAGAACTTCTAGATTATCTAGAAGCCCTTTTTGGGGTCGGCACATTTGACATAACAGCGGTGGCTCAGGTAGCCGGCAAATATTTGAAATATACCAGGGACACCTATAGGACACAATTGCAATTTAACCCTAGATATGAGCGTCCTCTCGTAGTTTCAGAGAGTGAGTGGAGAGCACTCATCCATGACGGAAAAGAGAAAAGGGCAAAGAAAGAAGGAAAAATGCCAACTGGACCCGCAAGGTAAATTACAACTTTAATTCAATAGCTTTAATTTTTATGTCTAAAATAAAAGTGTGCTACGTCATATCTGACTTCAATCTTTTGATGCTAGGTTGCCTGACACCTCAAAGGAAACCAAAGCTAGGATTGAGAAAAAGGGCCATCACAAGCTCGGCCAGGGTGGCTACTTGAAATTAGGTGCAAGAATTGTAATTAAGTAGCTAAACATCTTATAATTAATTGTATCGCCTTCCAACGTTTTTGTAATCCTATCAGATATGATTAAAAATACACAATCATATGTAATTTAGGGTGATGACTTCGGAACAGAAACTACAGAGGAAGATAAAAATATCGCTTTCCGTTTTGGCTATCAAGCTGTAGTTGAACGTCGCAGAAGCTTGGGGCAGGTCCCAAGCTCTAGAATGCCTGATAAGGTAAAACATTAACCTTTCAATATTTTTGTTTTCGTCCATAAATTTAATGTCTAACAACTTTGTTTAAATCAGGGGAGCAGCACTACCGACGAGGCAAATAACCCAATTTTAGAGCCAGATGTAGATGATCCTCTCATGCAACCTGATCATTGTAGTGGGGACCAGGCCGACAATGCTGCTATCAGTGAGGGCCGTGACGGTAATTAATTTCCACTTATAATTTTTTCTAATTATACCTTGATGGTTGTCCTTATAACGCTTTTTGTTTAAATGACAGAGAATGTTTCCCTTGAGGATCTTACCACTAGAGAGGAAGACAGGGCAACAGTCCCAACGGCGACAACTGGTGCACCAGGTAAATAATCTCATTGCAATTTTTTTTATTAATATTACCGAACTAGTTCAATGATATTTAAAACTGACAATTAAAATTTAATATTATCTGTTTTTGTAGGCGATGCCCCGTCACTGGATGAGACCAGACATCGTGACAACGCAACTAGGTCAGCGGTGACAACTGGTGCACCAGGTAAATAATCTCATTGCAATTTTTTTTATTAATATTACCGAACTAGTTCAATGATATTTAAAAATCGACAATTAAAATTTAATATTATCTGTTTTTGTAGGCGATGCCCCGTCACTGGATGAGACTAGACATCGTGACAACGCAACTAGGTCAGCGGCGACAACTGGTGTACCAGGTAAATAATCTCATTGCAATTTTTTTTATTAATATTACCGAACTAGTTCAATGATATTTAAAAACTGACAATTAAAATTTAATATTATCTGTTTTTGTAGGCGATGCCTCGTCACTGGATGAGCCCAGACATCGTGAATACGCAACTAGGTCAGCAGTGTGGGTTGAAAGGCACGAAACAGGAGCAGAGCACGATGATATTGATGATGTAATTAGGAGCTTTAAAAATAGGAAGAAGAAAAGAAAATTTGACAATGTAAAATATTGTATTATTATAAGACAAACGTTACCATACTTGGAACGTTTTTTGCGTTATATAAAAAACTCATTTATCATACTATTTTTATGTCAAGCATTAACTGCAATGTTTCCTTGCGTACTTTTTGTTGAATTGTTTTTTTATTAGTTATTGAATATTTTTTTTTATGCTCATGAAAGTAAAAAATGAAATATAGATTGGATATTGGGGAATTGAGAGTGATGTGAGGGGGGGGGGAGGGGCCATAAGAGCTTCCACCTTCACGTGGTTGGCCCTGTTTAGTAGAGAATAATTTATTGGAGCGATTTAATCTTGGAGCAAACCTCCCTCGATCCAGCGTAGCAACAAAAAATTCACTGTTGACTTAGTTGCTACTCTTTCAGATTGTGGGAGGCTTGTTCCAAGTTCATGCGACTCCAATAAATTGTTCTTGAAATGAAGAGGAGCTTATTCATGTATGTTTTGACATTTTCAACATATGTTCTAACATTATCATAAGAATGCATCTTAGAGTAAAAAATACTACATCAATTACTTGTATTTATTGTATAGATAACGATGGATTTTGATTGACTTGGCAGTGCAGGTACAAATCCTCTTGCATCATGAGCAATACAACTTGTCAACCAGGGTCATGTCCAGGATATTTTTGCTTGTGCGCTTGACCAGGTTCGTAAGGTCACATTTTGTAAGTTCCTTTACAGTTCATAATTCAATATTAAGCTTGTTCATGATTATTATCTAGGTTTTTTGTATGTGTTTTTTCATCTATTCGATTGTAAGCAACTCTGCATGTTTCCTGTTGTTCACTATGATTTCTCCCATTACCACTCCCAGGATGAATCCGACTTTATTGTTACATAGGTTACTTTATTGTTACTATGATTTCTCCATTTACTATTTCATAGGTTACATCATGTAAAGTTTTCAATCTCAGGTTGGTGATGAGCTTTAGTTCTCCAGATTTGGGGCTTTTCTGATATTTTCTCCCTCATGTCATTCCTGCATCACCTCGTTGTTTGAGCATGCCAATTGTCTACCACTTGTACCAATTGGCACATGTCAATCTCCGAGTGGTGCCACATTTCACCTATTTTCAGTGAGAGTTTAGGGTTTCTCTAACATAGCTTCAGAAATCCGATTCAGTGCCTGCTTGAATATTGTCACATAATACTCATGGTTTGGATTGATGAGCATGTTCTGAATGGTTGGTTGATTCAGAAGAACCACCCATATAGTCATCTTGAGATATTTCAGAAGGTTTCTCGGGTTTCCTTTTTCACCGTTTCTAGTGGGTGGGATGGTGTGGGGTGATCCATCAATACTGGTGCTCTTGTAGTAGGGAATTTTTTTTTTGGGGATATAAAGGAGCATTTGATGTAGATATCCCATTGGATGCATTCATAGATGGGCACGAGAGGTCAAGAATTTAAATTAAAAATATGCAACCTCTAGCATGGTAACCCGAAGGCCGCGAGAGACACTAGTTAAAGATTATTTTGTGCTGGCCTTAATATAGTCGTGATTTCTTTCTATTATCTTAATGCAAATATATAGTCCAGTCTCATTAAAATGAGGATTGTGGTTGTATTTCTCTTTGGTTTTTTCTCTCTTAATGCTCCAAAAGTTGCCAAAAGTTGCGATAGTTGTTTAGTTTGCCTGTTACAACTTAAAAGTGGTTTTTAGCAATGGGAGTCATGTTTTTTAAGGTTCATACTAATATGAAGATCTTGTAATTCTATATTCAAGATAAGAGAAGATGGCCTCTTCTTTGGGCAGTATGAAAACAATTGCCACATCTACCTCATTGGGTAACAATGGAAAGGGGAAGAAGTTGGGTGCAATGTTTGATAATTATGGCAGACAATTGTCTTCTCTTTCAGTTTTTTCACCCATTTCCTTTAATCGCTCAAGCAGAAGAGGGACTCTGAGATTACGCGACATAGAGAAGGTAGTTAATACAAGAGCTATGGAAAAGGAGTTGTACTTCAACAAGGATGGCTCAGTGACAAAAAAATTGCAGGTCAGAGAAAAAATTATGTTTAAAGGAAGGTCACCCGCACGTGAAACTTCACTGCGGTGGATCTTTCCTTGTCCACTTATATTCGATTTTAATGTGTTATTTTAATTTTTCATGGAGGGTTGTTTTGGCATATGGTCTAGCATTCAATTGCACACTTACCGAAAGCATTGTCAATTTGTCTTGTAGGCGGTGTGAACAAACTTGCTGATCTTTTTGGAGTCACCCTTGGGGCGAAGGGCAAAATGTTGTCTTGGAGAGCAAGCATGGTTCTCTGAAAATAGTTAATGGTGGTGTGACAGTAGCTAAGGAGGTAATTTGTAGATGTGTGCTCTGGTTTTCTTTTTAACGTTGTATTAGTTCCCCCTCTTAAATGTCTTAGATTTGGTAGGCACAATTTGAAAACTCAAAGGTGAAAGGAAACATATTTGTTACCCAGTGGTCTACTTGGCCTATGGACTAGCCACATTAGAGTAATGCATAAAGCTTTTCACAACAATAAAAGGAAAGGGTTATGGCTGAGTCAAATTTTATTGTTATTGACAGTGTAATGAAATGTATCTCAATGCTATGGTTTTGGCCTTTTTAGTGGTTGAATTAGAGGACCCAGTTGAAAATATTGGGGCCAAGTTGGTAAGGCAAGCTGCGGCAAAGACAAATGATTTAGCTGGGGATGGAACCACAACATCTGTTGTTCTTGCACATGTTGGAATATTGAAAAATTCCAGAACAATGAATGGAGAATAAATCTCCCTTCCTCTAACACAGAAAATAAAAATTTCTTTGACAAGAGACAGAGTTTCAATACTTTGAAAACAAACTTCTATTCCCTTCAATAACTCAAAAAAAAACTATTACACTACTTCCTCACTGAGAGGGATTACAAAATTATGACCGCTACAAAACGCAGTGCATAAAACCAACTCACTGTCTGTTCAAAACAAACATACTCTGTCTCTAAGACACTCTGCTGTGTTTTTCCCTTTCGCACTGCTATGCATACACACTTAAAAAGTTACACTCAATTTTTCACTTTTTACACACTGCTATGTAATAAAAAATTTACGTATTGTCTATAAAAAAAACTACCAAGCTTTTTCGACCTTTTTATTTTTATATGTCTCGTTGTAGCGGCTACAACAAATGGCGAACCACTGGTGGAATCCAGCATCTCTGTCAATATCACCACAATAGTCTGAGTCCGGATAATGATGCAAGGGAATATTGAACCAGCTCCGTGGGTACCCTTTGTATTACTTTGGCCCTTTACGAGTATGTCTAATCCTTGTTCCTCACTAAGTCCCGCTAATCAGAAAAACATCAAAGAGAAAGCTCACAGACGCCGGTAGCTTGTTGATGATGTGACGACTCCACCTAGAATTTAAGGCGAATATGGACCAACCTCCGACCAGATGTTTAACGAAAAGGGGAGGGCCAGATGACAAGCTGAGCCCTTAGAGCCTGCAGTTATTCTCATATCTGTAATGGCTCGCTCCCAAATCATTCTCCCGAGATGTTTGTCGGAGTTTTATAAGCCTAAATACTACATCTCCGATGAATTTATTTATCACTTGTCCCAGTTAAAATTTGATGGTGAAAATGGGGTGTCCATAACCCAACACTGTTCAGATTTTTGTGATTTTGGTGAGTACTATGAAATTGACGATGAGGGTTTGTTTTGTTTGCTTTTCTTCCTCACCCTCGGAGGGCGCGCTAAACAATGGTGCCGCACATTGCCGAAAGCTTCCATCCATTCGTTTGAACACCTCGCCCATAAATTACAACAAGCTTTTCACAGTTATAATCCTCATGACATTGTAATAAAGTTACATCTCATCAGAATGGAACCTCAGGAATCTTTCGGTGAGTTCTTTATCAGATTCATTCATTATTGTTTTGAGTTCCCTGAGAGGGATGTTGATTGGAAATATTTAGGTGAGCAGTTCAAGTATGTTATTTCCCTTGAGCAATTTCAGTTAGATCCTAGTGTTCCCTATGATGACCTGCAAGTTACCGGTTGTTTGGATTTTTTCACTAAGGCTTCCTTGTCCATCTCCCCGAGTCCAAGCCACATTCAGGCCTCCAAGGAGAGTGTTGCTGATATTCTCGCCCCTCTTCCTGAGTTGTATGGGAGTGGGGTTGTGACCTTGGAAGTCCTGAGTAAGGATAGAGACTGGCAGGAAGATAAAGCTGATTGCACCACCTTTGAGCCTTTAACGTACCATGTCGAATCTAAACATCCCAGTGGATCATTATCTCTTTTGACGCATGAAACCTACCTGGAGCCCACTCGATGTCTCCCTGGACTTAGTCATGAATTTGGTTCACATTCAGATTATGAATCTGGTTCACATTCGGATGATGAATCTTGTTCAGATTCGGGTGACGAATCTGGTTCACATGCGGATTACGAATCCGGTTCAGATTCGGATAATGAATCAAGTTCACATTCAGACTATGAATCTGGTTTACATACGTATTATGAATCGACTCTTACCCCGCATAAATTTTATTCCCTTACAAGGCCTGTCAAATCATTGTGTCCTCTGAACGACATTAATGTGCGTGTTGAAAATCCTCGTGTGGTTAACGCCCCCGCGATTCAATCTTTTCGTTCATTATTTCCTAGTTTGTTTCTCGATCCCGCCACACCAGTAATTTCTTCGAGACATTCAAAATTTCCTTATACTGGTATTGGCAACAATCATAAGCGTGCAGATGGTGTTTCGCAATCACAGTCCAAAATCGATGAATCTGTTACATCTGACTTTTCTCACTTGGGATCTTTAGACAGCCATAGGAGCGATTCCCCGTCTGAACAACTTCAAGATGTCCCCGTTATCGATCCATCCCATTTGGTAAACTCCAGGGAGCCCAACTTGCTAGGTACCGAATTCGATCAAACCAATGATTACAATGATCCTTGCTTATCTGAAAACATGTTCAATCGTACCACAGAGGACTGTCACTCGGATCTCTTGGCCAACCCTATGAAGACACCTGAATTCGATGATTCGTTTTCAGAAGATTCAAGTACCCACCAGAAAATCGAAACGCATCAGCTTCCGCCAAACGTTTCTGAAATGACAATTCCCCAGGAGCATGCTCCTTCCAGCATAAACGCATCGAATTCACCCCGTCCTGGCAAATCTGGAGAAGCTGACATTCTGATTTATCAATCTGTCAGTGCACAAACATTTGACCAAATTAATACAAAGCCTACTGACATCTTTCAAATCACTACAATTGATAATCATACCCATTCGCCTGTTGATCTCGCCAAGCAGTCAAAGTTGGAAAATCCCTTGTCCAAAGGTCCAGAGTTTGTGCAAAGCAGTGAGGAATTTCAGGCTCCTTTAAACATGGATTCAGATCCCCATACCCTTAACCAAACCCAGGAGCAACCCCGGACTAGGGTTTTCGAAACTAGAATTTCTACGCTTGGATGTGCATGCATCTATAATTCACCTAGCACTTGCGTATTATTTCCATTCCATAAAATTGATGATCCCCAACACCATCATGAGATTGTCGATCAAGTCAAACACCCCCTTTCGGTGAATGTGCTTACAAATAGGAATTGGCTTACCCATCACCTCTCAAATCCAGGATCATGCATGAATGATTTTATGTCATTTATCAATAATGTTGAGTTTCAAGAACAGATTGAGGTATATCAAGATGAGAGTGGGAATCAGCCTGCACAATCTGTTCTGGCATGTTTTTTGGCAAGTATCTATGATCGTTTTGCTGTTGCACCTGCTCCTCAGGTAAATTTTGTTACTACTACACTTTTTTGGATACTGGCTCTGATCTTAATCATTTTTGTCGTTGCAGGATGCAAATTAATGCGGTGGCTGCACTGGAAAACTGATTTTACATAACCCGACCACATCATTGGTTAAACTAGGGTTTAGGTGTAGGCTAGCTAGGACCTGCAATAAAAAATTTTAGTTCAGAGTTAATTAGGTTTACTTGCAAAAATTTTTACTTCATAGTTTAAAAGTGCGTTTGTGGTTTTGTACGATTAATATTTTAGGCATCATCATGTTAAAAGTATTTTCCCTTCAATTCCTTTTCAGTTGCTTGTTGTTGCATAAATAATCACTGCTTGTAGTTGCACTTACAAATGGTTGATCGTTCTCGCACATGGCGTTGCATTACACCTTGAGTCTCGCTTATTACATTGCGTCGTACTCTCTCTCCCTCACATCATTTTTTGCCATATCGCCTGTCACCCCATGAGCCCTCATTGCAACCCTATCACCTTGCAGTCTTGTTCTGCCCCGCTTGCTGAAACAGTAACCCCATTGTTTTGTGTGAGGTTGCGGTGGCTATCTCAAGAGGCAGCTTTCTCTTAGGACCAGTCATCGAAGTCGCATTATTAACAAGATGCCTATGAATCTAAACCTATTATCTGGGGAGATACGAGCTGGTTGTCTGTGGGAGACTTGATGAGTTGAAATGGCCCATACCCGTAAGCCTAAGCCTTGTGCCCAGCATAGTCTTGGACGTTTTAATGTGCTGTTCTGCGCGCTGCGCCTATTGTGGTGAATGGGATGTGAAGGTTTGGCATGAGGGCAAACCCAAATCAGGATATCTTTCAGTTTCTGTAACACAAGAAACAACCTCTCTTGCTCGTAAAATAAGTCGGGATCCCTCATCCGCCCATGAAAATAAGTGCCACGAGCACATGAAAATAAGTGCTGTAAGCACATGAAACAAATAAGGGTAAGCGATCGAGAAAGGCTTCCTACGCAGAGAGGTAATGCAACGACTCCGCCGGGGTACTGACCAGGCTCGCTGGCAGCGGAGCAACGTCTGTGATTTCTTGAAGTGACTCCGCCGGGGTACTGTCCAGGCCTGCTGGTAGCGAAGCAACACCAGAAAATTACTTTAAAAATCCTGAAAATAATAAGCCCACTGCCTTGCTCGTCACATCATCAACAAGCTACCGGCGTCTGTGAGCTTTCTCTTTGATGTGTTTCTGATTAGCGGGACTTAGTGAGGAACAAGGATTAGACATACTCGTAAAGGGCCAAAGTAATACAAAGGGTACCCACGGAGCTGGTTCAATATTCCCTTGCATCATTATCCGGACTCAGACTATTGTGGTGATGTTGACAGAGATGCTGGATTCTACCAGTGGTTCGCCATTTGTTGTAGCCGCTACAACACCACCCAAAATTTTGGGTATATTTAAAATTTTGGGTCCCCCTATGCTCGCTTAGTTGTCAAGGTCTTTCACCGACCCCACGAATCAATTCCATCTTAGCGACCTATCCCCAACCCCTCATGAGTTGTCGCGTCACCATGACTTGATGTTGTCGCTGCAATCACGCCATGTGTGGGAGGGATCATCCGACATGCGACCGAGCACTCGTATCACAGTCGCGTCATGTGTAATGAGCTTGCCATACATACTTTTAAATGGGAAAACTTTTGTTTGTTAACGATTAAAGGCCCTGTCGCTGTAGGTCATTAAGCATGTGGTTTGAATACCTATGTTACATTTGCTAGTCTCATATGTTTTATCTGTGGGCACCATTATCAAAGAATAATTATGATTGTCGTAATGTTCTACACAGGTCGACCCCACGGGTAACAGACTCCTCAGTCGTGTCAAGACATCGAGGGAAATGAAATTGAGCTCAACGACGAGGCCAAACTTGCGGAACAGGGGGGGAGGAGGAGCAAGTGACCAGTACTGTTAAAAAGAGAATAATGTGATATGTGTCGATCAGAGAAAGAACCTTTTGTGTCACCAACGCAGAAGGTGTTCTTCATTAGTGCACACCAGAATTATGGAGATCCTGCACAATGCCAGCTCTGTGTCGATGTCTGTATACAAAGGAACATTTGTCGCCATTTCGACAAGTCTAGCATTAATTATGGCCCGGTGAACAAAGCAAAATCAGGAGATCTCATTGAGGGGTGACATTCTCGTTCAAGGCTTTATCGTGCCAAGTGGCAGTGTGAAAGCATATGTGTTGGTGTGGCAAGACAACGACAGAGTTTCAAATATGTGAGCGCATCTCTGGAAGCAGCATTTATGGATCCTTAGCTACATAGTGTGAAATTATTGATGCTGCAAGGAGTACAAAGCGAAACAAGGAAATGGCATTAAAACCCTAGTCGCCTTTCTCTTTCATATCCATAAGGCTTATCTATGCGGAACCATAAGGGATGGGGAACTGCAAATTGAACCTAAGAGGTGATGATTAAACGCATGCACCTTTGGAAGATTGGCACCTTGATGCATATGCAAATAGTCTCTATAACTACCAAGCAGAAAGGCTCAATATTAGAAGGGCCATTAATGTGGCTTGAGTATCATTTTTCGACTCACGATCTTTCAAAACAAGAAGCCTTTATATTATGAGGTAAAATGAATGATCGAATTAAGACCAGACTCGAAAACATGGGTTTCAAAACCATCAGAGTTCGTGGAACCAAAGCTATGGGGGAACTTTGTAAAAGGGGCGCGCATCCATATATCCCATACAAGGCGCCAACATATTTTGTAAGGCCGTTGCATTGAACACAAATATGATGGAGTTTGCGAAGTTATTTTTAAAGCATGAAGCAAAACTATAAGGTGCGCATCCGGTGGACCAAGGTCATAAATGTTATAAAATCAGAGCGCACTATGTCTTTTCCAAAACATATAAGATGTCAAGCATTCGATGGCATGTAAAAGGGTTGGTCAACCTTATGTTTGAAGATTGCGAATCACAACTATATGAGCACATGTTGCAGGAAGACACGCATGCACGGGGTCCCACGTTGCATGGCGCAAACGTGCATGGACACGTTGCAGGGAGAGCAACGCTGATGGCGGAATTTTGTTGACATATAACGGTTTTATCGTGAAAACATGGAACCATATGTGAAGGAACCTTATTTACGTTGCATGGGGATAAATCGTCGATGGAAGGTTTCATTTAAAGGCAAATATATGCGTATACTGCAATGCAACTTCATAATTAAGGCGCAAATGTTCGATTATGTCATGGCATGTTAATGCGTTTTTATGCCAAAGTTAAATCTGGAGCGGACACATGTACATACAACGACCCAATTTGGCGTTCAAAACTTCGGAGCAGACGTGCATTGTGATTGCATTCTATAGCAAAGGTAGAACAGATGTATATATGTATATTTTCAAATGGTTCAACGTCATTGCATGGGAGCGGTCAACCTTACGTGGCATGTAGCCCAACGTTCATTGGCAGGTGTTTCAACCATAACGAAACGTCGAAGCAAGATATATAACGAGTGGTCCAGTTGCGTTTAAAGGTAAATCTGGACCCTATAACAGATTTACGATGGAAAGGTTGTATAACTATTAGATAGGTATAATCAAAAGGGTGCCGAACTGTATAAAGACATCAGTGCGGTTTCAAGCCTATGGATAAACGCATGGAGAAAATATATACGTAGTGGTCAAAGGCTATTTTTGAACAGGAAGCAAGATATTGTAACTGGTGACAGCAACGTAGAAACCATGGTGCGATGGTAATCAACTGCACGGATAAAATTCTCGGCATGTTTATCTCCAAGTCTGCATGGCAACTTTCATAGAAGACCGTGCGTTTCTGAAGCTACCGATACTGAATATAGTACGCGTTACAGCTGAAGCCAGCGCTATAAAGCACGCTGCGTCTGACACTGAAGAGTTATTTCAGGGAGCAGATAACAACCAACTTCTGTAGCCCTGACGGCAATATTCCGGGAGAGGATCGCTCTTCAAATCTGATGCGCTAGTCCCATTTAGAAAGATGCTACTGACCAGCGTTTTAGTGGGGACAGGAAGCAATTATCATCACCCAGTGCGGAGTCAGCTAAGACAGCGTGAAAAAAGTGGCAATAACACCCCGTCCAGAATGCATGTGCATGATTTTAGCTGTGTCAACTCTGCCACTACCATGGGATGCACCAGGAAAAGGAGGAACGCTTGGGAAAGAATCATTTGTTTCCTTTGATTCAGCAGAAGAGAGGTCTCAGACACGTTATGCATTCGAACGGTGATACGGCAACAAAACTTTACGTATTTATCAGTACAACTCTGCATAATTACAGTTTTTAAAAGTCTGTCTTCACGACCAGACGCATTATGTGTGGTTATGGATGGTTTTGCTGAACATTTGACAAAATGCTTCAAGGAGAGAGATAACCCATATGAAATTGACGATGATGCCTTCGACAGAATAACGCTGAAGAGCTTCAGCAAAATGAAGGGCAGCAAAAAATATTTGATGCGCTGCGTCCTGTTGTAATGGTTCGACCTTAAGTGTTGTTGAGTTCTGCAAAGCAGCTAGCAGAACCATCGCTCCAATAAACCCACAGAAAAGTCATGCACCAAGGTCCTTTCATGAGTTTATTAGTATTCAACACTGTCATCAGCGCATACTGGCTGAGTTTGGTTGCTTAGTGAATGAAGCAGTTTTCGGTGGAAGAAAGGAGTTCGAAGCTGCATGCTCTTGTGTTAATTCATGTAGAATTGCATATAGATTCAGCTGTATCGCTTCAACCATTGCCATAGGATACATATCCTCCAAGAGAAGCGAAACGCTCATCTTAACCAATGCGACAATGACTACAAAGCGTATCTCCAATACAGCATCTGCGAAATGCTCTGTTGCAAGCGCAAGAGGCCCACCTTAAAAAATTATGATGAAGATGCTGATTCAAGGAAGCTTAGGGTTCGATGTTAAATCGGTCCAGCAGATTAATGTTACTAGTTTTCCTTTGGAAGACTAGACATAGCGTAGCAATAGCACTGGTCTGCTTATGACCTGACTTGCCACCACGAAGACAAGCTGTTCGAAGGGCACAGAGAAAACCCACTTGAGCCATTCTCCCTGATGACAAAATGGCGCAACATTTGACCACACAGGGGTCTAACTGATTTTAGCTATGATAGATTATTGCATTTCTTGTGTTGATTCCTTTATTTGCAAGTTATATGAGAAGAAAAGAGACTATGTTAATTGTTTTTGTTTTCTTGCAGGTAACATATTATTTCATGCAAATTCCCCTGATGCAGAATCAACATCACCAGCAGATAAAAGCTGCTACCTCACCATGGCGAAGGCTAAGGCTGGCCCCCGGAGAACAAGGTTATGAGATTGCTGAAAGAGAAATGCCGGAGGGATGATCGTAAGTCGAGGGTCGCATAGTCGCACTCCATGTTAACAATCTGACAACGCGACCCAGCGACCCAGCGACCCAGTCGCAAGGTCGCAAGGTCGCATATCTCTGAGTTTTTCGCATTTTGCGACCCAGCGACCTAGTCGCAAGGTCGCAAGGTCGCATATCTCCTCGACTCAACTCATTTGCCCCGACCCACGGACCTAGTCGCAAGGTCGCAAGGTCGCATATCTGAAGCTCAGATTTATACCCGCTAATTCACGACCTAGCCTGTTGGCCCACACGCATATCTCTCCAGCCCAGACTGAGACTACAGACCCAAATAATCTAGTCGCAAGGTCGCAAGGTCGCATTCTCCTTGTTTTCCCACCTTACACTTTGCATGTACTCGCCAACCTAGTCGAAGGTCGCAAGGTCGTGATCTCTTCCATTTTCTGCAATTATACCCGCACCCAGTGTGTCGCAGATTGCAAAAGGATGTCAGGTTTCAAATGAACAGCTGTCGCAGGTCGCAAAAGGAATGAGTCGCAAGGCAACCCAACGGTCAAGAAGCTGAACAGTCAAGGAAGCCCAACGGGCAGTTTTAGCATTATAAATACTCCTACGGGAGCTCATAAACAGGGCTTTTTCCTTTTGGAAACGGAAGAACTAGATGGCATTGTATTGAAGGATTGTACCCTTACGCATCTGAATATAGAGATACTTGTTAAAACACCCTATGGTTATGATGTGTTTTGCCGTGCAAACACTGTGTGTATTCCTTGTACAGTTTCAGAACATCCTATGATTAATGAAGCTGCACTCTTTATGTCATCATTTATGCG
Source organism: Pinus albicaulis (assembly GCA_034641835.2). Classification (NCBI taxonomy): domain Eukaryota; kingdom Viridiplantae; phylum Streptophyta; class Pinopsida; order Pinales; family Pinaceae; genus Pinus; species Pinus albicaulis. The sequence continues at coordinate 799,913,045 of CM076584.1, read as the reverse complement.
TCATGGCTATCTGTGTTGTATCAATGATGTTTATTTTATCATCTGTTCTAATAATGAATGTTAATGAACTATTTTGTTAGCATTTCGTTTCATCCTTCAGAAGTAAAAGGATATCTCATCATAAAGGACTATTCCTTTTGTGGTCAGAATACCTTATAAGAATTACCCCCAAAAGATGTGTTGCTAATGACATCTCTTGAGGTGTACATGCTTTATTCATAATCTTGCTACGCATAGTGTTTGATTCAGGTCTAATACATCAATCCTGTATTCTGTATCACGTGAATAAGTGTATGTCCGCTGGTTCAATCAGGTTCTTTTGAGACCTAAGGGAAGGCGTCTTAAGCGGTAGCCGGACCCACACCCCGGACGAGATCCCTACTCCAAACGGTTCAAGGTCTAATTGGGACTTTCTACCGGGGAGATCCCCTACTGTTGGCCAGACAAATTTTCCCGTCAACAATGTCGTAACATATAAAACATATTACAATAAACCCTCTTTTAAAAAAAATAAAATTAAAACTAAATTCTATGGCCCACCTTTCATTTCGAATATGATATATATATAACATATGTTTAAAACATATGTATATATTAAAGCATACATAAAATTAAACTATCAAAACATTAAAGAACCCTTTCCGTCGGACTTCAAAAGTCTGAATAGATTGAATTTCAAACCAAATTCACGTTCCAAAATGGGATGCTGACGTCTGCCTAATTTTAACTCAAATTTTCAATCCAATGTGCCCTATAAAAAATTCGGGTCCGGTTTTCAGGTTTTCAGATTCCCTTCAATTTCATGCGATCCAATATTAATGCTCCACGTGTCCTCCTTTTGAATTTCCAAAACTGCCGGGTAATTTTTTGTTTGTTTAATTTCTAGTTGGTGAATTTCGTTAATGCTGGTTGCTGTGTTTAAATACAATCCTATACAGAAATATGGTTGCGGCCGTCTACAAAAAAAACTTGCAAGAATTTTAAATGCTGAATTAAATTTCTGGATGGCATGCAAGCAACCTCCAAAAAAAATTGTTGCTGCTGCATCCGTACTTCTGCTGCAGCAGTTGAAGTTAAAATTCAACAGCACAGGGTTTAATAAGTGAGGGTGTAAAGGTAACTTTTTGTCGATAGTACTGGATTAAGATCATCTATTCATTTTTGTAGGGTCTTATGGTGTTTGGTTTTTTATTTTTGGGTTGGGCTTATTGAGTCTAAGATAGTTTTTGAGTGAAAAAATTGCTATCAGGTATTAAAAAAAATTGGTTCTTTTGTCAAAATTTATGAGCTTGTTAGGAAATACAAAACTGACAATGGTTGTATCTTAAATTTGTGGAAAATAATTTGAAATGAAACCTTTTTGTTTAGGTTGTTGCAGCAGGTGCAAACCCCATTCAAATTACTAGGGGCATTGACAAGACAATAAAGGCCCTTGTTTCCGAACTCAAAATTTTGTCAAAGGAGGTAAACGCTTGCCTTTTGAGTAGGTTGGTTTTCCTTTTTGCTGATGGTTTGGTGTATCTAATTGAATTAGTTGCCTAAGGTATTTTTGGTTGCAAACTCATTTTCATTTTTCATACAGTATTGGCCTTGTGGAATACATTTGATTGTGTGGTCTTGTTAGATCTACAACATTTGTAGTTGTTTAGTCTTATGGTCGAGGTGCACTTTTATTATGGAAATAGTTGATGCAATATTTTCATTTAATCCTTACTGCAGGGTAGCATGTTGAGAAGTTTCTTGTGAAACATTTGGTATTCAAAATGACACTTGATCCTATACAGCATCATGCACTTGACTTCAAAAATTCATATTCAAAGTGTGCCAGACAATTCTTGCAAAATTTCAAATATTTATGTTGTTTTAAACCATTATCTTTTTCATGTATTGGATGCTGAAAATGTGAAAAAGACTTTGGTATGAAACCAATTGGTGAATAATTTCCAACAAAACAACCACTTCCAAGACATGATTTAGAAGTAGAACATATGTACTTCTGTAGCATAGAAAGATATCCTTGATGCATTGTCAATGTTTGGCTAGGGTTATTTTTGGAGAAAATAACTCCTTATTCCTAGAATAGTGATCTTCAATACAAGTAAATGCCAAAGAAGAGAGATCATCGTGTGACGCAACAAAACTGAAATTGGACCCCTAAGGAGAGCTGGTGTGTCTACAATCACTCTGTCAGCATTTTCCCTTGGTTTACCCCATTCTTTTCCTCCATCCCGAGTCTTAATTGACTTCTTCTTTCTTTGGGTTTATTTATCAAATTCGTAGAATTTGATAAACAAATACTATCCACAATGGTTGGACTTTAATTTATATTCCCGACTTTATATTATCTCCAAGCCTTATAACCAATGTTTAACTTTCAACACTTTGTATTTATACTCCACATTTCTTTTTAAATAAATAACTTGTAATGAACTTTCGGCTCTATATTTCACCACCCAACCTTACAACAATCACGCTCCAGACTTATGCTAATTATCCACCAATCGTTTAATTAAACAATTTCATTATACTCCGGCCCCACCTATATATATCAATAACCAATCAAACACTCATATCGTACCTGGCTATCCTCCGCACACCTTAGTTAACCTCCAGGCAAGTTCAACGTGCGACCACCGTCCGATGGCCCTTCTCCAAATCAATGACTCTTGGCAATTTCGCTCGGCTTCCAACGTCGGGCTTTAACGTGCGATGGCACGGGTTAAACGGTGGTTTTCCGGGGGTCACTTCACCACGTGTCGCATTCCCTATGGAATCGCTCGCGAATAGGAAATACCGCCTACTCCGCAAAAGCGGTGCGATATGGGCAACCCGCTTTTGTGATTCCACTCGTGGTTTTGGTAGAGGGCTTGACCACGGGTGCAAGTCTGGTTTCGCTATCCTTTTGTTTGTTAACTCATGTCCAATCGTCAGGTCAGGTTCCGAAAGCACAACAATTTTGTCTCTTTATTAAGCGGGATTTTTATATTTGAACAGTTTTCACGACCCCGGTTCTCTACACAGACCTCGCCTTCGGGTGGGGTGAGTTCACAGGGTTATCCAACAATTTACGAGAATTCAAAGACAGAAGAATGGAATTATCAGTACCCAATCACCTCACAGTTAAACAATT